>CM044906.1:80529001-80547073 GCA_024500145.1 Gentiana dahurica var. dahurica | reverse complement strand
TGTTAAGGGTGAAAATCTATGAATTATAAGGATATATTTTACGATGTTTTTCCTCTATATTGTATAATTTGCATAATAATTGGTCTTTATATTAAAATATTGAGCAAACGGTATTTTTGACGGCTTAATCGCAATATCAATATATTTACGTGATTTCATGGCTAAATTATGATTATTTGAATATTATTACAGTTTGCGATGTTTTTCCATGTGTTATAGGTATGATTATTGTGCTCAAATGATGATCAAAAGAGATAAATTTTGAGCTATAAAGATTTAAGGAAGAGATAATGATCAAATGGAGAGAAGAAAAAGAGATAAATATGAAGAAATCGCATTCAAGTCATCCTGAACGAGCGTCCATACTCCGTCCAGACCAAACGAGCGTCGAAATCTCGAACGAGCATCCAAGGTGCTAAGAGTGATTCAGAGAGTTTGAACGAGACCGAACGAGCGTCGAGGAGAGTTCAAGGAAGTGGATGGCGTCCACCAGACGAACGCTCGTCCGTCCGCCGACTCAGCCATAACCGACTTAATCTTCTATAAATACCCGCCTATTTCCGCACACAAGAACAACAATTCGACATTATTCAAACCTTAAACCCTAGGGGCGGCTAAGGCTGCATTTTTACTCTTTTTCTTCCACTTTTCTCGCAACTTTAAATTAGACTAGTTAGAGCAGTTTTTATGTTCTTTTTCTGCAAAACTGTGTTGCTGAGGATGCTCGGGAGCTAAATCTTCAATCAAACGAGAATTGTGAAGCCATCAACTTGGATTGATTTCTGTATTTCGATTATACTGTGAGTTATTTATTCAAGGTTGTTTCTTATTTATGTTTTATCTCGTTTAATTGCGTTTATATCGGAAGATTTGCATGTATGATTGTGTTTATGTTTGATGGAAGTCATGATAAACCTTTAGATCACCATAGATAAGAATAGTCCTTAGATTTATAATAACGGAAGTTAGTAAGTCTAATCACTAGATTTGAACGTAAAAGTTGACACCTTTGATCTTAAAACGCGTTAATCTAGCATTGGAAGATACTAGGTTAATAGATGAATTGCCTAAGGAATTAGGGTTCATGTTTAGGTAAGGTGAATCACAACCTAGATAAATACCACATAAAATCGAGATAGGAGATCAATACATGTTGATAGGTGGATCAATCCTCGTTTGCCTTTCACAATTTGATTTAAAATCCTTGCAACTTGAGTTTCGCTTTGCTTAGTTAATTTCCTTTTTGCAATTAGTTTAGTTTAGTTAATAAGTCCGTTACCCGTATCTTTCCTAGCCTTGGATAATCTCCTCTGTCTAGTTTATTTTCTGCAATCTTTCTTTAGATTAATTCACCGTTTAGTGTAGTTCGTGACATATGTAGTTAAAACAACAACTAGGATTTACAACCGTCTAGTTCCCCGTAAGATCGACCCGGCATTAGCCTCCATACTACGATCCTTGCACTTGAGGTTAACCGGTTTTATTACTTGTTTATTTTGTATTAATAAAATCCGTGACAAGTTTTTGGCGCCGTTGCCGGGGATCCGGACGGTTGCCTAGTTTTTGTTTTCTTTTTTCTGTTTTCCGTGTTTTAATCCCTGTTTAGTTTTTAGTTTTTATTTTAGGTTTTAAGGTTGATTAGTAGGGTTTAAGAGTTAGGGTTTAAGTTTTTTAACTTTTCTGTTCTTTTCTTGTTCGTACCGCATCTCGACGAGCGTCCAAACTACTGAACGCCCGTCCGTTAAAAAAATTTCAAGCCTGATCAAATTTTTATCTGCAGACGAGCGTTCATACCTCTGGACGCCCGTCCAAGGATATTTAGAAGACCAGACGAGCGTTCGGTTTTCCAAACGCCCGTCCAGTATCAATTCTGGGCGACGCTCGTTCACATTATAGGACGCCCGTCCGTCATATCTTTCCTTCTCTCTTCTTTCTTTTAACTTGATACTAGTTTTAGGCTTTTAATCTCTTAGATAGTTTTTAGTTTTTGTTCAATATCTTGATTTGGGCCTCGGTTTATGCAAACTCGTAGTCATAAGGGACCACTAATCTATTCCCCGACCCCGAGCGGACCATAGTCCGACCCAACAGGCGGAGACTTCGTTTGACGAAGGAAGCCCAGATCAAGAAATTGAGCAATATCTTGTAAAAGAGATCGAAAAAATAGTTATAATGGCTGCAGAAGATAGACGTACGCTGGCAGACTACGCCATGCCTGGTGCGATCACTGTCAACCCGGCTATAGTCTTGCCCGCCATTACAGCTCATACATTCGAACTCAAGCCCGGACTCATCCAGATGATGCAAAGATGCATCAATTTTTCATGGCTACCAATCTGAAAATCCGCATACCCACTTACATGCGTTCTTAGAGATATGCGGTACCACCCGCATCCAAGGAGTGAGTGAGGATGCGATCAAGCTTAAACTGTTTCCTTTCTCTCTGAAAGGAGAGGCTAGGGAGTGGTATAACTCTCTCCCTTCAGAATCCATCACTACCTGGGCCGGACTTGAAAAAGAATTTCTAAGTCAATATTTTCCTCCTTCAAAGACAGCCCAGTGTCTCAATGAGATCTTTACCTTCTACCGGAAGGAGAATGAATCATTCTTCGAATGTTGGAAGAGGTTCAAATCTCTTTTAAGAAAATGTCCCCACCATGGCTTGCCTAAGGAAAGGCAAGTAAACACTTTCTTCAGTGGATTGACCGAGCTTACTAAAGGCATGGTCAATAGCTCTTCCGGTGGGGCTTTCCTCAAAAAGACACTGATGAAGGATGGGCACTGTTTGAAGACATTGCCAAATACAACTATGCCCCATCCTATCAGGCCATCCAAGCGCCTCCTCCCCCCAAGGTGGAGGAAGTCAATGTTCAAAGTCCGATAGCCATGCTGCAAAAGCGGATGGCAAGTCCTCAAATTCCAAACCCGATTAATCAGACTCCTTCGTTTCCGCAGAACCCTCGGGTACTGTATTGCGAAAATTGCTGTCAGACCGGCCACATGTTTGGCCAATGTCAATTTCAGACCCCCTCTGCTCATCAAGTCAATGTTGTTCATAACAATGGACAGAACAACCCAATCACATGCCAAGTATGTGATGATCCGGGGCACACTGCTCGCTTCTGTCCCATGATTGGGCAGAGTGCTGAAATTAATGCTTTCTCTGGCCAGTCCAATCAGAGATTTAATAATCAATACTCTGGCCAGAGTAATTTTCAAAACCAGGGCTTTCATCAGAATCCAAATTTTAATCCCAATTCGAATTTTCAAAATCAGAGCTTTAATCGAAACCCTGGGTTCAATCAGAACCAGAATTCCAATTTTTCGAATCCACAGCAAAGGTTCAATCAGAATTGGCCCGCCAATTCTAATCCTCAGTTTCAAACTCGGCCTAGCCAGCCATCTTCCCAGAACTTCCAAAACTCTCAAGGCCCCTCCCATTCAAATGATATAAAAGCCGAATGGAATTCATTCCGGGAGGAGCAAAGCAGGACGATGAAAAGTCTTGAGAGGCAAATCGGGCAGCTGGCTGAGCAGTTAGCTTCCAGACCGTCAGGGCAGCTGCCCAGCTTTACGGAAAAGAATCCAAAAGGCGGTCAGGTTGCTCAGGCCGATATAAGCAATAACCAATGCACTGACCTCGTGCCAACAATGCAATACGGTAAAGAGGAGGCCAGTGCGATGAGTTTAAGAAGTGGCACTCAGCTGAGTGGTCCCCCTGGCTTCCAGGGAAACCACTAGCCCCTCCTGCCAATTATGGTGCAGGAGGGGAAGTTGAGCACCCATTATCCCCTGTCCTGCAAGAGCATACTCGGGTGGCTGATCCCCCGAGAAATGAAAGAGTTGAAACACCTCAGGTGGCTGAACCCCTGAGAAAAGAAGATTCGGTTGAGAGTCAGGTGGCTGATCCCCTGACCAATAAGACATCTGAAAAAGTGGTGAGGTGGAAAGATCTGGAAGACAAGGTCGTAAGTGCATCCTCAAAGAAAGTATTTTCTGAGAGTGACCTTAAAAAGCTTCCATTCCCACCTAGAAAAAGCAACATTCCCTTGCATGAAGATAAGAAGTACGGAAAGGTGCTTAATTTGCTGAAAAATACTCAGGTTAATCTTCCACTCTCAGAAGTTTTGGTTGAAATGCCTAAGTATACCAAGTTTATCAAGGATGTTGTTTCTTCTAAAAAGAAGTTAGCAGACATGGATCAAGCAATTGGTGAGGACTGCTCAATGGTCAATTATCAAGACTTACCAATCAAGAGGGGTGACCCAGGCAAGTTTGTGCTCACATTGCATATGGGAGGCCTAGTCTTCCCAAATTCTTTATGTGACCTGGGTGCATCCATCAGCTTGATGCCGTTGTCTGTTTGCAATCAGCTGGTTTACAAGATCTTCTAGAACCCACCACCATGAACCTTCAGTTCGCCGATAGATCTTCCAAGAAAGCTTCAGGGATCCTGAAAGACGTATTAGTTCAAATTGATAGGTTTACCTTCCCAGTTGACTGGTACGTCTTAGATATGGAGAAAGGTGCGGATGTTCCCCTGATTCTTGGAAGACCTTTCCTATCTACAGCTAGGGCCCTCATCGATTGTGATGGTGGGCAAGTAACTATTTGAGTTGGTAACCAGGAGGTGAGCTATAGTGTCTCTAAATCTATTCAAGTACCCTCTGGTTCTCCAACCGGCTTTTCCATTGATGAGTCATTTAATGACTTCAATGACTGTATGGACGAGCAAGTCAAGGCTGTGGAAGCGGAATATGAGCGATTGATCGATAATTTGAATAGTCATGGTGTGGTTAGTCTAGATCAGTTCGCAGCTGACTTCGAGGATGAGTTATTAAGAGAAGAAGCTTTGGCAGTGGAGCCACTAAGTAAACTCAGCGATGCTGAGTTGAAAAGTGGAGGGCTTAAATCGAGTTTAGAGGAACCCCCCGCCGATCTAGTTTTGAAGCCGTTGCCTAAACATCTTAAGTATGTGTTCCTACGTGAAGGTGACAAGCTTCCCTTGATCATATCTGCCAAGCTATCTCGAATAGAAGAGCTGAAACTGTTAAACGTCTTGCGAAAAAACGAAAAAGTCTTTGGATGGCAGGTGGGAGATATCCGAGGAATATCTCCTGACATCTGCATGCACAAGATCAAGACTAGTGAGGGTGCTAAATGTGTAAGACAGCCCCAAAGGAGGCTAAACCCTCACATGCAAGAGGTAGTCAAGAAGGAAATCATTAGGCTTCTAGATATGGGTATCATTTACGCCATCGCTGACAGTGAATGGGTATCCCCTACTCAGGTAGTCCCAAAGAAAGGAGGGATTACTATTGAGAAGAACGAGAAGGGAGAAGAGATAGCATTGAGGCTCGTTACAGGCTATAGGGTCTGCATTGACTACAGAAAACTCAATGAGGTCACAATGAAAGATCATTTCCCCCTTCCTTTCATTGACCAGATGCTTGAGCGTCTGGCGGGGCACGCATTCTATTGTTTCCTGGATGGATATTCAGGATACTTCCAGATACCCATCGATCCAATTGACCAAGAAAAGACCACTTTCACCTGCCCTTATGGTACGTTCGCTTACAGGCGGATGCCATTTGGTCTCTGTAATGCCCCAGCCACCTTTCAAAGGTGTATGATGGCTATCTTTGACGGGCTAGTTGAAAAGTGTATGGAGATTTTCATGGACGACTTTTCGGTCTTTGGTCAATCCTTCGATGATTGCCTCGATAATCTTGATCAGGTGTTATCTAGGTGTGTGGAAAAGAACTTGGTGCTCAATTGGGAGAAATGCCATTTTATGGTAGATGAGGGGATAGTTCTTGGCCACAAAGTGTCCGCCAAAGGTATTGAGGTAGATAGGGCTAAGGTGGAAGCTATCGAGAAGATGAGTTATCCTAGGAATGTTCGCGAAGTCAGAGGTTTTCTCGGACATGTCGGGTTTTATAGAAGATTCATTCAGGACTTTTCAAAGATCGCCAAGCCCCTATCTACCTTACTTAAGAAAGACTTTACATTCGCCTTTGATGATAGCTGCAAGCGAGCGTTTGAGGAGCTTAAGAGTCGATTAATCTCCGCTCCAGTTCTGATATCGCCTGACTGGAACCTACCCTTCGAGCTTATGTGCGATGCATCCAACTATGCAGTTGGTGCAGTTTTAGGCCAAAGGATCGAAGGAAAATTCCAGCCTATCTATTATGCCAGTCACACACTGAGCCCCGCACAAGTTAACTACACGACCACCGAGAAGGAATTGTTGGCTGTGGTATTTGCCATGGACAAATTCCGTAGTTACTTGTTGGGAGCTGTAGTCACTGTTTGGACTGACCACGCTGCCTTGCGCTATCTCATGACCAAGAAAGAGGCTAAACCACGTCTGCTACGTTGGATACTGACCCTACAAGAGTTTGATGTCCAAATTAAAGACAAAAAGGGCAGTGAAAACGTAGTGGCTGATCATGTCTCAAGATTGTTGACTGAGGAAAAGACAGAACCTGATGATATAGATCTTTACTTTCCTCTAGAAAACATCATGCTTATCGATGGTTGCGCTCCTGATGTTCCATGGTATTCTTCCATTGTAAACTACCTTCATGCCCGTTATCTTGACCCTGAAATGTCTTATCAAGAGAAGAAGAAGTTTTTCTCTGATATGAAATCTTTCGTTTGGGATGAACCTTACCTCTTCAAAATCTGTAAAGATGGTTTGCTGAGGAGGTGTGTTCCTGAATCTGAGCAACGCGATATAATCGAGCAATGCCATAGTGGACCCACAGGTGGTCACTTTGGTCCTTGGAAAACGGTTGCGAAGATCTTCCAGTCCAGTTTCTATTGGCCCACGATCTTTAAGGACACGGAAGCTTTCTGTAAAGCTTGCGATAGGTGCCAGAGAACCGGTACTCTAACAAGGCGATTTGACATGCCTTTGAAACCCATTCTTGAATGCGAAGTCTTTGATGTATGGGGGATTGACTTTATGGGTCCTTTCCCATCTTCCTGTGGGAATAAATACATCTTAGTCTGCGTAGACTATGTATCGAAATGGGTGGAGGCAATAGCCACTCCTCGCAATGATCATAAAACGGTCATGAATTTTCTAAAGAAGAATATCTTTGTGAGGTTTGGATGTCCACGTGCCTTGATTAGTGATGAAGGGACACACTTTTGCAACCGACCTTTGGAAAAAGTCCTCGAGAAGTATGGTGTTCGTCACAAAACTGGCACGCCATATCATCCGATGACTAGTGGTCAGGTTGAGCGAAGCAACCAGAGCTTGAAGAAGATCCTGGAGAAAACAGTGAACAGTCATAGAAAAGACTGGAGTCTAAAGTTGGATGATGTACTGTGGGCATATCGCACTGCCTATAAGACCCCCATGGGTACATCACCCTACCAGATGGTCTATGGTAAATCGTGCCACTTGCCAGTTGAGTTGGAGCACAGAGTTTATTGGGCTACAAAGTTTCTTAATTTCGATTCCCAAGCCTGTGGCAAACACCGACTGCAGCAGTTGCATGAGTTGGACGAGTTTAGGCTTCAAGCTTACGAAAGTGCCAGGATCAGTAAGGAAAAGATGAAACTCCTTCATGACGCAAAGATCAAGAAGAGAGAATTTCAAGTTGGAGAGCAAGTGTTACTTTACAATTCCAGGTTACATTTGTTCCCTGGGAAGTTAAGGACACGTTGGTCCGGTCCCTTTGAGATTCTCCAAATCATTCCTGGAGGCGTTCTAGAACTACGTGGTTATAGTAAACCATTTCGAGTTAATGGTCAAAGGTGCAAGCACTATATAGGTACACCTCAAGAGAAGCCTTCGATTGTTAAATTTCTCGATATCCTCGGGTGTAGCACCCCTAAAGTCGATGAGTTTGACGAGTTTTCGCCTGACTTGTTTTCTGAGGATGACGGCACTGGCCCATCAGAAGAAGTTCTAGCCGGTAGTTGGGATATGGAAGAATATTGGAAGGAGCGTCAACAAGAATGTCATCAGAAGCTTCAGAAGACGAAGAAGTCAACCATGGGGAAGTTTAAACGTGTCTGGAAAGCTATAAAGAATTTAACCCCATGTGTTAGGTGCTGTTTCTGCGGCCACACTACTGATCAGAGCGTACACGAGGTAGTGGCTGGCAGAAAAGTCAAATGGCCGGATCCAGGCTAGACTTCAACAGTGTCGAGCTAACGACATTAACCAAAAGCGCTACTAGGAGGCATCCTAGATATCCCTTATTATATTAGTTAAATTCTATTTAGACTATTAGTGTTATATTTATTTAAGTTTTAGTTTAATTAAGTTTTAGTTAACTAAGTTTTTCTGTTTATATCTGTCAGTTAGTTTGCTTTTTAAATATGCATTACGGAGTTCTTCCGGATGAGTTCCCCATCATTAGTCGGATCCCACTGATTACAGTAGCTGATGGACCAGGAGGCACAATAGTCTTGCACGTAGATTTTGAGCTTAGTACCCGTACGAAGACCATCACCTATGTTCTCATTGTACCCCGCTGTTCGGGAGGTAGTGACTTCACTACTGAGGAGCTCCAGGAAGCTATAGGACGTCCATATACGATCCTTAATGACCCTATGCTGACGGATTTGGCACGGGTACTACAGGCTTCACATTTTAGAGGTTTAGAGGTAGCTGGAGATGACTGGGGCGTACAAAACGACTATGATTTCCCTCCTGCTATTGATATGCTTCGTCGTCTCATCCGTTTGGTAGATTGGGACGAAATTTATGCAGACTAGTGTTAATTAGGTTTGTTTCGTCGAGCCCCGACGTAAAACGGAAGCGCTTGGTGGGAGGCAACCCACTGTTTTATTCGTTTGTTTTATTTTCGAGTTCTTTTATGTTCGTAGCATTTCCATTTGTACTTTTGAATTTTAAATTATCAATAATAATAAAGAAAAAAAAAATTTCGCATTTAGTTGGTTTATATGGAATTTTATGAAATTTGGCATTTCTTTATCTTGGACGACCGTCTGCTATAATGGACGCCCGTCCGACCCTCTGTTTCTACAGACGCTCGTCCAGGTTTCTGGATGCCCGTCTGGAAAATTCCCTCCAATCCTGTTTCAAAAATTGCCCTCAGGACAAGCGTCCGGTATAATGGACGCCCGTCCAGTTCCTGCAGTTTCCAAGTGAACGCCCGTCCGTCAGGATGGACGAGCGTCCATAAAGCGTCTATATATAGCCCTTCAACGCATGAACCCTCATTTCTCAGAATTTTCAAACCGCAACCCGACTCTCTTCTCCCCTCTAACCTAAAATCCTTGTTTCTGAACCAAATTGAGCGATTCAAGTTGCATTAGCACGCTCTAAGCACCCTCTTTTCATTTCCATTACCCACATTCTCCAACAACCAACAGAATTTCAAGAATTAGAGATTCTTCGGTGCGGCCATTTTGACCAGATTTTAGGGGCCAATCCTGGTGTTTCTGGGCGTCAAATCTATTCGATCATCATCCCTACGTAGCATTTGGTAAGTCTATAGCAACTTTTCTCGTTTTAATTCACATTTTTGTGAGTTCGATTTTCGAGTCGGCTCATTTTCTTGAATTATCAACTGTTGTTGATTTTCTTTCATTTTTGTTGATTATTTTCTTCTTCCCTTCTGCTGTGATGGTGATGGTGTGTTGTTGATGCTGGTGGTTTGGACGGTTTGCTTGAAATCCCGATTTGGACGATAAACGGGTAGCCATTTGTGTGAATGGTTTGGTTTAGATATAAGTTTGACAATGGTGCGTAAGAAGGAAATTGTGAAACGTTATGGTAAAGGGTTAGCCCGGGAGAAAGGTAAACGGCAACGTCCTGAGTTTGATCCATCCGAATTGGACCCTAACAGAGGCATAGTCTTTAGAGATCAACCGCCTAGAACATCTCAACGAGCTAGAACTAATTTACGGGATGATTCTTCCTCCAATTCTGATACTGAGGATGATGATGATGTCCCCCTGAGTAGGATGTCTCGAGGTACTCGTGGTGAGGAGTCGTCTAGAGCCAAGCCGTCTAGAGTTGAGGGTGGTGAGGAGGATGTTGTGCAAGAAGAACCTGAACCGAGAGCACCTCCTAAGAAAAAGTCTAAGACTGTTGCCCCTCTTTCGATGCCTCGTCGGTTTGTGAATCCTTTAGCACATGAAGCCTACACTAAGCATTACTCGACCAGGAGTCTTATTTTTGACCGAGAGGTGAAAGTGTCTCAAGTTGATCCTACTTTCGCTCAGATGTTCAAGACTAGGAAGTGGTCAGCCCTGACAAAAATTCCATGTACTCCTGTCAATGACTCTATTGTCCGAGAGTTCTATGCCAACTTTTCTGAGGCGGACTTAGATGAAAAGTGCGTTATGGTGCGAGGTGTTAAGGTCCCTTTTACTGCTAAGGTCATAAATGAGAAATACAATTTACCGGCTTTTGAGGGTTTAGATTATAAAGAGGAAATTGCAAGGAGGCAACGTGAGGATGGTCGTGACCCGATGGAGGAGTTGAGATTACGGGTTTGTCCGGATGTGGCTTGGACAATGAGACCCAATGGCCAAAGGAAGGAGTTGATCACCACGACATGGACCGAGGATTGGAGAGTCCAATGTCGTTTTATTCAAAGTCGTTTGATCCCGAAGAATAATCTCACACATTTCCATATTAGTGATCTTGGGATGTTATATGCTTTGACGTTCGGGTTGAATGTAGATGTAGGTCAAGCCTTATTCGATGAGATTTCCATGAACCAGAAGGTATACACCCGGAGTTTGATAGTTCCACATTTGATTCATCAGTTATGTCTCGATGCGGGAGTTTTGGAGTATGCAGCGGACCATAAGACCAAGAGTTACCCCCCTATTCGTAGAGAGAAGGCTGTTCCCGTTTCTGAGCCTGGTTCCACATCGACACCGCCTCGAGCTTCAGTTCTTTCTGGATTATCTTCTTCCGAGATTACTCGGCATAGTATGGCTCATAGTTTGAGGGCGATGTTGAGTGATATCCGGGATGGCCAAGATAATATCTTGTCGGTTTTGGAGTGTATAGTTGATGGAAGGAAACCGGCCGATAGAAGGGTATTCAATGCGAGTAATATGGATTATGTCTTCTCCGAGCAGATAGAGCGGGTGATAGCTGAGGTGGTCAAGATGGAGGAGAAGCCCGAGTCGGATGATGAGGAGACTCCAGTGGATCCGAGGACTGCGAGAGTTCCTACTGATAGAGAGGCTGGGCCGTCCACTGCTCCTGTTGCACAGCCAGACCCTACACAGACTGCATCTACAGCTGCTGTCCCTTCTTCAGATCCTTCTCCAGTTGACGATGCTGCTGAGACGACTCCGGGACTGCCTTGAGTTATTATTTTTATGTATCTATCTTTCTGGTTGTTGTTGCACTTTTTGATACATTTCATTCGATTTGGCTGTACCTATACATTTTGCTACTTTCTAGTTTCTTGTTCTTTGCCTTGTGTTGGCATATTTATCGACGACCTTTTCTTTTTATTCCGTTTTGATTTATTGTCTCTATTGCCGTATTATACCCCGTTTTCCCCCGAGTTTTCTGTTTCTCGAGTTTTGCATAGTTTTTGTCGAGATCCGATTGAGTTAGTTTTGGGACGTTTTTCCACGCTTTTTGCGAGCGTTGGCCTTTTCATGCTCCAGCCTGACCAACGGCTCGGTTTTCCACGCGAATTCAGCTAAGTTCTTATTTTTTTTACTTTCTGCACAACATGAGGACATGTTGCATTTTTAAGTGTGGGGGAGGGGATAGTTCGATTTGTACCTATGCATATACGTTTGTTTAATACGCTAGAATGTTTTTATTATGCAAAATGAGCGTGATATTTCAAAAATTTTCGACACTTTTGTCGTTGTTTGGTCCCGAGTAGGCAATTCAATTTGAAGTTCGTTGTTTTTATAGTCATCTATGCGATATTTCATGTACTTGATAAGTTAGTTGTTTCACCTGACACTACTTTCACGAGCCATAGTGACGATGAGCTATTTTATACAGCTATACCCCGTTTTGGATTAGTGATTTTTGGTTATCTTGTAAGTCATGTGCTTAGTGCTACGTATGTATCGTGAGATTTATGATAGTTTGTATTTAGTTCCGAAGTATGACATACTGTGAATATCTAGAAGTTTGAATGTGATAAGTAAAGCGTAACTAATGTCAAAATGAAAAGTTGAGTTTATGTGAAGAATAAATTGGGTGTGTCGAAAGCTAGTCGATGATTTGAGTGAGGTAGGGTGTACCACGTATGTCCCATACCACTATGATGACTAAAAGCTCACGACAGTTAGGAAAAGCTGCCTTATGATTGGAGTAAGGTAGGGTATTATCTCGAAATGTCCTATTCTACTATGAGGGCAATAGCTTATCCTAATGTGTGTTTAAAAGTGAATAAGTTAAATCAACTAAGATATCGTTACGAAATTGAATATAAGACTAAGTTATCGTCTACCTTATCCCCAGTAGAAACTGAAAGATATGATGTAGGGATTATCCTCTGAGTATTTCAGAAAGGCCCTAGATATATTCGATCATTCTTTTCGGGATATGTCACGTTTGTAGGGTACATCTTATGAGTGTCATTTATTGCTATTCTACGAGGGGGTATTAGCTAGTTTTACTTTGAGTTTCACAAGTTTGGTTTTAGTGGAAGTTTTCTATGGCTATGCACACACACCGGTGAACCTCTAAGTTATTGAATGTATGTTATATCTGTTTAGATGCCTGTTTTCCTTTCTCGAGCCTAATTTTTCGTTTTGTTTTGCTCGGGACGAGCAAAAGCTAAGTGTGGGGGAGTTGTTAAGGGTGAAAATCTATGAATTATAAGGATATATTTTACGATGTTTTTCCCTCTATATTGTATAATTTGCGTAATAATTGGTCTTTATATTAAAATATTGAGCAAACGGTATTTTTGACGGCTTAATCGCAATATCAATATATTTACGTGATTTCATGGCTAAATTATGATTAGTTGATTATTATTACAGTTTGCGATGTTTTTCCATGTGTTATAGGTATGATTATTGTGCTCAAATGATGATCAAAAGAGATAAATTTCGAGCTATAAAGATTTAAGGAAGAGATGATGATCAAATGGAGAGAAGAAAAAAGAGATAAATATGAAGAAATCGCATTCAAGTCATCCTGAATGAACGTCCATACTCCGTCCAGACCAAACGAGCGTCTGAAATCTCGAACGAGCATCCAAGGTGCTAAGAGTGATTCAGAGAGTTTGAACTGAGGTCGAACGAGCGTCTGAGGAGAGTTCAAGGAAGTGGATGAGCGTCCACCAGACGAACGCTCGTCCGTCCGCCGACTCAGCCATAACCGACTTAATCTTCTATAAATACCTGCCTATTTCTGCACACAAGAACAACAATTCGACATTATTCAAACCTTAAACCCTAGGGGCGGCTAAGGCTGCAGTTTTACTTCTTTTTCTTCCACTTTTCTGCAACTTTAAATTAGACTAGTTAGAGCAGTTTTTATGTTCTTTTTCTGCAAAACTGTGTTGCTGAGGATGCTCGGGAGCTAAATCTTCAATCAAACGAGAATTGTGAAGCCATCAACTTGGATTGATTTCTGTATTTCGATTATACTGTGAGTTATTTATTCAAGGTTGTTTCTTATTTATGTTTTATCTCGTTTAATTGCGTTTATATCGGAAGATTTGCATGTATGATTGTGTTTATGTTTGATGGAAGTCATGATAAACCTTTAGATCACCATAGATAAGAATAGTCCTTAGATTTATAATAACGGAAGTTAGTAAGTCTAATCACTAGATTTGAACGTAAAAGTTGACACCTTTGATCTTAAAACGCGTTAATCTAGCATTGGAAGATACTAGGTTAATAGATGAATTGCCTAAGGAATTAGGGTTCATGTTTAGGTAAGGTGAATCACAACCTAGATAAATACCACATAAAATCGAGATAGGAGATCAATACATGTTGATAGGTGGATCAATCCTCGTTTGCCTTTCACAATTTGATTTAATATCCTTGCAACTTGAGTTTCGCTTTGCTTAGTTAATTTCCTTTTTGCAATTAGTTTAGTTTAGTTAATAAGTCCATTACCCGTATCTTTCCTAGCCTTGGATAATCTCCTCTGTCTAGTTTATTTTCTGCAATCTTTGTTTAGATTAATTCACTGTTTAGTGTAGTTCGTGACATAGGTAGTTAAAACAACAACTAGGATTTACAACTGTCTAGTTCCCCGTAAGATCGACCCGGCATTAGCCTCCATACTACGATCCTTGCACTTGAGGTTAACCGGTTTTATTACTTGTTTATTTTGTATTAATAAAATCCGTGACAATAGGTGTGTGTAACAGCCGGCGAGGCAAGTCACTAACTTTTAATTTTCTTTTGTGTCTTGTAGTACGCTACACGAAGTTCAGCATCCAAACTCGAGGGATTCATACCTGATATCTAAAAAATTTCTAGACAAAAGAGAAAGGAACCTGAGAGAATACTGTTAGGCTGGCGGACGACATGAGTTCGCACGAAAGAGATCACAATGAGAAGGAGGAATAAATTCCACCTTTGGAGGATACAGATAACACCATGGCAGAGAATGACCAAACGGAAGAGTCAATGGAGCCGGAGTTGTGGTACAAGTAGATAGGAGAACTCTACGAAGTTATGCAATGCCAACAATTGAGCAGTTTGTGCCCATGATTGTTCAGCCAGAGAATGTGGTTGAGGTCTCCCGAAGCCAAACGTGATACATATGGTGACTAATTACACTACCTTCTATGGAGTACCGAACGAAGATCCTAGTGTACACGTCACTAACTTTTTGGAGATAGTCAGCACAGTAAAACCAGCAAGAGTACTTGAGGATAACATTAAGCTGAAATTGTTTCCATTCACTCTGAAGGATAAGGCAAAGATATGGTTATTGTCTCTAGCACCAGGATCGATCCAAACTTGGACCGATCTACTGCAGAAATTTATGAACAAGTACAGCCCACCTGGGAAGTCACTACAGATGAGACAATACATTATGAATTTCAAGCAGAAACCCACTGAAACTTTTGAAGAAACTTGGGAGAGATTGAAGGAAGCACAAAGGAGATGCCCTCACTATGATATCACATTGCCCGTATGAATGCATAGTTTCTATCACGGATTGCGGCCAAGTGAACAAATAAGAGTTGATGCATCGAGCAACGGATGTTTTGCGTTGCTATCACCTGAAGAAACTGAAGAGAAATTGGAACAAATAGCACTTACAAGCCAATAGGGAACACATCAAATTGAGACTTCAAAGGTAGCTGAAGGCGTATTTGGCGAAGATACTTCTCAAAAGATATTATACCAGCTAATGAAAATGAACGAGAAGATAAATGGTATGCAAGATTGCATTGCCAAGGTAGAGAAAGTTCAAGAAGTTAAAGCAACCAACACCGAAGATGTGAACTATATAGAGGGGCAAGAAAATCCTTATTGGGGCGGATATTGCCCAGGTTCTCATGACCACCCTGGTTTTCGACTATGTGATCCTAACGGTGGAGAGAGACCAAGACAAGCTGGTGGATTCATGCCTCAATTCAACAAGTCAGGTGGTTGGGAAGCATCCATGGATAAAATAAGCTCAACGGTGACCGGCACGGTCAATCAACTTACTAAATCCATGACTGAGCTGAATACAAACTTCACCACATATTGTCAGAAGAATGATACAAGACTGACCAATCTGGAAGCCTTAGTGCAGAATTTGTCGCACCAAGTGGGGCAAATCGCCGAACAAGTGTCAGCCCGTCCTCCGGAAGGACTGCTAAGTAATACTGAAAAGAATCTGAAGGACGTGAATGCAAATATGACTAGAAACGGAAGGAACTACCTGGGCCAATTATACCAACTGTCCAGGAAGAATCAGAAAGTAGTCAGCAGTAGAACATAGCAGAATCAGGAGAAATAGAGGGGCCGGTAAATCAGGACACCACGCCTATTTACCGGGCGTTTGAAAATTCAACAGAGCGGCAGCAGTCAGTAGGTATGTCTTCACAAACTGTAACTATTAATCCTGCCACTTTACCCTAACCCCCTAGAAAATATAAACCGAATAATGATGATGCTCGCTATAAAAAGTTTATAGAGATGTTTAAGAAATTGCAAGTGAATATACCTTTGGTAGAAGCTCTGGCCAGAATGCCAGAGTATGCAAAATTCTTGAAAAAAGCAGTCTCTACGAAAAGGAAATTGTTAGACCTTAAGACTATTTTCCTTAACGAGGAATGCTCATCAGTTTTGCAAAGCAAACTGCCTCATAAGTGTAAACACCCTAGGAGCTTCCTCATACCTTGAACAATTGGAGGAGTGTGCCTAAACAAAGCATTGTGTGATCTTGGAGCCAGTGTCAATTTAATGCCACTCTCCATCTTTCATAAGTTAGGCATGAAAGAGTTGAACGAAACATCTATAAACCTTCAATTGGCCGATAGGTCTATGAAGCAACCTTGTGGAGTGGTGGAGGATGTTTTGGTGAAAGTTGATAAGTTTGTATTCCCCGTAGACTTTGTAGTTCTAGATATGGAAGCTAACCACGATGTTCCACTAATCTTAGGAAAACCTTTCCTAGCCACAAGTAAGACATTGATAGAAGTTCATAAGGGTGAGCTGATTCTAAGAGTGAATGAGGACAAAGTAGTATTCAATGTGATGAAAACAATGAGGTATGCACAAGATGAGGGAGAAGCATGTTACATGCTAGATGCCATAGACGAGCTTGTTTTAGAACTATATCAGCAGGTGGCACTAGACCCTGAAGTAGCAGAGACTTTGCTCCTTAAAGAAGATGAAGGAAGTGATGAGGAAACATGGCCTGGGTGTAGCGAAGGTCAAGTGCGAGAAGTAGAGCCTATATCTTCTATGGATGTAGGAGGAACAATTCATAGACCTTTGTGGCACAAGTTCTTTGACTTACAATTGACTGGTAAGCTGTTAAGATCATCGCTGGAAGAACCACCAAGAAGCTTAACGTTGAAACCTTTGCCATCTCACCTGAAGCACTTATACTGACAAGGTGATACTCTTCCCCTCATAATTTCATCGTTACTATCACCTTTAGAGAAGGAGAAGCTTTTAAGATTACTGAGAGAGCAGAAGGGAGCATTCGGGTGGACGATTGCAGATATTAGAGAAATAAGCCCGTCGGTGTGCATGCATAAAATCTCTGTAGACCCTGAAAAGAAAGCGGTAGCACAACCTCAAAGGAGGCTGACGCCACAACTGAAGGATGTTGTTATGGAAGAGATAATAAAGATGTTGGAAATGAGAATCATTTTCCCAATTGCAGACAGTGAATGGGTGAGCCCAATTCATGTGGTGCCCAAGAAAGGAGGATTCACTATCCAGCCTAATGAGTTTGATGAGTTAATCCTGCGAGGCTAATTACTGGACATCAAGTTTGCATTGATTTCAGGAAACTGAATGACGCAACTCATAAAGATCATTTTCCCTACCATTCATTGACCAGATGTTAGAAAGATTAAGCGGACATGATTTTTATTATTTATTAGATGGATATTCTGGTTATTATCAAATCCATATTGCCCCCGAGGACCGAGAGAAAACAACTTTCACATGTCCCTATGGAACTTTTGTGTATAGTCGCATGCCTTTTGGACTTTGTAATGCATCAGCAACATTCCAAATGTGTATGATGTCATTATTTGCGGACATGGCGGAGGACTTTCTGGATATTTTCATGGATGAATTTTCTGTATTTGGAGACAGCTTTGATAAATGCTTAGACAACTTGAGTAGAGTGCTGAAGAGATGTGAATAGACCAACCTTGTACTTAACTGGGAGAAATGCCATTTCATGGTAACAGAGGGAATAGTGTTGGGTCATAAGATTTCAAGGAAAGGAATGTAGGTTGATAAGGCAAAGATAGAGGTCATAGAGAAGTTACCACCTCCAACGAACTTAAAGACGTTGCTGTTAGGTGTGATGCCCGAAAGACAATTTTGTAATTGTTTTATTTAATAAATGAAAT
This sequence comes from Gentiana dahurica var. dahurica, assembly GCA_024500145.1. Taxonomy (NCBI): domain Eukaryota; kingdom Viridiplantae; phylum Streptophyta; class Magnoliopsida; order Gentianales; family Gentianaceae; genus Gentiana; species Gentiana dahurica. The sequence continues at coordinate 80,529,080 of CM044906.1, read as the reverse complement.
GATGTTATTATTCATATTTATTATTCTCATATTCACCGATGTGACAATAGTATTTACACTACAGAAAACCCTAAAGTAT
>CM044906.1:80366206-80528621 GCA_024500145.1 Gentiana dahurica var. dahurica | reverse complement strand
AAAGAAGAAGTTCTTTGCGGACCTTAAACACTATTATTGGGATGAACCCTATCTTTTTAAGTGTTGCTCAAACAACATCTTTATAAGATGTGTTCCTGAGAGTGAATTCCCCGATATACTTAAACATTGCCATACTTATGAAGCGGGAGGACACTATGGAGGGGACAAGACTGCTGCTAAAGTTCTCCAATGTGGTTTTTACTGGCCAAATCTTTACAAAACTGCACACGAATATGCTAGATCCTGTCATTCATGCCAAATGACGGGCAATATCTCGAAGAGAAATGAAATGCCACTGAGGAGTATTCTAGAACCAGAAAGCTTTGATGTATGGGGTATTGATTTTGTGGGACCTTTCACTTCGTCTGTTTCAAACCGCTATATTTTGGTGGCGGTCGACTATGTGTCTAAATGGATTAAGACTTTTGCTTCACCTACCAATGATGCAAAGGTTGTACTGCGGTTTTTAAAGAAAAATATCTTCACGCGGTTTGGAATCCCTCGTGCCATCATTAGTGATAATGGGAGCCATTTCTGTAATAAGCCGTTTGAGAAGTTAATGGCCAAGTACGGGGTGAGACATAAGTTAGCTACCGCTTATCATCCTCAAACAAGTGGTCAAGTTGAGGTCACAAACCGAGAGATTAAGCGCACCCTGGAAAAAACTGTGAACTCAACAAGGAAAGATTGGTCGTTGAAGTTAGATGACGCTTTATGGGCTTATCGGACTGCGTATAAAACTTCCATAGGTATGTCCCCGTACCAGATTGTTTTTGGGAAAGCATGTCATCTACCGGTTGAACTTGAGCACCGTGCCTTATGGGCTACTCGTATGTTGACTTTAGATGAAAGTTTAGCCGGAGAAAAGAGATTGTTGGAATTAACTCACCTAGAAGAGTTTCACATTACGAGAATGCTCGGATCTATAAAGAGCGCACTAAGAGATTTCATGATAAAAAGATCCTTGACCGCACCTTTAAGGTGGGTGATATGGTTCTTGTTTACAATTCGCGCTTGAAACTTTTCCCGGGAAAGCTAAAATCAAGATGGTTTGGTCCTTATAAAGTGAGTAAAGTATTTCCTTCCGGAGCTGCAGAGGTAAGTCACCTAGATGATCGAAAAACTTTTATGGTCAATGGTCACTGATTAAAGCATTACCTCGGGAATCATTTTGATAGAGAGGAAGAAGTACTTACTCTAGGAAATCCTAGTTACAACTAGAGCATCATGTGAGTACGGTCGAGCTAACGACTATAACCATAGAACTATTCCTTAAAACTATATTTTTTATTTGTTTTTGTTTTTGCTTTTAATAAAGTAGCATGAGACTGTTAAGGTTTTTTTCATCTCGCCATGTTCCGATTCTCAGTTCGGAATAAACGAGGTTTTTTCCTTGATAGCCGCCATGTGAGTTTTGTAGTTTTAACTGTTTGGTTTTCCTTGTCATTGGTTGTATGAAATAAAGTGGCTTAATTTGTTTTTGGATATTCTATATCTAATTACTGCCACATTATTTTATAACTTCCATTGACATGTTATTAACGGTTTCGTGGAGTTTCTGTTTGGTTTGCTTAAACAGGTTTTCGTTTGCTTCTCCACGACGTGCTTGGATTACTCCGATGTTCTACATCTACTTGAGAGCCGTTTCCAGAGCTAAGTCTTTTTCTTAAATTCTCCTTTTTCTTTGTCATTGGGGACAATGCCAAGTTTAAGTGGGGGGTAGGAGACTTAGCTATGATGTGTTATAATTGAAAATTGAATGAAACGCTGAAAATTGAAATAATTTTTTTTTTGAACAAATGCCAAATTAACTATCTCGTACCCTTAGAATTGTGAGATCTTAAACATGGAATTGATAGGGAAGGAACCAAGTTGCATGAGTATGTGATCATTTTTATACTTATGTTAATGTAAATTTAAGGATATTCATGCCGACTGTTGCAAGTAGTTGTTTATTATTCGATTACTCAATTTGAATCGACGAATACCGCACGAATTATAATAACTGAAAGAATTATGTGTACATTGCATAGATGATTGGTTATGTGAACTTAGTGTCGATATTTATCTGCTGATGTATTCTTATCTTCTAGCCATCAAAGCAGAGTATTAAGCTTGAGAATTATCTGTGTTTTGACAATGCGTTAAACACTGGGCTTGTAGTAGCAGTACCAAAGTAGCCCCGCGCTTGTGGTGATATTCAATGCAATTGACTAATCCGTGAGAGGAGGATTCTTGCAATGCATACTTTACCTTTAAAGCAAGTTTCTTTCTTGAGATGTGTTAAAGCTTGAAATTATGAAAATGCGAAGAAATTCAACTTTTTAAGAGGCTTTGAGTATTTTCTCGGTCTCCGAGTCCAAAAACCTTATGGATGACGCTCTGGCTTATTGCACTATGTCTTTAACCATTGCGAGGCTTAAGGAGTGGGAATGCTGATGTTGGTAGGTTAAGACTGCGAAGTTGGCATAAACTTTAATCTTGCCACGAAAATATAAAACTAAATGCACATGCACACATCACTTCGATTCAATGCGAGTAGTGAATAATGGATACCTTATGAGCATGAATGGTATGAGTTGACTCGAATTTCTTGTATAAGTATGATTTCACCATGGAAAATGTTGTCTTGGGGAATGACTTATTGATGCTTTGTTCGGGACGATCAAAGTCTAAGTGGGGGGTAGTCCACTGGGCATCGAAAGAAAATAAACTCCTACGGCCAGCGCAGCAACACTTGCTCCATTTCCGACGCGTAGGTCCACCTCTCCTTTCTTCAGATCTCTAGTTCTTCTTAGTCCCTGCATATTCGTACAAATATGAGAACCACAACCAGTATCTAATACCCAGTGGTTAGACTTAGAAGAAGTAATGTTGATCTCAATCATAAATATACCTGAAGTCGAAGCATCAGAATGCTTTTTCTTGGTACTCAAAAGCCTTTGCAGTTTCTCCTCCAATGTCTGGTCTCACCGCAATGGAAGCAAGCATCCTTGGATTTGTCTTTTGCTATCTTAAGCGTTGGCTTAGGTGCAGCCTTCGCCTTCTTGGACTTTTTTGGGCTTTTGCCTTGCCCTTGCTCGAAGTGACCAGCAACACTTGCTTTCCCTTCCCCACAGTGCCCTCAGCAGTCTTCAACATGTTCAATAACTCCGCAAGGGAGCAATCTATCTTGTTCATGTGATAATTCATCACGAACTGCGAGAATGAATCAGGTGGAGATTGTAGAATCATGTCAATACTCAATTCTCGTTCCAACTTGTGGCCCAGCTTCCCAAGCCTCTCTATGTACCCGATCATTTTAAGCACGTGTGACCCCATAGCAGTCACAGATGCCATCTTACAACCAAACAGGGCCTTCGAGACCTCGTACCTCTCAGTGCGAGACAGAGAAGCATAAAGTTCCTTTAGGTGGACCATGATTGTCTAGGCGTCCATAGACTCATGCTGTTTCTGCAGTTCATGTGTCATAGAAGCAAGCATGATACATGTAGCATCAATACTGTCAGAACAGTGCTTGTTATACTTCTCGACAGCATCCGCAGCCGAACCCTCAGCGGGCTTTTCCGGTAGGGCCTCATCCAATACATAGCCAATCTTCTCGTGCCTCAAAACGATTTTGAGGTTCCTTTCCCAATCGAGAAAATTAGTTTCGTCAAGCTTGTTTTCGATGATAAAACGAAGGTTCAATTTGTTTGACATTTTTCTACAACAATAAATAAAGATAGAATAAGTAAAAGCTCATGTATAAAAAAACCCTAAATTTGCACTTAAAATTTTATAAGGTTTTACTCCCACTAGCCAACTATTCTCAATTGGCTTTCAAGAATTTAATTAATTCTTTAGTGGCTGGGATCCCATCTAGTTACCTCGATTCCCGACGAGGGCCGATCAACCGAGATAATTTCGACAGGTAGGTACTCCTACCAGTCGCATCGCATGCGACTCCCAGTGGCTGACTAGTCAACTATTTGACGTTTCACATCTCTATGTGATAGTCAACCCCTTGTCTCTAAAATCAGACGGTCCTGACGAGGGCCAATCACCGCAAGATTCTAGTCGAGTCGTACCACAATATTCATGAGATCTCGTAACGATCATATCTCAATAATAACGATATACATGTGGTAGGTCAACTCCCGATGAGGGCCGATCAGTTGGATCCGAACAAAGGCTCTTCACCGTCATTATAATATTGGGAGACAATTTTGGCTCGATTTTTGGCGTCGGAATAATTTTAAAATTAATTCACTTAATTAATTTGGTTTAATTATGGTCTCATCTACTATGTGCATATTACTACTATATCATATAAAGTAAAACATACACAACATTCCGCGCACAAAATAACCGGTATGATCATGGACTTTTCCTAGGTGCGGTTTCGAATACAAACTGACGAAACCGCGGGTCACAAACTAAGGGTATCTGCAACCGCCAATAGGATCTTTATTGCTGTACGCCAATGGGTTCTTTATCTCTCCTTGGTCTTCAACTTCTTGCTCCATTCTTGTTACATAATAAATAATTACACCCGTCGCACACGGGGGGAGCTAACGGGAATGAGATAAATGCAAAAAGTAAACTAGGTCACGTTCTTCATAACAGCCTAGGACAATTTTTCAAAAACCAACATAAAGAAAACATTATCATCTATCCTATTGGTCGAGTCCATGATCAATCGGGGTCCATATAATCACATTATATCTACACATCTAATCCATACAATTTTATCTTATGAAAAAGATTAAATTCTAATTTTTTTAACTACTTATGCGTCTTTATTTTATCACGTCAAATAATTAAATAACATTTAATTAATTATATGACTTAATCGAAAATTAAAATTAACATTTAATTTTAAATGGATTTTAATTTCAATTAAATTTGAACTCTTCAAAATAAATTAAAATTATAAAGTCTACTATTTGTTTCCTTTTCAAAACTAAATTTGGCTTAGGCCTGGCCACTTTCCAAAATCAAAATTTTGGAAGTGGCCTAGGGCTAGGCCTTTTACAAATCAAATATTTGAAAAGGGCCTAGGCTTATTCCAAATCAAATATTTGAAAAGACCAAATAATTTTGGTTTAGGCCTGGCCACTTTCCAAAATCAAAATTTTGGAAGTGGTCTAGGCCTAGGCCTTTTACAAATCAAATATTTGAAAAGGGCCTAGGCCTATTCCAAATCAAAATTTGGAAAGGCCAACATGCCATATGGTTTTTCAATGGCCCAAACTATTTGAACCATTGGTTGGTCATATGACACAACTAAACAAACGAGATATCTATGCACAATAAATATCACAAAATGAAAAGGGTCGATCACCCCCATTGGAAGAGGACAGCCGACGGACGACAGCCATAAGGCCACCGCCGCCGCCGCAGAGGAGGAGGGCCGCCGCCAGTCGGCCAAGCCCCCCATAAACCCTTTTTTTTTGTTTTAACGTCTCGTGATTTAAATCTTGCATCTATTGATTAAATACTACGCAATTAAATTATGCTTATTGCTTAAGCTCGAAGTCTGTCTCTGATACCACTGTTCGGAAATCACTAGTTTAATGCAGCGGAATTTAAAATTTGATTTCCTTGTACTAGATCGTTCTTCGTTTAATGCAATAAACACGTTAAGTAGTTTGACGGTTATACCTTAGATGATCTATAAGATCGTCGCTTTGACCGTCAACGGAGAGTAGTTCAGTGCGCAAGCCTTCCACGCGTCCGGCCTCTATCGCTAATCCACATGAACCCCTTGCCGGAATCCTCCTTGGATTGCTATTGGAAAACTCCGGTTGTTAGACCGGCCTTTTTCCTCTCTCACAAACTCACTATAGGTTGCTCTCTATTTTACACAAAAACTATGAGCTCTTGCAATTGTGATGTACAAAAGAGCTTGACACCCACCTCTTATTTATAGTCAAAAGTGGCGCCCCATATGTGTGTAGGAGAAGAAAACATTTTCCCAATAAAATAAGGAAAATCTTCTAGATTGATTTATCTCTTTAATGACAATTAATTTTGCCAATATCTTATATTGAATATAATTATCTTATTACCATAAATCTATTTTTCCAAAATCAATTAATATTATGGTAATCTTATTAATTAAAGTGCACAATCTAAGTGTATCTCATACACTTAAATTGGCGCCCCATTAGTCAATTAATTGACTTCCGGAATATTCTATAATTAATATAATTTGTATATAATTAATATCTTGTATTTTATTTATTCATAATAAATAAATACCACTATAACCTTTATAGTCTAGAGATAAAATTTCCTTATTTGGTTATCAACTATAACCGCATTTTAATCCGACTCGATGTTCATATGTGTGTGACCCGATAGGCTTTCGAATATGTTGTCCGTAGACACAAATTGCAATTTACTAAAATGCCCTTCATGCGTAACGATCACGGGATAGCGTCTAGCAACACACCGTGACCCCCAATCATCGGAAGAGTCAAAAGCAATGACTACTACCTTTCATGTGAAGCAGTTACAGTGTAACTTACAATCCTATCGCTGTAATAATATCCATACGATCGTATCTCGAGTGTCAATACATTAACGATCGTATCTTATAATCTGGATATCATGCTCTCTCGGAATAACATATTTACTCCCACTTTGCAATTATTCTCGAGAGCTAGACACTCCTTATAAGAAGGCCATTTCGGATATTCAATCACAATCATAGGATACGCGATTCCCGGGCGACCAATCATGTATACTCCGCATGCTTCAATATCACACCCAATCACTACCGCATGATCGCTCCGTGGTTAGGAGAAATCTTAATAGTGTCAAAGCATGACAATCCACACCGTGATGCCATGAAGACTCCGGTCAAAAGGATAATTACACAACCGCCACATAGTGTGACACTTAATGTAAGTGGGTCAGTCTAACGTACACATTCTCTAATACACGTCCACATTCTCTAATACACGTCCACGTACAGTCCAAGTGTCTCTACACTTCGATAGACGAGATCTATCCCTATCTTCTAAAAGATAGAAGACATCCAATGCGTGCTAGTCTGATTATGCTATCAATGTCCCATTTGATAATACATAAGACTAAAGACATTTAAGTACCAATCTTGTTATAGTGATTAGAGATCTCATCAACCATAATCACTATCATGGTTTCTCTATCACAAATTGATACTAGGGACGTTACTATATATATACAACAAATAACATGAAGATAAACAATATATAATAACATAAGTGCTTTTATTAATCATAATAAAGTTATTACATGAACTAAATAGACTGTAAATGACCCGACCCGGTCGGATCCGGTCCAACCCGATTGGGTTTAGGACACCTTTCCAACATAGCTCTCAGCAGAGCTAGGAATACCAATAGCAGACCTCCAAGAAGGTATGGGTTTGAGGAGGATATGGTTGGATATGCACTACAGGTAGCAGAAAAAGTGGATGGTTTTGAACCTAACACTTACAGGAAAATCGTGACATGTTCTAAGGCATCCCAATGGATTGTTTCCATGGGAGAAGAAATGGAGTCACTTCTGAAGAATGAGACTTGGGATCTGGTCAAACAACCACATGGTAGAATGGTGGTCAGCTGCAAATGGATATTCAAGAAAAAGGAAGGCATGACATCTGTTGAGGATATCAGATATAAGGAACGTTTGGTTGCAAGAGGGTTCAGTCAGAAAGAGGGGGTAGACTATGAAGAGATATTTTCTTCAGTGGTCAGACATACTTCCATCAGGGTGCTGTTAGCAATAGTGGCACATCGGAATCTTAAACTTGAGCAATTAGATGTGAAGACAACCTTTCTACATTGAGATAAAGATAAAGAAATTTATATGACTCAGCCAGAGGGTTTCCAAGTTCTTGGCAATGAACGATATGTTTGCAGGTTGAAGTGACAGATATATGATTCAGCAGGGTTATAGCAGGAGCCCATATGATTGATGTGCGTATCACAACAAGTTGAAGGATGGTTCAATCATCTATCCTATGATTGCCGTATGCAGATGATATGCTGATAGTTGTATGTGGACGATATGCTGATAGCTGCTGCAAATAAGTCTGATATTCAAGATCTGAAGAATCTGCTCAAGGCTAAATTTGAGATGAAGGATTTGAGGAATGCAAAGAAAATTTTGGGGATTGAGATCTATGGAGATAGGAAGTAGGGGAAGCTGTTCTTGTCTCAGCAGGGGTATATTGAAAAGAAATTATCCAAGTTTGTCATGTCAGCAGCCAAACCTATATATACTCACCAAATCTACATCTATCTGTTGTGTTTGCTCCACAGTCAGCTGAAGAGGTAGAATACATGTCAAGAGTTCCATATGCTAGTGTAGTGGGCAGTTTAATGTATGACATGGTCTGTACTAGGCCTGATTTGGCTCAGGCAGTCAGTGTTGTTAGCAAGTTTATGGCTCAACCTGGAAAAGAACACTGGAAAGTAGTGAAAAGGATATTTAGGTACCTTAGGGGTATATCAGATATTGGGATCATTTATGGAGGTGGTACTCAATGTTTTGTCACAAGGTACTATGATTTTGATTATGATGCTGATATGGACAGTAGGAGATATATGACTGGGTATGTGTTTACTTTGGGTGGTTCCGTGGTAAGTTGGAAGGCAACTTTATAGGGTACAGTGACATTATCTACTACTGAAGTAGAATACATGGCACTGACAGAAGCAACAAAGGAAGCAATCTGGTTAAAGGGGCTAGTCAATGATCTGAGCCTGCATCAAGATCAAGTCAAGGTGTATTGTGACAGTCTTAGTGCAATATGTTTGGATAAGGATCAGGTTCATCATTAGAGAACCAAGCACATTGATGTTAGGTATCATTTTCTAAGGAATGAGAGGAGGGTTAAAGTGGAGAATATCAGCACTGATATGAATCATGCTGATATGTTCACTAAACCAGTTCCAAGGGGCAAGTTTCAGTTGTGTCTGGACTTATTGAATATCCAAACTTGTTAATCTGAATATGGGAATACTCAGTTGATGTTGGGGGTCTGCTGAGGTATTCAAATCTGAAGACAAAGAGGAAATCTGGCACTTGGTTGTGCATCTGGTCAGTTTGCATAAAGTTGAAGTCAAGGTGGAGATTTGTAATGGTGACTTAAACTATGCTACTGAAGTCTGGGATGAAAGCTATGGTCCGGTGTTCGTTTGGGGCAACAACAGAGTTGATCAGTCTGCTGAAGCTGTGTCTGCTGGTACAGGGTAAATAGCAGAGTGAAGTCTGCTTATCCTGGTAAACAGCAGAGTGGAGTCTGTTGGTTCTGGTGAACGGTGGAGTGAAGTCTGCTGGTTCACAACAGACTTAAGGAACACATATGCATGGTTTTCGGATTCGGTGAAGTTACTTCTGGGGTATTTCAATCATTTATTGGGTTGACTGATTAGTCGGTTAGGGTTGGATTCCCGAGGCTATAAATACCGTCTATAATACATGTAATTGTAACTTTCTCGTGATAATAAAATATCCTCGTTTGTCCGTGGAGTAGTCGGCACATTTCCGGAAACCACGTTAAATTTGTGTTCTTCTTGTTTTTGTGTTTGTTTACTTGTTTATCTTTTATCTTTACTCACAATCACCATCACTTCTTGATCGATCCGTCATAACAACATCCTTACATAAAGCATCGTTTGATGAAGTTGGTCTAACATAAGACATGATTTCAAGGAGAGATTGAATAAAAGTAGGACTAAAGGACTTACTTGTTTGGAAGATCTAAAGAATGGGCCTGCTACAATGAAGAAGAAAACATAAAGTTTTCTTGATTAAAGGCTCTAAAGCCTTGAGACGGTAAAATTATAAGTAAGGCCATCATCCCATTTTATGGTGAAGGATAACGACAGAGACGGAAAATCCTCTTCCGTTAAAATAATCATTGAAATCCGTGGGATCCTCAAATAATCTAAAAAGATGCCTCGAGATAAGCGCATTGTGTTTGAATTTCAAAAAACAGGCTATCAGACGTCAATCAAATCAGGAACGGTTGGGCTCCAGCCTATTAGCAGACCTAAGATGCGATCTACGACCCAACTCATATTTGAGGGGCTTTTGACATGGCTATAATCCGAAATTATATATATATATATATATATATATATATATATATATATATATATATATATATATATATATTTGGCCTCAAGCGGGTCAAAATGGTCAATGGCTGAGTCAGTGCGAGCCCACATTAGGGCCATTAGTCTAAATGATTCATTCAGAACAATCCGACCCCATTCGGGTCGCTTGCAGCGTTCAGCCGACCTTATCTCAGCAATAATTTTAGCCGACCAAACCAGCTAGATTGCTCCCGAGCAGAACAGGTCGTATCCGACCTCCAAAGGCGGTTATATCGCATTAATGAGCATGATCTATAGATTGATCACCATTAACTATCATAATCCATGATTAATTACATCCCATGTTTTTAGCCTAATTGAGCCATGATTTCCCCACAATTGGCGTCACCCGACCCCTGAATCACAAGCCCTACAAATCACGGATCTCTATATTAACTCTCCCATTAGGGAGACCTAAAAAATTATCATCATCCTCACAATCAAAACTACGTTATATTGGCTTGATTTCACACGTTGTGTACATAGGCAGTCTATAAGTATCGTCAACTTTGCTAGTTTAATTTCTCCAAAAGAGTTTAATTAGCCTGTAAAACTACTTAACGATATTCAAGTATCGGTCATTCCTTTTATCTTATCTATTTATTTATTTATTACTTCCAATTAATTATTGACAAGTGTTCCTCAAAAAAAAATTTATTGGCAAGTGTATTGATCATGGTTGAATTGAATCTCCATCGTCGTCCCCAATAAAAAATCAAAGAAAAAAAAAAGGAATGCATAGAAATAGGAGAAGCATAAAATATATTTCAATTGACGAATCTACCCCTTTACGAATGTACAAAATATTACAAACCGGTTTAAAATTATTCGGGTTTTCGGTTCGAGTAGTTACATACCTGACACTGAAAATAGGAAGATTTACGAAAAAAAAATGTGAGTGAAATGGATAATATATAGTGGGGAAAAAATAAAAATACTCGAGCATATATAACAACAAAAAAATAATAATATATAATTCACACTCTTTCAAAACAACTACAGTGCCCAAAAACAGCTGAAAATTATACTGCAAATCTTCAACCGCTGATTAATCCACTTCCTTTCTCATGAGAGCTTCCACTAATCAATCCTTCTTTTCTCAATTTCTCCTCTTTCGATTTCCTACAAAATATAACCCAACTATTCACTTCCAATGCTAAACATATCCCAATCAATGTAGAAACACACAAGCAATATGCTAATTTAGCATAAGTTCTACTTGCCCCCATCACATCAAATCCTTGAAACACATTCACCAGACCCAAAATCACACACCCATATCCCACAAAATGGTGATAAGATTTCCAGTATTTCCTGAATTTGTTTGTGGTTTTTGGCCTGAACAATAAGGCTAATGTTTGAAGCCACCCTAAACAGAATACTGCAAACCCCAGTTTCCTGTGCAGGCCATACACTTTTCCAGGTGATAGTTGGCCGAGTCGGATCCCAATGGAGAACCCGACAGTTCCTGTAGAAATCGCAATCATTTGTATCCCGGCATGAGCGTAAAACCATGCGGGACCTAGTGATTGAAAATGTCGAAGATACCGTGCTGTGATCACACCGATTGGTAACAAAATCCCCCAAGATACGGCGTTTATAACTCCATGGATAAGCTTTAATGTGTATAAATTGGTGTGCCGCCCTTTTTCCGTGATGCCGGAAGTGACATCAATCGTAGTAGCCGATGAAAGATCGTTGGCCGTTGTGGGATGAATGGTGGGAGAATAGCCTTGAACATATAAACCCCTGTTCCACACATGGTGGATTTTTGTTTTGTTTTGTACAAGCTTAATTGTTGCGTATATTTCGATTGTTGCGCCGTCATGCACGGTGGCCATACGGCCGCCATAGAGGGTGGCGGAAGAAGATATAAGGTTGATATCGAGCGGCCGGGAAAGTAACGGGCTTTTTTGAAGTTTGACGGTTGGATCGATAATGTAAGGGAGGAGGACCAACTGGCCGGAGTTTGGGTCCGGGAAGGCGATAAGGGCACGTGTACCGGTCATTTCGGGGGTGGTAGGGTTAATGCCCCAACCTACCCAACCAGAAGGGGAAATAAAAGAACCAAAGAAAACAAGGTCAAGTGTGGCATTATGTGCATGGAATGTCCAAGCAATAGATGCATCTTGTGAGGGTAAATTCATGCATTTTTCAAAGGTTTTGGTAGAGGTTGTGGTTGAACAATGTGAGGAAAAGACTCCATTGAAGTTGGGAAGTAAAAGTAATAATAAGAGGGAAAATAACATTGTGGTGGAAAATAGAGAATTTGGGCAATGAATTAAAGCTAGCTAGGGTAGAGGAATATTAATGAGATAGAGGGATGAGTTTGGTAAACATATTTATATTAATTTGTACTGTGTGTTAATGATGATGAAAAGTATAGCTAGGGTTGGTATCATGCTTGGTGGTGGACACCTTTTTGGTGCTTAGAATTGAAGTTTTGTCAAGTATGATTCCTTCACCATAGTGGAACACTCAATTTCTTTTATAAACTTGGGGCGGCCTTGTTATGCTCTCCATAACTTTATTCTTTTACCAAAAAGATGGGAAAAAAAAATAGTGTACTTTAGTAATCGAATGATGTGTTCTCTCAAATACAGTTGTTTTTAGACAATATTAACAAAACGACGTAGTTTTGAAAGAAAAAATTACGGTTGAATTATTTTTCACATTTTGAGGATAGTTCGTTTGTACTTAATTAAGAGAACACTTCACGTAACTACTTGAGAGGATCATATGTCCAGTAATTATATGTAATCTTCTTTGTCGTTAACTTGTCCTTCCATGTGTGCATACACAAATTTTACTATAATCCAGAACCAAATCCTACCTGGTGTGTCTAACAATAGGAATTAAAACATTTCTGGTATACCCCGGTGCATAAAATTCAACAACCAATCATATTTTTACTAGTTGAAGACATGGTAGTTTAAATATTTGGTCTAAGACTACCATAAAATTACTGGTGTATATATATATATATATCTTTCTATCTAAATAAGAAAGGAAAGTGTTTGGGAGGGATTTTGGGAATGACACGTGTTTTTTTTTATTGGTTCATCATTTTACTGTTCATCGGCCCAACTTTTTTTTTTATTTTTAAATACTGTTCATCGCCCAGCGGCCAAACTTTTCTACTGTTCATCGCCCATGCATTTTACTGTTCATCATTTTTTTTCCAATTTTTTTTTTTTGAATCTGCATATTAGCCTTAATTTAATCTTATTATGTGTGTTGTGCTTAAGATGTATCCGATTCTAATTTAATTACATATTATTTTGCTTTGTATCTGAACCACACAACCCACTCGAGATAGACACCAAAATCATTAGTTAGAAGAAAAATGGATCGGAAACAACCTCACGCACCCCTTCTTTTTATTTGTTTTATTTTATATATTTGGCTATACTTCTCGACGAAGGAAACAGACAAAACATTAATATTTTATTACTCCATCCGTTCCTATTTATATGTCACAGTTGCCGAAATCAATTTTTTTAAATATGTCGTAGTTATATTTCCAATACATATTTTAATACTATTTCCGCTTTTAAATAATATTTTTCAACTTCGTAGGCTCATTTACTGTTCATCGGATTTTAAATTTTTTTTTCCCAGATTTCTTTTTCAATTACTATGTCGCGTTTGGGAAAATACATAAATTAAAAAAGTGATTAAGCCCCTACCCTCTACCCTCTACCCTCTACCCTCTACCTCTTCCTTTCCTCTTTCTTTCGATCTATTAACCATCTCGATTGCTGAAGGAAGATCGACGTAAAATTTTTATTTTTCATTGTTGCGCTTAAAAATTGCGTTCTGAACGGTTCGTTACATGCTACGTTTCTTCGTATTTAATATCGTCAAATAAGTTCAAACTTATAGCATGGGCACGCTGTTAGTTAGTTTTAGTGTGGATAAAGGCCAATTTTTACTAATTCCATGGTAAATGTATTTTATTGATGGGTGTTAAATGTAGTTTGGAATTTTTGTTTTTTGTATCAGGTGTCTATGTAAGTAAGTCGAAAACATTTGTCTAATTGTCGTCATGTTAAATAATTGACATCATAATTTGTTGTATAATATCAATGCCGGCTAAATTTCGTCATTTATATTGTGTTGTACTTAAAATGTGTGGAGTGATATTTTCGTTAAAATGTATTTTATATTTAATAGTCTTTGACATTAAAGTAAACATCTAGCATTGACACTCCGTGCGTTGCACGGAGTCCCGTTTTACTAGTATATACACTCGTGAGTTGCAAGGTCATCGCCCATTCATTGTTTCTCGGATTAGAACTATTATAACAAGATAAATTATGAACTTTGGAGTGTGCAATACTGTAAAGTAATGCACCATAATGAACCGTAAAAAGAGGCATAAACATGACCGTCTCTATATGGGTAATTATTGTGTGGTGTCTCTACACGGTGTGGAGACACCGTATAGCACTATATACACCACACAGTTTTATTTTGTATTTAAACTGTGTGGTTCTGATCATTTCACCCGTCACTTCACATCAAATTCTCTCACCACACAAGTATTTCCCCTCTACATGAATACTCGGCAAAATTAATCCATACCATACAAAAGCATGTTTTATTTGCACATGTTGTTTTAAAACATTATTACAATGTTTCCTTGGACCACACTAATTTATTTCATGAAATTTAAAGGAGTAAAAATGGTGAGAATTATCCAAAATCATTCATCCTAACATGAAAAAGAAAATCATTAATTGTTCCATATTACGAAATGAACAAAGTAATAACTTGTGCATTGACGATGCTCAAAATCATGGTTTTCTCTATTGGGTTAAGAACGAGGTAAAAGGATTTTGTGAAGATAATCCAACTATTGTAAATGATGGATTTGTTGGTGGATTATAGTTGGGCAACGTAGGATTAGTTGCCTACATACCTTTATAGATTTAAGAGAACTAACTGCGGTAACGTAGTGTTACTCAACGTGGTTCTGGAGGTTGGAGAAGACGATCATTTTAGAAGCCTTCCTCATGGAAGGAGTTAAGGATGTCATTATTGGCGTCGTGGTCAATGATTCGAGACGGTTGATAGGACGGTCATGGTGCGATCATGGCCCTATAAGCAAGAGTTATGAACAGTTATAAAAACATGGATTAATGTCGTGTTGGACTGCATAAACGTTGTCTAAGTTCATAAAGGCTTATACCGAGCTGCGGATATCTATACTGAGGTCAATGGGGCACTATGTTGGGGGTACAAGTTGGCAAGCAATCTTTACTTCGAACGGACTTTGGCATCAGGAAAGACATGTATCAAGTCGATGGCTCAGAAGTCTTTCTTACCTCGTGGCGGTCACTTTATTTGAGGTTGAGATCCATTTAAGGTCTGATATATCCCTGGGCTCATTAGACCCGGAATAGTCAATTGAGTGTCACGTGTGTGATTCGGGTCATACCCACGTCAGACCTATAACCAGTAGCTCCAACAAATTGAATAAATTTACCAAACAAAAAATTTATGCTCAACTAATTAATTTCGGAATATTTAAGCCTCCATAGATCCAAAACTGAGTTGTAGCGATTATAGATATTTTGTATTCTTAATATTGTCGAGTTTATTGAGTGTCCACCGACGTAGTCATTTCATGTAGACTAATTCTTCATAGACCATATGCAATGAATTAGGAATGTCCGTAAACCTTGTTCATTACCTGTTATCCTTATTTATCATTAACCTACTAGTATTTGTTTATAACCAATATGAACTCTCGTGTCGATCAATTTCCGGGATTAACAAATGATGGGATGTCTTTATATTTCCCACAGGAAAAATGCATTTCGTATATGTGAAACACATTTCTAGCAACTCATTCCCGAATAGTGCAAATATGAAGTGATTCGGATTGTGTCACTTAGTAATCCTTACCGAACACATCAAACACTATATTGAAATAAACATGAGCCAACAATCCCTTCAAGATTAACATTATTCCATATATGATCATTTTGTGCTTTTAATAAGATTTCTTAATCACATGATTATATGAGAATGCACTTATAAAGCTCCGAGGCCGGACGACATTCCTACCGCCTTCTACAAAGATTCTAGCCTGCCCGTTGTCAGCTCATTGATCATCACCTTTATGAGTGGAGCTTTTTGGATAGGTGAATTCCCAACCTCCCTTAATGAGGCAGCCATTTCTTTGATCCCGAAAGTTGATCCTCTAGAGATACATTCGCATTTGAGGCGAACATATAGCTTTGTCAAATGTTGTTGTCAAGCTATGTCTAACATAATAAGAAAAGGAAGAAGGCTACATTCACGCTAGCTCTAAGGGATTGTCTAGATTTGGAATCAAGCTCTTCTCAGAGATGAGGGATTTTTTTTTCTTTTCACCACAGACGATACGCATGACTGATCGACTAACAAGAAATGTACATACAAAGGGGGGAAACCATGGATGTGATGTGATGAATGGCTCCAGTAAATAATAGTAACTTGGTTTATCAACATCTAAGAAGAATTGCCACCAAATTCCTCAACATCTACTGAAAAGTAAGGATTTGCAGGGTTATCCATTAATATATTCATTCACTCATCTAGATTTACTTTAGCATTTATCATAAACACAAGTAAACATAGGAATTAGATTACAAAAATTTATGTATTTACATATGAATTTCAATGTGATAACCGGCAAAACTTTTCCCCGTCAGGGATCGGCAAAAATATAGCATGTCATCTACATATTTCAATTCCTAAAATGTTACTTCTACCCCCAAACTTTTGTTTCAAATGATATAGAATCATTGATTACAGTTGGTCAAGATTGGAGTGTACCTATCACTTCTGTTTCAACACTCAGAGTGCACATCTCCACGGACAGACTGACGTCAGGTTCTTCACTGCTGAAATGCGGTTTTATTCCTTCTCGGTTGGTGTGGTTTGTTCGGTTTCTCTTACTGTATCCACCTGCGGGGATTCGTCATTTTCAACATCTGTCTCACCAGCAGGCACCGGTTCCTCCCCATCATCTGGGTTACTGCTTTTGTCTTCAGGAGTGGACTCTGATTTGTCCGCCTTCTGTTGCAGGCTCCAGTACATGATGCTTGCCGTAAGAGTCAGAATCATCTTCTGGTTCACCTGTTCATTAAAACAAAAAATGTGAACCCGCCACCATCTCACTTGAAAGCTACAGCTATCAAGAAAACAGGATTTATTAGTCTATAGTAGATTATCATTTTGAGTAAATGCTTAAGCAGTGTAAGTAAAAGGGGTCTTAGAGGTTTTTAAGGAGAGGACAACCAACAAGGAGCCCTCTGTAATACACCATATATATCTTACCTCTATAATATCCTCCGGGAGCAAAAAGATGGAACATCCGATCTTTCGGGCAACACTTATAATGTAAGTAGCATTTAGTTTCTTGTCCTCATCTGCAATGTCGATTCAACAAACACTCCTTCACTTATATGAAAAGACTACAAAGCAACCTCTTTTTTCCCTTTGTAAGCTTGTGTGTGCATTATTTTGTGATCTAAGATGATACAAGAACAACATTACGTCACTACACACTTGTAAGATGTTGATCATGGTGGGACCGATTGATGGATATGATTCTCACTCATTGATCAATTATCTACAAGTGTCTTTAAGGTAGAGTATGTATAGCACCGGACTGACATTTACATCCTGCAAGTGCCAACTTCAATGGTGAATAACCAAGATAAAAAGATTTAAGTACCGGTTTCCCCTTTAGTGACAAGGCTCCAATTGACAACCCGTGGCTCCACAGCACTGAGAAGTTCGAGGAAAAATTTCCCAGAAGAGATGCTTTTATCCTAACACAGGGATAGGAAAGAAAGTCATAATACAGTTCCATTTTGACAAGGTATTTAGCTGAAGTACTTTATATTCAATACCTTGAAGCTTTCTATCTGAGATTTTCTGCCCGCACTCTTTACTTTCTTATTTGCCCATGTTAATATGTCGGCGTCTGTTATCTCCTTCCCTTCGGAGTGTGACCTCCTCAAGTTTTTCAAAAGTTGTAGCATGCTAAACCTCATCAACTGCCATAGATATGCTGGGAAAAAAAAGGGTGCTCAGAAAGGGTTTGAAAGAGAAAAAAGAAAAGATTTATGGCCACTTCGTACGCTTTTTCAAGTAAGAAATTACGTCATCTTAGACAAAATAGAAGATAACACATGACAAAAATGCACGTTATGTCTTCTTTTAGGATACACTCTTTGCTGAATTAAAATAAGAAAGATCCATGTCTGTTTCCATTAAAATAGTAAAATATGAACGCCCACCATTCCCAAAAATAACAAAACATACTTTCTTAATGCAAATAATGAATCATTATTAGCACCCTCACTTTCCCTCCGTTTTACACACCCTTCACTTATCCCTGGCCTAACATGTATAGTAGTAGCAGTTTCTAGGAAGAGAAACATGTTTTGCTGGTTAGATCCATTTTTCCAACCTAACATCTAAGGATATATTCATTCACATCTAGTTGGATAGACAAAACCTGAAGTATGAATATAGTCTGATGCTGCAAATGCTTATTGACTTCCTAACGTTAAAATATAATTGGCATTCTTAATAGATTTTAGTCCCTGAATAAAAATCTCTCCCATAATCTTAAAAGGGAGTGAAGATAAGAAAGGAAGGAAAACGCACCTAAGATAAGCTTCTTGTTTCCTTGGACAATATCATTTCCTGCGACATTAACTAAAGAGAAGTTTAATTCCCTCCCAATGCGTATGGCTTGGTTACAGTTCTCAACCTTTCTGAAGGGCATCTTAATGGGTGGTTTCGTGGCTTGCTTCCAATTAACAGATCCAGGAGCAATTTTATCAAGGACTTCTAAGAAAACCCATCTATAAGAAAAGACAGCGAAATTAAATAAGGATAAAACGTCCATAACAAAATTCATAAAGCAGCAGAAATCTCACCCAGTTCTGATATCCTCAAATACATTATTAACATAAAAATCTATTCCAAGACTGTTAATCCATAAACGGAAGCATCTTTCTTCCCTGGAAGTTTGAGCATCATCGGTCATCCTTTCAGCAAATGAAAGCTTCTTGGTATCTACAGATAACCCATTTCTGCCAATAAAAATGCAAATTTTGTCAGAAAGCAGCCACCGTTTACATGTATATAGCCCAACATGCTCTCTCACGTGTGGGCTTTCAACCCGAACATGAAGCAGTAGCAGTAGTGTAAGTAACAATACTTTTTTTTTATAATAAATGGGGTGACAGTATGGTTTCGATCACAGGACAACCTGCTCTGGTCCATGACAAATTACCATCTCAATTAAAAATTTAAGCGGACAAGGATAAGAGTAACATATGCATGTATACAATCTAAACCCTCTTAATATAAACATGTACGTGAATGAAATAAGAAAACAAAACTCGTTCCAAATTTGATTATTCTTTTAGGTTCTCAAAATCACCATATATGAGAATGAAATAAGAAAACTATTACATGATGACCCCCTCCAGAAAAGCGAAATGCTAACACAGATTTAGCAACACGTTTGCTACTTTTTTCAATTATTAATACTTCTTGCTTACCACTACAACATATATATTTATGTTTTGTGCACATGAAACTGGATTCATTAAAGGCATCTTTCTCCAGATTGATTATCTGTGTAAATTTATACATGAACAAGGAATGATACTAAACCAGTTTTCCGTAAACTGAATATTTACTTTATGCCAGCACTGTGAAACATATATGCCTTCATTTCATCCAAGAATCTATTTTCTAATCATAAATTAGTAGCCTACAAATCAGCAACATTTTTTAAGCATATAATTCAACAAAGCCTGTCGCTGTTTTCCTTCAGGTGATTGAATTCAGCAGGCAATCTAGTTACTGAAGGTACTTGAGATTAGATCCGATGTAAATGATAAAAAGGGAAGCATTGTACATGTAAGCATCTAGGTTACGGGGAGGGGACCATCCAGTTAGGTCTACTTTACGCAACCTAACCTTCTGTATCTATAAGAAGTTTTCACGGCTCAAACCTGTTAACTATGCAAAGGATATGATTGATAAATATATGAGAGATGAATGGTGGTTTCTTCAATCAGAAAAAAAAAATTCAAGAATCTAGCCTGACCTATGTTGAAATATCTGTGCAACAAATGCCAGGTTCAAATTTGTTGAGCCATCCACAATATCTTTTGGTGTAAGATATCTCTTGCAATCCAATTTCTCTGCTTGCTCGAGAATTAAATTTGCTCTTTCAGTCGGATCTTTCACTTCCAATGTAGAAGTTGTACCATGTTCTGGAGCAAGCGTGTTGAGCAAGTGAGCATAAGCCTCCCCATCCTGAAATTTATTAAGCATGATTTTAGTTGCACATGAAAATTTCAACTTTCAAGTGGATTACTATTGGATTATACTAAGTATTATTTGACATATATTAATGTGTTAGTTTATGTACAAATGTAGTAGTATAACTTTATTATTTTGTTCGTCTTATTAAACCAAATAGGATAACTTGAGTATAACCACCCTATAAAGTATGTAACCACCCTATAAAGGGTATCTAGGTAGTTAATTGCTATACTTTTTACTTTATCTAGGAAAGGTACTTTAACACTTTTTACTTTATGCTTTTAAGCATGCTTTAGCTCTAGCTTTGTTGTTAACCTATTTATACCAACCCCATTCGGTTGAGATTAATACAAGAGTTATCTTTCTCTTTTCTTTTTCTTCTCTTAACTTCTATATGGTATCAAAGAACTGAATTATATTCAGATTTTTAGCTTCATCATCTTCATTTTTCTTCCTTCTTCCCTTTGATTTTGTTTCTTCAAAATGACAGAATCTAATCAAGACTCTCTCATGATGGCTTTTGATAACCCTTCTCTCCAAATCACCTCAAAAAAACTTTCTGGACCAAATTATGTCCAGTGGGCACAATCTGTGCAAATGTATATCACAGGGAGGAACAAAATTGGTTACCTCACTGGTGAGTCTCTTCCACCTACTGATCTGGCCTCCAAAGAATATAACATGTGGGGGACAGAAAATGCCACTGTCATGTCTTGGCTTATCAATTCAAAATGGTTGATGAAATAGGCCAAGTACATCTGTTTGCTAAATCTGCCCATGAAATCTGGAAAGAGGTTGCTAAAACCTACTCAGACTAGGGCAACTTTACTCAAGCATTTGGCTTGAGAAACATCCTGAAAGATACTAAGCAGGGAGGACAAGATGTCACCAAGTACTTCAACAACCTCAACATAATCTGGCAGGAATATGTCCAACTTACTCAGGTGAAATGGTCATGCACTATTGATTCTTCTTTATATCACAAACTGATGCAGCAAGAAAGGGTGTTTGACTTCCTAAGTGGTCTCAACCCTATCTATGAGGCTGTAAGGAAAAGAGCTCTTGCCCAAACTACCTTTCCCACTATACAAGAAGCATATATTGCTATTAGGAAGGAGGAAAGCAGGAAGGGAGTAATGAATGGAGGTCTTCTTCCTACCCCTATGTCTGCTCCTATGTACAATCCAGGAGGAGAAAACTCTGCCTTGACTGTATCCAACACTGAAACTACTAATGCTGGATACAACAAGGGACAAAACAAGAGGAATGATCAAAGGCCCTCTCTTACTTGTGATTACTGCAAAAAGAAGGGACATATCAAGGATCATTGTTGGAAACTCCATGAAAAACCCCCACATTTCATGACCAATCAACAAAACAAGACTGATGGCAACTGGGGTGAGCAAAAGAAGGCCTACAGTGCTACTGAGCAGTCTTGTGGTTTTTCAAAGGAGCAGATGGAGGCACTCAACATGCTGTTTGACAAAAGGATGCCTGCAACTACTGAGCCCTCCACTGGAGCTACTGCACACAGTAAGAGTCCAACTTGGATTGTGGACTCTGATGCATCTAGCCACATGACAAGTGATTACTCTCTATTTCAATCTTTTAATAATAGCAATAAAACTCAATATGTTACTATTGCTGATGGCACTGCTTCCAAGGTGATTGGTCTAGGGTCTGTTAGAATCCTACCAAACCTTACCCTAAACTATGTTCTATATGTTCCTAAGCTTGATTGTAACCTTTTCTCTGTCAGCCAGTTTTGTAAGGATAGGAAATGTATTGCTAAGTTTTACTCTACTCACTGTGAGTTTCAGGATCTGGAATCTTAGATGAAGATTGGCAGTGCTAGGAAGAATGATGGCCTTTATTTCATCCATAGCAGCAGCCTTGAGAGTGGTCTTACTGTTAGTTTGGATTCTAAATGTAATAGGATAATGTCTTTACATTTCAGATTAGGTCATCCCAATTTTCCCTACCTAAAAAGGATGTACCCCTGTTTATTTTCAGATGTTTGTATTGAAAATTGAAATGTGAACATTGTATCTTCGGCAAGCAAACCAGAAATGTTTTTAAATCCATTCCTTACAAGGCATCTAAGCCTTTTATGCTTATTCATTCTGATGTATGGGGCCCATCTGAAACTACTAACCTAACTCACAAACCCTGGTTTATATCCTTCATTGATGACCATACTAGACTGACTTGGGTATACCTCATGAAACATAAATCTGAAGTCCCAAACCTGTCTGAAAACTTCTACAACATGATACAAACCCAATTTCAAACCAAAATCCAAGTTCTAAGATCTGATAATGGAACATGGTATCTAAACACTTGTCTTAACCCATGTGCTACTAAAAAAAGGTATAATTCATCAAACCTCGTGTACCAACACACCCCAACAAAATGGGGTAGCAGAAAGAAAAAACAGACATCTTCTGGAGGTTGCTAGAACCATCCTCTATACCTATAATGTCCCAAACTTCTATTGGGGTGAGGCTGTCCTTGTTGCCACCTTTTTAATAAACAGAATGCCATCCAGGATCCTAAAATTCAAAACTCCCATTGATGTTCTTCACTCCACCTTCCCCGACTCCAAACTTGTATCCTCTCTACCCATAAAAATTTTCAGATGCACAGCCTTTGTGCATAATCATTCACCAACCAAAAACAAACTGGATCCTAGGGCTATCAAAACCATCTTTGTACGTTACTCAGCCACTCAAAAGGGGTTAAATGCTTTGATCCCAACACACACAGATTCTATGTGTATTATGATGTCACCTTCTTTGAGGACCAACCCTTCTACCAAACAAAACAGAACCACAATATTGAACCTTATCTGTTTCTACAAAGTACCACCACACTT
This sequence comes from Gentiana dahurica var. dahurica, assembly GCA_024500145.1. Taxonomy (NCBI): domain Eukaryota; kingdom Viridiplantae; phylum Streptophyta; class Magnoliopsida; order Gentianales; family Gentianaceae; genus Gentiana; species Gentiana dahurica. Next base: position 80,505,254 of record CM044906.1, on the reverse strand, counting down.
CCCATACCTGATTTTAGGCCCTCTTGCACTCCTACACCAGAAACATCTGTTGCTTCACCCACTCCTACTCCTATTGAGGAGGAGTCATCTGACTCTCCTACTCCTACTCCTAGTGAGGAGGAGCTTCCTAACCCTCATATTCCTACTCCTATAATCTACATCAGACAAAAGAAAATCAGGCCAACTCATTCTCCTGACCCTGTCCTTCCTGTGGAATCTGAGTCCAACTCTGAACAAACTGAACTAAACCAATTGGACCACCACAATCCTGATCCTAACCCTGAAACACCTCCAGACTTACCTATTGCCTTAAGAAAAAGTACTAGGGGGTGTACTAAACATCCTATTGATAGATATGTGTCTTATGGGACAGTATCTAGCCAACATAGGACTTTTTTGACAAACTTAGATTCTTTTCAAACACCTAAAACCATCCATCAGGCCCTAAATCACCCTAGATGGAAGCAGGCTGTCATGGAAGAATTGAATGCTTTGGATAAAATCACACATGGGACTACATACCTACACTTAAAGGGGTCAAACCAGTAGGGTGTAGGTGGCTGTTTACTATCAAACACAATCCAGATGGCACAGTAAACAGGTATAAAGCCAGACTAGTGGCCAAGGGATTCACACAGTCTATGGGGATTGATTATAATGAGACTTTTGCTCTAGTAGCCAAGCTCAACTCAGTCAGAATTCTAATATCTATTGCTGCAACAAGGAATTGGCCTCTTCATCAGCTTGACATTAAGAATGCTTTCCTAAATGGGGAACTAGAAGAAGTGTATATGCAGTACCCTCGTGGCTTTGTATCCAAACCCAATCATGTCCTAAAACTGATTAGATCCATCTATGGACTAAAAAAGTCCCCTAGGGCATGGTTTAATAGGTTCACTAAAGCCATGAAACTTGCAAGGTATGCTCAGGGGCATGGTGATCACACTATGTTCTACAAACATTCAGAGCAGGGAGGACTTACCATTCTTATAGTATATGTGGATGACATTGTCATCATTGGAAGTTTGGACTCTGAAATTGCTCACCTAAAGCACTTCTTGCAACAACAATTTGATGTGACAGAACTTGGCTCTCTGAAATATTTTTTGGGAATAGAGGTTGCAAGATCATCCAGTGGTATCTTACTAACCCAAAGGAAATATACTATGGATTTGCTCTCTGACTATGGGTTGTTAGGATGCAAACCTGCTGACACCCCTGTGGACAGTGCAGTTAAATTTGGAAAGGATGAAGATGGTGGAGATTATGATCTTGAAAAGTTTCAAAGACTTGTGGGAAGACTGATTTACCTATCTCATACCAGACCAGATATATCCTTTGTTGTAAGTCAACTTAGTCAGTTCATGCATTCTCCTAAGGTAATTCACAAAAATGTTGCCCTAAGGTTACTAAGATTCCTAAAAGGATGTCCAGGAAAGGGTGTTATTTTTAGGGCATAAGGAAACTCAAGAATTGAAGGCTATGTAGATGCTGATTGGGCTGGCTCTACTACAGACAGAAAATCTACTTCTGGGTGGTGTATGTATGTATTTGGCAACCTTGTCTCTTGGAGAAGCAAGAAACAATCAGTAATGGCTAGAAGTTCAGCAGAAGCAGAATATAGAGCAATTGCCTTAGCCATCTGTGAGCTTTTGTGGATTCAGAAAATCATGTCCAAACTAAAAATTCAGGTGTCAAAACCTATGTGTTTATACAGTGACAGTATGGCAGCCATTGAAATATCTAATAACCCAGTACAACATGATAGACCTAAGCATATTGAAGTTGATAGGCACTTCATCACAGAAAAGGTTACAAATGGGAGCATCAACCTATCCTATGTCAAATCCAAGCTTCAGGTAGCTGATTTCTTCACCAAAGGGCTCCCTAAATCTGCCTTTCAAATGTGTGTGGACCGGCTGGGATTACTAGACATCTACCATTTAGCTTGAGGAGGAGTATTGGATTATACTAAGTATTATTTGACATATATTAATGTGTTAGTTTATGTACAAATGTAGTAGTGTAACTTTATTATTTTGTTTGTCTTATTAAACCAGGTAGGATAACTTGAGTATAACCACCCTATAAAGTATGTAACCACCCTATAAAGGGTATCTAGATAGTTAATTACTTTACTTTTTTACTTTATCTAGGAAAGGTACTTTAACACTTTTTACTTTATGCTTTTAAGCATGCTTTAGCTCTAGCTTTATTGTTAACCTATTTATACCAACCCCATTCGGTTGAGATTAATACAAGAGTTATCTTTCTCTTTTCTTTTTCTTCTCTTAACTTCTATAATTACAAACAGGAAAAAAGAGTTATACAAATTCATTACTGAAACATTAACTCCTCATAATTACTTGCATTAAAGTTACTGCCCCAACAGCTTGAAGGTTGCTGATGACAAACACAAGCGAACCAACTTCATGGAAAGTTTTTAATGTAAATAGTGAAGTTGGAGCTCGATATTCAGGTGCCATTTGTTTGAGAATCTTAGTCTGATAGGATTCCCCAATCCTAGCTACTGGCAGATAAGCTGCATACGATGACATCATGTACTTTATGCATTACTTACCTTCAGATCAGATGAAAAATTTGTAACTTGCTTTGTGTACCCAGATTTCTTTAGATGAAAGTTCATCCATTTAAGCAAAACCTTCTCAGGGGGCAAACCCATAAGTTCTTCAACATCCTGTACATTTCAAGTATCTTAGTTTCATTCTCATAGCCTTTGAATCAAAGAAAGCGTTCAGTGCATATAAATGATGTAAGTACAAAGTGTGAAACTCGTAATCAACTGTTTGCTAACCTTACTGTCCTCAACCAATTCAACCAACTGAGGAGTTTTCTTCAAGTTGAGATCAGCTAACAGTTGTATCTGGTGTTGACGGAATACAAAGATAAGTAGAAAAGCTTCATTACCTCAGATATGCCTCTGTATGGTAGTTTTATCTAAGAAAGAAATTACAGATCAAAATGCACCTTGATTATTTGACAGATCAAACCAAGGACTAGATGGGGCTGCAAACCACAAGAATACAATTAATTTTATTGAAATTTGTCGCAAGAAAGTAGATAATATGAATAAAGAATGTAGCAAATGGACAATAACAATCTTACTCTAGCTTCAACTAAGTCTTGTGTACCAATATTGACTACAGTACAACCAATGGCCTTAGCAGAGTTGAGGCATAGTGTATGATTTTCATTCCTTTCCCATGGATTCAGATCCTTCTTGGTATTAATAGCTCTTTCGTCAATAGTGCCCGGGACGGCCACATTAATGAGCTTACTGCATCATTTGATGAGATCAACAATACAGCATTAGAGTAGATTTAATCTTTTAAACAAAATGAAAGTAGTTCATTTGCAATACCAAAGTAGTACTCCGTCTTTTGCAAGATCAAAAAGTGCATTTGTAGATGGATCTATCGGAAGAAAATCCTTCAAGAACTTATCTTGTCCAAGAAAGCTGTTAATGTGGGCAACATATGAGGCCTTCTCTGATTCGCTGATAGTGTGACGAAGCGTGGTAGTGGCATTCTTAACAAATGACGATGAAGTGTGTGATTCACCAAGTTTTGCTGTAGCACGTGCTTGTAAGTTCAAGAATGCCTAAACACCATCAAACCACATTTATCATTTACTTTGTCAGTTTACAAAATCTTTGGAACATTTTAGTCTTCTTGTTCTTCTCATTTGCAACTTAAATATTACAAAACCATTACAGCAGAACATGACTGTCTAAGTGTAGATTACTTACTTCTCAAAAAGTGTAGATTACTTCGTATATTTTATGTTATTTTCACGTCAATCAATAAGACAGCACATCATACGGATTATAGCTATAAAAATAAAAAAAAAAAACTTCCAAGAGTAAACTTAATTGTCCCAGTTAAATAAAAAAACAAACTTCTTGCAGGGTAATTATGAAACATACCCGAAGGAAGGACTCAAAGTCAACATCTTCATTCATATCAGAAGATGTTTCGGACAAGATACCTCTGATTTCATCTTCAGTAAGCATTTCATTCAAGGACTTCAATTTGGACATGACAGGAGGCAAATCCCCAAGTGTAACCTTCCCGGATGAATTTCTCGCAGAAAAGAACTGCAATGTAGTTAGATTACGTTACAGATGTACATACATGATTTATAATTCCAAGATATATTTGCAGTTGTACATACTTTTGATTTGAGGCTTCGTAGCTCGACTTGAGTGAATTGGCTCTGAAGCCATGGATCAGAAACATGAACACCCTGATAACCGGACATTGTGTTTCGTGTTCAGAAGAAATCAATACCTGGGAAATTCCCAATAAGACTTAGATATCCTCAAAATAATGCACAAAATGATTTTAAAATTAAAAAACTATGACCAATCAAGATTTGAATATGGACCGAAAATTCGTTATTCATTGAACGTAAGTTAAAGCACTTGGTAATGAGAAAGATCTCTAAGTTTCAGGCTAATTTTCCTGTACGCGAAATGCACTCCTCCAATAATACAAATCAAAAATAAACAACCAAATCGAATTATACATCTTTTAAATTAAAAAAACAAAAAAAAGAAGAAAAGAATTCCACGGTACACCTCATTGATAATTCCGAAACCAATTGTTGAAATCCAATCTCAAAAGGGGAATGTACCTGTTAATGCATGATAATTTATCAAGAGTAAGCAAAGGATTGAGAACAGTCACTGCGCATAACGAAAATCAAAAAGGAAGAGGAGAAGAAAACAAACACGGTGAGGTTATCGGCCGGAAACTGCTCAATTGTTTCAGTGAGTGGTTCTCTTTTCCTTGGTCTTGGCCCCTTTCTGTAGTGCTCTGATGGCGTTGGTGGTCTGAGAGTGATCAAATGAATCAAAAAGAGAAAAAACCGTTTTGCCTTCCTTTTCTTTTTTTCTCAGAAATTTTTTTTTTTTTTAAAGTGTAACCGTTTTACCTTTCAGGCCCGCGAATATTGAGGAAAACTTTAATCTAGTTGGGAGGTACTGGTTTAACTATCTCTTCTTCTTGTTCTTCTTTTTTTTTTATAAAAAAATGGACCATTTTATTCACTGAGCCAAAAAAAAAAGGCAGCCATATCAAAAAAAACCTTTACAAGGGTCTGTGTGGGCATACCCGGAGCAGCAAAAAATAAAAAAAGAAATAACAATTCTATAATACTCAAAAAAACTACTAAATACACCAAGCTAATCGGATGTTCTTGGCTCGCTCCACAGCTTTTGATAAAAAGACGTATGCAGGTGGTCGTTCCTCTTCTTGCCTGTGTGTGATCTTGTTCCTCCACAACCATATTCCATAAGTTGCCTCCGCCCAAATGTATTTCCACTTGCTATCGGTTCACGTCCTTAAGTTCAGGCTCAGCCATTCGTCTTCAGAATCCGTCCCAAAAAAGCGGTTTCTTTGTTCGTCTGGAACACGCATATCCCATGCCCTCTTTGCCCAGGGGCAGTCCCTAATGGCATGCAGAATAGACTTCTCATCTTCTTCGCATAGGTTGCATTTTGGATCCTCCGCGATATGGCGTGAGAAAAGGAAGTTGTTTACATGTAACGCTTTGTGGGCCACCGTCCACAAAAAGAAATTGCCTCTGGTCGGTCCTTTGAGTTCTCATATTTTATCCCAGATTTTATTCTCCCCAAGAGAGTTCTGCACTTGCTTCTGCCAAACATACCCAGATGCAACTGTATATTGGCCCTTTGTCTCTCCTTTCCATACTATCCCCGTATTTGTGATCTCCAATCCGTCTTGTAAGCAAGAGAAGGCCTTGCAGATTCCCCTCCAGGTAGGAGAGCACCCTGTCTTAGCCGTAGCCTTCAACTCTTTATATTTGTATGACAAGTCTTCATCCAGAGTCCATCCTTCTAGATTATAAGGTCCCAAACAAGCTTCCCCCAAGGGGCAATGTTCATACGTAGCATGTTTTTGAATCCTAGGCCCCCTTCTTGTTTGGGAGTGCATAAAATCTCCCACCACCGTATGTAGCTTTCTACATGTATCATCGTCTCTCCAAAAGAATTGCCTGCAAGTTTTCTCCATACTGTTAAGTATAGTAATGGGAATCAGGGTAGTTTGCATCACATAATACGGTTGAGTGGCCAAGGAGCTTTTGATCAAGACACATTTTCCAGCCTTGGAGAGAACTTTCGACTTCCAAGCATTTAATTTATTGTTCATCATGTCTGCCAGAAATCTGCAAATGAGACACCTTCATTCTTCCATGAATCAGTGGGACCCCAAATACTTGCCTAAGTCAGCAGTTAGGGACATGTTTAGTTTTTGAGCAATATCTAAAATGATCGTGCTGCCCACATTCTTACTAGTATAGAACCTGGACTTTGCTGTACTGATTTTTTGTCCAGAGCACATGCATAAATTATTTAGTACCCCTTCGATTACCTGGGCCTGCAAAGAAGATATTGTTTGAAGTAGCGCCCGAAAGACAATTTATTTAATTGTTTTTATAGTTAATAATCTCATCTTATTATTTTCTTCGTGCTTATAAGTAATACACCGCCGAAAACCTCAAGTTGTATCATATGTAGCCATATAACTTAGTGTGTGTCACACGTGAGGATTAAGTTTATGGTGATACACTTAAACCATTAGTCCGTGGTGAACTTAATCAAAGTATGGGGTCTATTGATTAAACCACTATTAATGCGCCCAAAACACTTTAAGGTGTGACCGTCTTATCCAGACCGTCGATATTGGTTATCTAAGTGGGGCATTTATATATGATGTAGTCCTGTAGGACTGGACCGATTTAATATGTATTTCTCATATAAATCCGTGATTGAGAAATCTTATTAAATCACAAGATGATCATATATGGATTAACCTTAATCCTGAAGTGATTGCAGACACCATCTTGTTTCAAGATAGTGTTTGATGTGTTCGTTAAGGATTGCTAAGAGGCGCGGTCTGAATACTTTCACGTTGACACTATTCTGGAATGAGTGAGGAGTGTGTGTCTAAGAGATATGGAATTCATTTCTTCCTACGGGAAGTAGAAAGACAATCCCCTTATTTGTCAATCCTAGAAACTGATCGATCGGCCGAGTTCATATTGGTTATGAACTAATTGATCACTAGTGAGTTGATGGTAAATGAGGATAAGATCTGATGAAGAATGTTTACGGAAACGTTCCCGCTTCATTACAGATAGTCTATGGAGGGTTAGTCTATATGTAATGATTATATCAATAGACACTTATTGACTCGACTTTCTGAGAATAAGTTATATCTAAAATCGATAGAGTTCAGTTTCGGATTTATGGTGGCGTAATTCCGGAATTAATAAGTTGAGTAGAATTATATGGCCGAAACTTGTGAAATGCACAGATAACAGCCAAGAGTTCCTTCTCTATAGTCGCATAATTCCTCTGGGCACTGTTGAGGGTAAAACTGGCGTAATAGAGAGGTTTAAAGATTTTATCCTCCCTTTGTCCCTGGGCTGCTCCAACTGCTGTGTCGTTTGCATCACACATAAGCTCGAAAGGTTTGTTCCAATCTGGTGCAACCAGAATTGGGGCGTTTATAAGCATTTACTTCAATGTGTTGAATGCTTGCTTGCACTCCTCTCCAAATACAAAAGGCATATCCTTTGCAAGTAATTCCATCAAAGGCCTAGAAACCTTGGAGAAATCCCTAATAAACCTCCTATAGAATCCTGCGTGGCCAAGAAAGGATCGCAACCTTTAAGTTGGTTGGAGGTGGTAACTTCTCTACGACCTCTATCTTTGCCTTATCAACCTACATTCCTTTCCTTGAAATCTTATGACCCAACACTATTCCCACTGTTACCATGAAATGGCATTTCTCCCAGTTAAGTACAAGGTTGGTCTATTCACATCTCTTCAGCACTCTACTCAAGTTGTCTAAGCATTTATCAAAGCTGTCTCCAAATACAGAAAATTCATCCATGAAAATATCCAGAAAGTCCTCCGCCATGTCCGCAAATAATGACATCATACACATTTGGAATGTTGCTGATGCATTACAAAGTCCAAAAGGCATGCGACTATACACAAAAGTTCCATAGGGACATGTGAAAGTTGTTTTCTCTCGGTCCTCGGGGGCAATATGGATTTGATAATAACCAGAATATCCATCTAATAAATAATAAAAATCATGTCCGCTTAATCTTTCTAACATCTGGTCAATGAATGGTAGGGGAAAATGATCTTTATGAGTTGCGTCATTCAGTTTCCTGAAATCAATGCAAACTTGATGTCCAGTAATTAGCCTCACAGGGATTAACTCATCAAACTCATTAGGCTGGATAGTGAATCCTCCTTTCTTGGGCACCACATGAATTGGGCTCACCCATTCACTGTCTGCAATTGGGAAAATGATTCTCATTTCCAACATCTTTATTATCTCTTCCATAACAACATCCTTCAGTTGTGGCGTCAGCCTCCTTTGAGGTTGTGCTACCGCTTTCTTTTCAGGGTCTACAGAGATTTTATGCATGCACACCGACGGGCTTATTTCTCTAATATCTGCAATCGTCCACCCGAATGCTCCCTTCGCTCTCTCAGTAATCTTAAAAGCTTCTCCTTCTCTAAAGGTGATAGTAACGATGAAATTATGAGGGGAAGATTATCATCTTGTCAGTATAAGTGCTTCAGGTGAGATGGCAAAGGTTTCAACGTTAAGCTCCTTGGTGGTTCTTCCAGCGATGATCTTAACAGCTTACCAGTCAATTGCAAGTCAAAGAACTTGTGCCACAAAGGTCTATGAATTGTTCCTCCTACATCCATAGAAGATATAGGCTCTACTTCTCGCACTTGACCTTCGCTACACCCAGGCCATGTTTCCTCATCACTTCCTTCATCTTCTTTAAGGAGCAAAGTCTCTGCTACTTCAGGGTCTAGTGCCACCTGCTGATATAGTTCTAAAACAAGCTCGTCTATGGCATCTAGCATGTAACATGCTTCTCCCTCATCTTGTGCATACCTCATTGTTTTCATCACATTGAATACTACTTTGTCCTCATTCACTCTTAGAATCAGCTCACACTTATGAACTTCTATCAATGTCTTACTTGTGGCTAGGAAAGGTTTTCCTAAGATTAGTGGAACATCGTGGTTAGCTTCCATATCTAGAACTGCAAAGTCTACGGGGAATACAAACTTATCAACTTTCACCAAAACATCCTCCACCACTCCACAAGGTTGCTTCATAGACCTATCGGCCAATTGAAGGTTTATAGATGTTTCGTTCAACTCTTTCATGCCTAACTTATGAAAGATGGAGAGTGGCATTAAATTGACACTGGCTCCAAGATCACACAATGCTTTGTTTAGGCACACTCCTCCAATTGTTCAAGGTATGAGGAAGCTCCTAGGGTGTTTACACTTATAAGGCAGTTTGCTTTGCAAAACTGCTGAGCATTCCTCGTTAAGGAAAATAGTCTTAAGGTCTAACAATTTCCTTTTCGTAGAGACTGCTTCTTTCAAGAATTTTGCATACTCTGGCATTCTGGCCAGAGCTTCTACCAAAGGTATATTCACTTGCAATTTCTTAAACATCTCTATAAACTTTTTATAGCGAGCATCATCATTATTCGGTTTATATTTTCTAGGGGGTTAGGGTAAAGTGGCAGGATTAATAGTTACAGTTTGTGAAGACTTACCTACTGACTGCTGCCGCTCTATTGAATTTTCAAACGCCCGGTAAATAGGCGTGGTGTCCTGATTTACCGGCCCCTCTATTTCTCCTGATTCTGCTACGTTCTACTGCTGACTACTTTCTGATTCTTCCTGGACAGTTGGTATAATTGGCCCAGGTAGTTCCTTCCGTTTCTAGTCATATTTGCATTCACGTCCTTCAGATTCTTTTCAGTATTACTTAGCAGTCCTTCCGGAGGACGGGCTGACACTTGTTCGGCGATTTGCCCCACTTGGTGCGACAGATTCTGCACTAAGGCTTCCAGATTGGTCAGTCTTGTATCATTCTTCTGATAATATGTGGTGAAGTTTGTATTCAGCTCAGTCATGGATTTAGTAAGTTGATTGACCGTGCCGGTCACCGTTGAGCTCATTTTATCCATGGATGCTTCCCAACCACCTGACTTGTTGAATTGAGGCATGAATCCACCAGCTTGTCTTGGTCTCTCTCCACCGTTAGGATCACATAGTCGAAAACCAGGGTGGTCATGAGAACCTGGGCAATATCCGCCCCAATAAGGATTTTCTTGCCTCTCTATATAGTTCACATCTTCGGTGTTGGTTGCTTTAACTTCTTGAACTTTCTCTACCTTGGCAATGCAATCTTGCATACCATTTATCTTCTCGTTCATTTTCATTAGCTGGTATAATATCTTTTGAGAAGTATCTTCGCCAAATACGCCTTCAGCTACCTTTGAAGTCTCAATTTGATGTGTTCCCTATTGGCTTGTAAGTGCTATTTGTTCCAATTTCTCTTCAGTTTCTTCAGGTGATAGCAACGCAAAACATCCGTTGCTCGATGCATCAACTCTTATTTGTTCACTTGGCCGCAATCCGTGATAGAAACTATGCATTCATACGGGCAATGTGATATCATAGTGAGGGCATCTCCTTTGTGCTTCCTTCAATCTCTCCCAAGTTTCTTCAAAAGTTTCAGTGGGTTTCTGCTTGAAATTCATAATGTATTGTCTCATCTGTAGTGACTTCCCAGGTGGGCTGTACTTGTTCATAAATTTATGCAGTAGATCGGTCCAAGTTTGGATCGATCCTGGTGCTAGAGACAATAACCATATCTTTGCCTTATCCTTCAGAGTGAATGGAAACAATTTCAGCTTAATGTTATCCTCAAGTACTCCTGCTGGTTTTACTGTGCTGACTATCTCCAAAAAGTTAGTGACGTGTACACTAGGATCTTCGTTCGGTACTCCATGGAAGGTAGTGTAATTAGTCACCATATGTATCACGTTTGGCTTCGGGAGACCTCAACCACATTCTCTGGCTGAACAATCATGGGCACAAACTGCTCAATTGTTGGCATTGCATAACTTTGTAGAGTTCTCCTATCTACTTGTACCACAACTCCGGCTCCATTGACTCTTCCGTTTGGTCATTCTCTGCCATGGTGTTATCTGTATCCTCCAAAGGTGGAATTTATTCCTCCTTCTCATTGTGATCTCTTTCGTGCGAACTCATGTCGTCCGCCAGCCTAACAGTATTCTCTCAGGTTCCTTTCTCTTTTGTCTAGAAAATTTTTAGATATCAGGTATGAATCCCTCGAGTTTGGCTGCTGAACTTCGTGTAGCGTACTACAAGACACAAAAGAAAATTAAAAGTTAGTGACTTGCCTCGCCGGCTGTTACACACACCTATCAGACTCAAAAATACAGACTCTGACTACTGACAGAACCGATTCTGCCAAATCTGGGACCCCCAATTCACGGCAGGAAACCCCCGATAAACCGGATGCAATTTTGTTCCTGATTTCAACAGAACCGACTCTGTACGACTCCATTATAAATAGACTATAAAACAGAGTCAATTAAACAGACTCGAATATATACAGACACTTAATCTCAAATAAAGCGTATTCTTGACACGAGTCCCCGTCACCGGCGCCAGAAAATCTTGATCGCGTGCAAAGCACTTACTAGCAATAGGACTAGGTCTATCGTAGTATAGTGATAACGCTCTAAATGGTACCAATAATTATACCCTTATTCACCCCAAATTCTTCTTAAGAGAGGATAGATATGCTCGTTATTATATGGAATATGTGTTAAATGCTATATGAGTGTTTCTAGGATCGTAATTCTGCATCTATGTTATTTTCCCTAAGATTTGGTACTGTTTTGTCTCGTTTTGCATGTTTTATTGGATGTACCGAATCTGGAGCATTGGAGAGTGGATATGGACCAAAAGAAATATATTGGGCCGAGTGATTAAAGTCCAAGAAGAAGCCTGCTGAAGAAAAAGGAGAAAAGTCGCCCCGGTTTACCGAGGGCTAGGTCCGTGATGACGTAGATCAAGTGATAATAAAATACTTGACCACCATAAACCAATACTAGCAAGAGGACTAGGTCCATCGTAGTATAGCTATAGCGAATCAAGGTCGATCCCACAAGGAACCAATTGTGGATCATTTATATACAAACAACTAATTACTCATATCAAGGACACGAAGGCGGTCTACGACCAACAAAAGAGCAGAAAAGATAAACGACACGACTCGACACAACACAAATAAAGACATGTAATTAATCTCCCCAATTATTATGTTATCGTTTGGATCTAGAGATTCTATATAATTAAACTAGACTCACTAACTATTAACCCGATTCGTATTTCTTTTATATTGGTGATGACAGTTAAAATATACCTGTTTATGTCATCAATTCTACCCTTAAATCGGAGTTAATTATATATATTTCATATTTAATCACGTGTTTATATTTATTATTTAATGATAAGTGATTATTAATATGATAATTGGTATTTAGCTATTTTTATTATAAAAGAGCAATTAATTGTGTGATAAATGCTGATTTTGCAAATCATGATAAATCGGGAAGATAATTATCATACAATCGGGAGATCTCAAGATAAAAGAGAAGAAAATCGGAGCATTAAAGAAAAGATAAATCAGATCAATTCAAAAGCATGGAGTGGGGAACAAGTCAGACGAACCGAATGTGAAAACGCGTGAAGAGGAGGCTCGGTCGACCGAGCCATACCATTCGGTCGACCGAGCGTGTAGGTTCGGTCACCCGAGCCTAATGTGATAAATGCATGTCAATCTTCCGGATTCTCCCTATGTCGGCTACAACTCCTATATAAACAGCAGCCACGATGTTGAGAACACACACCACTACAACACAAAAACAATTCATACAATTTTAGATTTTGAGTTTTAGTTTTATTTTCTTTATGTTCGTTCATTGTGGATTCGTCGGATTCTCCGATTAGGGAGCGCATTAAAGAGTGGGAGTCACTCTCGTCTTCGAGGGTATGACTATTCAATTATGCAATCTTTATTCGTAGATCTGATATATTTTATTATGGAGTAGTTTTATTTGTATTGATTGCGTGATGTAGATTAATTTACGAACCCATGTGTTTAGGTTAGAAACGTTAAGAAGTAATCATGATTTGTTCCGACACAGAACTGTGTTCGGTCGACCGAGACATGTCATTCGGTCGCCCGAGTCCTGTCGTTCGGTCGACCGAGCGTGGTGATGTGTAGGGCAATATTATGATCGGCTTCGACTACGTCGATTCTCTGAATTGGAATTAAAACGAGTAATTAAACCTGATCAACTTAATTATTCGTCATCATAATTTAACATGAAACCCAAAAAAGTGATTGTTACTTAGGATATAGATTGAATCGGCATCTAAGAAGTACGCCTTACCCTAGGAATGTTGCTTAGATGAGGTTACGGTTTATACCGGCATCCCTAGTTTCGTAATTGTGTCGGAAGTTATATGAGATGGAGGCATTAAAAAGCGAAGTCACGTAATGGAGGCACGATGATTTAGATGGCCCAACCGAGCTAAATCTACCTTAGGGGATGACTCCGTAGTCATAATAATTAATCTTTAACGTTTGTTTTGTCTCGTTATCATCCTAATTCACATGGGGAAGTTATAATCTACTAGCGTAATCAATACTATTTGTTTAGATAATATCAACCGTATTATCCGTGTTTTAGTAGTCTTTAGTTTGTCTTTGTGGTCTTTTGTGTCTTGTGGTTGTCACTATTTTATTTTCTGCATTTAGTTGGTCGTAGACCGCCCTTTCAATTTAGTTCTAATAGGATAAAGTTGTGTTTTATTTGTGCCAAGTCTCTGTGGGATCGACCTCGACTCTATCTGGCTATACTACAATTGAACCTAGTTCTCTTGCTAGTGTGTTAGTAGGCATCGAGTTAATAATTTAACTTGACCTCCATCAAGTTTTTTGGCGCCGTTGCCGGGGACTCGAGTCATTAAATTAAGATATAGCTTATTTTGTTAGAACTGGATTCGTGAATATTCTGTGAATAAGAGTCTGTATATTAAACAGTGTCATAAATAAAAAATAAAAAAAAAAAGTGTTCGGTCGACCGAACACTATCCCTCGGTCGACCGAGAATTAGTTTTCTTTTCTGTTCTGATTCTGTCTTAGCTTTAAAACATTCTGTTTCTGTTTGATTTACGTTTTCTTTTATCAAACTTATTTCGAGTCTGTTTTAGTTTTATTTAGTTAGTTAAAGGCCTAGCCTTTACTAGTGATTGATTGTTTTATTGTTGTTTATTATTTTATAGTACGCTACTCGGAAATCGAAGGAACCGCTTGAACCATATAATCCTGAGATAGAGAAATTTGCGAGAAGGAATAGGAAGTTAGCTAAGGAACTGGCTAAACAAGGAGAAGAGGATCCGAATCTTGAGGAAAGCGAGCAAGGAGTGGAAGAAGGACATACAACCGATCATTCTGAGCATTCCGAATCTGAAACAGAAATGGAAGGCAACCCAGTCAATCCAAACCAGGTACCTAATCCTGTTATTAATAATGCCAATAATGTGAATGCAAATGCTAATAATGAGAACCAAGCCCTAGTTCAAGGAGCGAAGCGCACTTTGCAAAGTTATGCAACGCCCACTATTGAACAATTCATTCCCGCTATCGTAGCACCGCAAGATGATGCGGAAGTCTATCACCCTAGGCCTAATGTAATTCAAATGGTGACCAATTATTCTACTTTTCATGGAGTCCAAAACGAGGATCCTGGTGTTCACGTGACAAATTTCTTGGAAATCGTTAGTACTGTGAAACCAGAATTAATCCCGGAGGGTAACATTCGTCTTAAGCTTTTCCCTTTCACTTTGAAAGATAAAGCTAAGCAATGGCTTCTCTCTTTAGAGGCTGGATCTATCACTACTTGGGAACAATTGTTGCAAAAATTCATGAATAAGTATTTTCCCTTGGGAAAAACTTTTAAGTTACGCCAAGACATCCTAGGATTTAAGCAACAACATGGGGAGAGTTTTGATCAAGCTTGGGAGCGTTTCAAGGAAGCTATGAGGAAGTGTCCTCATCATGATATCTCTCTTTGGCTTTTAATGCAAACTTTTTACCATGGGTTGAGAGAGACTGAGAAGATTAGAGTAGACGCTTCCAGCAATGGAGCGTTTGTTCTCTTATCTCCTGAGGAGGCACAAGGGAAAATGGAGCAAATAGCGATGAATAGCCAATGGGGAGGTAATGACATAGCTACTGTGAAGATGGCCGCTGATATATTTGATGATAGTGCATCTACCAAAATCTTAGAACAACTTTCTGTTATCAATAATAAGGTAGATGGGATGCAAGAGAGGATGACAAGAGTTGAGAAAGGGGCTGGAATCGAGGTAGCACCTCAAAGTGAGAATGCTGGTACTGAAGAAGCCAATTATGTCGGGGGAGGGTACAGACCTAATCATAACCATCCTGGATTCTGATATAGTGACATTAACGCAGGAGAAAGGCCTAAACCACCTACCCCTTATGTACCACAGCAGACTAAAACTTTTGGTTGGGAAGCTGCGATAGAAAAACTAAGTAATGTCGTCACTGACAATATGGGACAACTTTCAAAATCTATGGCTGAGTTAGCCACTAACTTTAGCCAATATTGTCAGAAGACAGATGCCAAAGTAACCAACCAGGAAGCTTTAGTTCAAAATCTCACACACCAGGTAGGACAACTAGCTGAGCAAGTCTCCACTAGACCTCCTGGAGGGTTGCCAAGCAACACTGAGAAGAACCCTAAGGATTTGAATGCGATCATGACAAGAAGTGGAAAGGAGGTAACTCCACCATCCTTGCAAGAGAAAGAAAAAGTCACAAAGAATAAGGATAGTGAGCCAAGCAATGAGACTAATACTTCCAAGACTTTGCCTGAGCAAAGAACGTATAAAGAACCTGCTGGCCCTAGAGTTGAACTTTACGATAACAAGTATCCAATTTTCACTGATGTCGACCCTTCAACTCTACCTTATCCTCCACCAAAGCCGAAGCCTAAGTTTGATAATAAGAGGTATAAGAAGTTCGTGGATATGTTTAGTAAGTTACAAATCAATATACCCCTAGTTGAAGCACTAAATGCCTGAGTACACCAAGTTTTTAAAAGACGCCGTCTCAACTAAAAGGAAACTTCTAGATTTAGAGACCATATGCCTTAATGAGGAGTGCTCAGCCATTCTTCAACATAAGTTACCCCCAAAATGCAAAGATCCGGGAAGCTTTCTCATTCCCTGCACCATAGGTAACATATGTTTAAACAAAGCTTTGTGTGATCTAGGAGCTAGCGTGAACCTGATGCCACTATCTATTTTTCGGAAGCTAGGCATGAAAGATCTTAAGAAGACCTCAATCACATTGCAATTAGCTGACCGTTCTGTCAAGGAACCGTGTGGAGTGGTTGAGGATGTGCTAGTAAGGGTTGAAAAGTTTGTATTCCCTGTCGACTTTGTGGTATTAGATATGGAAGCTAACTACGAAGTGCCCTTGATATTAGGGAGACCTTTCATGGCCACTAGTAGAACGCTAATTGATGTTTACAAAGGCGAGTTGGTGTTAAGAGTGAATGAAGAGCGAGTTGCATTCAATGTCTTCGACACTATGAAACAACCTGATGATGGAGAGGATGCATGTTTCATGTTGGATTCCATTGATAGGATCGTTCAAGAATTTCAACAACATGAAAGTATCAAGGATTTTTTGGATGCTGTCTTAGAAGAAGAAGATGAAGTCAAGTGCGTGAGTAGTGAGGAGGAGAAGATGATATGGCCAGGATGTAGTAGAGGGACCCCAAGACCTGTAGAGGAAGTAAGTGCTGCGGAGATTGAAAGATTCTATCATAGACCAACGTGGCATAAGTACTTTGAACTTAAACTCACTGGTCAAAAGTTGAAGACCTCTTTGGAAGAACCTCCCACAAATTTGACTTTAAAACCTCTTCCTGCAAATTTGAAGTATGTATTTCTTCAAGATGAGACCTTGCCACTGATCATATCTTCTTCCTTGACGGACTTACAAGAAGAGAAACTTATGAGAGTTTTGAGAGAGTACCGTGGAGCATTTGGATGGACCATAGCTGACGTTAAGGGCATTAGTCCTAGCGTATGTATGCACAAGATCTCCGTGGACCACGAAAAGAAAGCGGTTGCACAACCTCGAGGCGTTTAACCCCACAATTAAAGGAAGTGGTTAGGGATGAGGTTATAAAAATGCTAGAAATGGGAATTATATTTCCAATTGCTGATAGCGAATGGGTAAGCCCTATCCACGTAGTTCCCAAGAAGGGAGGATTGACGGTGCAAGCCAATGAGTTGAATGAGTTAATTCCTGTGAGGCTAATCACCGGTCATCGAGTATGCATAGACTTTAGGAAACTAAACGATGCCACTCGTAAGGACCATTTTCCTCTTCCCTTCATCGATCAAATGCTCGAGAGATTGAGCGGGCATGCTTTCTATTGTTTTCTTGACGGGTATTCGGGATACTATCAAATCCATATCTCGCCCGAAGATCGTGAGAAAACGACATTTACATGCCCATATGGGACATTTGCTTATAATCGAATGCCATTTGGATTGTGCAACGCCCCCACGACATTTCAAAGGTGTATGATGTCATTGTTTGCGGACATGGTGGAAGATTTCTTGGAAATCTTTATGGATGATTTCTCCGTGTTTGGAGACGATTTTGATTCATGTCTCACACATCTAGCACGAGTATTGAAGAGATGTGAAGAGACTAATCTTGTGCTTAATTAGGAGAAATGTCATTTGATGGTTACGGAAGGTATAGTACTAGGCCACCGCATATCAAAGAACGGTATAGAGGTGGATAGAGCGAAAGTCGAGGTGATCGAGAAACTACCTCCACCTACTAATCTTAAAACTTTGCGAGGTTTTTTAGGCCACGCTGGATTTTATCGTAGGTTTATCAAGGACTTTTCCCTGGTCTCTAGACCTCTGACCGAATTATTGGCCAAGGATGTGCCATTCATGTTTTCAAATGAGTGCATAAAAGCTTTCAACGAAATAAAAAGTAGACTGATTACTGCACCAGTTCTGGTCGCACCGGATTGGGATCTTCCGTTTGAACTGATGTGTGATGCAAGTGATACTGCTGTTGGCGCCGCTTTGGGTCAAAGAAAAGATAAGATCTTCAGACCTATTTATTATGCAAGCCGGACTTTGAATGCTGCCCAAAGAAACTATGCAACAACGGAGAAGGAGCTTTTGGCCGTTATCTTTGCTTTTGATAAGTTTAGGTCTTACTTAGTGGGATCTAAAGTCACTGTGTGGACTGACCATGCGGCTCTTAAGTATCTCCTAGCAAAGCAAGATTCAAAGCCGAGACTATTGAGATGGATTCTACTGCTGCAAGAATTTGACGTAGAAATCCGAGATAAGAAAGGAAGTGAGAACGTGGTGGCCGATCATCTATCGCGCTTACAATTAGAGGATGGTGAGGAATTACCTGAGATAGGAGAATCTTTTCCTGATGAGCAACTTTTCTCCATCACCACCATCAGGGGACATAATGATTGTGCTGCAGTTTCTTCTCGAATAGAGGTTGTGAAGGAGAAGAAGCAACCATGGTTTAGTTTGTTTGTCAATTATCTATCCGCAAAGTACCTGCCACCAAATCTCACTGTCCAAGAAAGGAAAAAATTCTTTAAAGATCTTAGACACTATTATTGGGATGAACCGTACTTGTTTAAGCTAGGATCTGATAATGTTTTTCGAAGATGTGTGCCAGAGGAAGAGTATAATGATATCCTGAAGCATTGTCATTCTTATGAAGTTGGAGGACACTACGGGGGAGATAAAACTGCGGCCAAAGTCCTCCAATGCGGTTTTTATTGGCCGACATTGTTTAAGGATGCACACCAATATGCAAAGGCATGTCATGCCTGTCAAATGACAGGTAATATTTCAAGGAGGAATGAGATGCCACTCAAGAGCATCTTAGAAGTAGAACTTTTTGACGTTTGGGGAATAGATTTTGTTGGACCCTTTACTTCATCACTATCTAACCGATATATCTTAGTTGCTGTAGATTATGTATCCAAATGGGTTGAGGCCATTGCTTCCCCTACTAACGATGCTAGGGTTGTGGTTAGATTCTTGAAGAAGAACATTTTTACAAGGTTTGGGACGCCTAGGGCGATTATAAGCGACAATGGTAGTCATTTTTGCAATAAACCGTTTGAAAGGCTGATGATTAAGTATGGGGTTCGACATAAGCTAGCAACCGCATATCACCCCCAGACGAGTGGCAGGTAGAAGTTACCAATCGAGAGATAAAGCGTATCCTGGAGAAAACTGTCAATACGACTAGGAAGGATTGGTCGATACGTTTAGATGACGCTTTATGGGCTTATAGGACTGCATATAAAACCTCGATTGGAATGTCACCGTATAGGATTGTTTTTGGAAAGGCATGTCATCTACCTGTGGAACTAGAACACCGGGCCATGTGGGCAACAAGGATGTTAAATTTTGATGAGACATTGGCTGGTGAAAAGAGGATGTTAGAATTAACTCGCCTGGAAGAGTTTCGTTTAGAGGCATACGAGAATGCTAAGATTTTCAAGGAGCGCACGAAGAAGTTCCATGACAAAAAGATTCTGGATAGGACCTTTCAAGAGGGTGATCTAGTTCTCTTATACAATTCGCGCTTAAGACTCTTCCCGGGTAAGTTGAAATCAAGATGGTGTGGCCCATTTCAAGTACAACAAGTCTTTCCTTCTGGAGCGGTGGAGCTATTTAATTTCAAAGACGAATCCAGATTTGTGGTCAATGGACATCGTATAAAGCATTATCACGGGCTTCCGCTTGCTACTGAGGAGGAGGTTTTGTACCTCGATGACCCTGTCTATGAATAAACCATCTTGAGCTGAGTCGAGCTAGCGACTATAAACTTAGAACTACTACCTATACCTATCTTTTTCGTTTTAATAAAGTAGCATGCGCCTATCACGGTTTTTTTCATCTCGCCATGTTCCGAGTCTAAGTTCGGAATAAACGAGGTTTTTTCCTTGATAGCCGTCATGTGAGTTTTTATTTAGGTTTGAATCCCTTTTGGTCTTGTCCATGGCAGTATAAAGTAAAGTGGCTTAAACTGTTTTTAGATATCTATATCTAATTACTGCCACATTATTTTATAACTTCCATAGACATGGTATTTGATGCTTTCGTGGAGTTTGTTTGTTTATACAGGATGTGTCTGTCTCTCCACACTGTGCCGATGATTACTCCGATAATGTTCCTTTACTTGGGAGCCGTTTCCAGAGCTAAGTCTTTCATCTTGAACTCTCATTTATTTTTGTCATTGAGGACAATGCCATGTTTAAATGGGGGGGGGGCAGGGGACTTAGCTATATATTGTGCTATATGTTAAGGGGAACGGAATACTGAGACAATATTGAGCCAAATTTAAATTTTTTTATGGATAAATGCCAAATTTAAACTTGTGAAGTTCTTATACTTAGAATTAATAGGAAATGAACCAAGTTGCGTGAGTACGTGGTCATATTATACTTTTGCGATAAATTAAGAGTAAACTTAAGGATATTCATGCCAACAATTGCAAGTAGTTAGGTATTGTTCAATTACTCAACTTGTGAATCGTTTGGTAACGCATGAGTTATAATAATTGAAAGAAGTATGTGTACATTGCTTAGATAATTGGTTATGAGGACCTAGTGTCGATATTTGTCGACTGATGTATTCTGATCTTCTAGCCAACAAAAGCGGAGTAATAAGCTTGGGACGTACCTGTGTTTTGACAATGCATTAAAACACTGGGCTTGTAGTAACATTACCAAAGTAGCCCCGCGCTTGTGGTAATATTCGATACTATGCATGATCTAAGATAGGGGGATACTCTATGAAAAGTTTTCTTCCTTGAGATTAGTAGTATTCAAAAAATATGCAAAAAATTGAAAAACATTTCGAATTTTTAGAGGCTTTGAGTAGTACTCGGTCTCCAAGTCCAAAAACCCTATAGATACGCTCTTGCTTATTGTTCTAGTGCTTTAACCATTGCGAGGCATAAGAAGTATGAATGCTGATGTTGGTGAATTTAGATATGAAGTCTGCATAAACTCTAATCTTGCTACATTTATATAAAACCAATGCACATGCACACGATCACGTCGATTCATAGCGAGTAGTGAATAATGCATATCTTATGAGCATGACAGGTATGAGTTGACTCGGGTTTCTTGTGTAAGTATGAGTTGACCACAGAAAATGTTGTCTTGGGGAATAACTTGTTAATGCTTTGTTCGGGACGAAGCAAAGTTTAAGTGGGGGGCATTTTGATGACAGTTAAAATATACATGTTTATGTCATCAATTCTAACCTTAAATCGGAGTTAATTATATATATTTCATATTTAATCACGTGTTTATATTTATTATTTAATGATAAGTGATTATTAATATGATAATTGGTATTTAGCTATTTTTATTATAAAAGAGCAATTAATTGTGTGATAAATGCTGATTTTGCAGATCACGATAAATAGGGAAGATAATTATCATACAATCGGGAGATCTCAAGATAAAAGAGAAGAAAATCGGAGCATTAAAGAAAAGATAAATCAGATCAATTCAAAAGCATGGAGTGGGGAACAAGTCAGACGAACCGAGTGTGAAAACGCGTGAAGAGGGAGGCTCGGTCGACCGAGCCATACCATTCGGTCGACCGAGCGTGTAGGTTCGGTCACCCGAGCCTAATGTGATAAATGCATGTCAATCTTCCGGATTCTCCCTATGTCGGCTACAACTCCTATATAAACAGCAGCCACGATGTTGAGAACACACACCACTACAACACAAAACAATTCATACAATTTTAGATTTTGAGTTTTAGTTTTATTTTCTTTATGTTCGTTCATTGTGGATTCGTCGGATTCTCCGATTAGGGAGCGCATTAAAGAGTGGGAGTCACTCTCATCTTCGAGGGTATGACTATTCAATTATGCAATCTTTATTCGTAGATCTGATATATTTTATTATGGAGTAGTTTTATTTGTATTGATTGCGTGATGTAGATTAATTTACGAACCCATGTGTTTAGGTTAGAAACGTTAAGAAGTAATCATAATTTGTTCCGACACAGAACTGTGTTCGGTCGACCGAGACATGTCATTCGGTCGCCCGAGTGCTGTCGTTCGGTCGACCGAGCCTGGCAATGTGTAGGGCAATATTATGATCGGCTTCGACTACGTCAGATTCTCTGAATTGGAATTAAAACGAGTAATTAAACCTGATCAACTTAATTATTCGTCATCATAATTTAACATGAAACCCAAAAAGTGATTGTTACTTAGGATATAGATTGAATCGGCATCTAAGAAGTACGCCTTACCCTAGGAATGTTGCTTAGATGAGGTTACGGTTTATACCGGCATCCCTAGTTTCGTAATTGTGTCAGAAGTTATATGAGATGGAGGCATTAAAAAGCGAAGTCACGTAATGGAGGCACGATGATTTAGATGGCCCAACCGGAGCTAAATCTACCTTAGGGGATGACTCCGTAGTCATAATAATTAATCTTTAACGTTTGTTTTGTCTCGTTATCATCCTAATTCACATGGGGAAGTTATAATCTACTAGCGTAATCAATACTATTTGTTTAGATAATATCAACCGTATTATCCGTGTTTTAGTAGTCTTTAGTTTGTCTTTGTGGTCTTTTGTGTCTCGTGGTTGTCACTATTTTATTTTCTGCATTTAGTTGGTCGTAGACCGCCCTTTCAATTTAGTTCTAATAGGATAAAGTTGTGTTTTATTTGTGCCGAGTCTCTGTGGGATCGACCTCGACTCTATCTGACTATACTACAATTGAACCTAGTTCTCTTGCTAGTGTGTTAGTAGGCATCGAGTTAATAATTTAACTTGACCTCCATCAATTGGCTATGGGAGTCAACCCCTAAACTAGATCTAGCTCCGGGTAGGCCATCTAGATCACTATGCTACATTACGTGACTTCGCTTTTTAGGCCTCCATCTCATATAACTTGCACGCTTACAAAACTAGGGATGCCGATATTAACCGTATTCCTCACCTACGCAACATTCCTGTGATTAGGCGTACTTCCTAAGTGATCGCATCAGTCTCCGTCCCATTAACACTAACTTTTTAGGTATCATGTTAATCTACGATTTACGTATAATTAGGTGTCGACAATTCCCAAATATAACACAGATCTAGATCTCGCTGAAAGTCCCGGAAGATCAATTCATGAGCCGACCTAGGAGTACTATATTGGTATTTCCTAATCATACGCTAATTAAAACAGACGAGCAACGTAGCCGTAGCCATACCTACTAAGATAAGAAATTCTATGTGGACAATCACACCATAAAGACGTGGCTAGACTGACTTGGCGAAAAACTAAATCTTAGCGTTTCTCTATACTTATTGGATAAAATAGAAGTTCATAAAGCAATTATATAGATCTACTAAAAACACGGTTGTCGATCATACCAAAGTCATCTATAGGTCACCGGATGACAGATCTGGGCGTGTGGTGAACGAACAATCTCAAATGATAAATAATATCGTATACTTATAGACAAGGAATCCCCACTGCCTCATATCGTATCCTTAGATCTACATCGTCCGGTGAAGAACGAACAACCTCAAATGATAAATAATAATTGGGGACTTAATTACAAAGAACAAAGAAGAAATAAATACAAGAACTTACATTATTGTAGAGCTTGTATAAAAACTGCTCTGAGAAAAACTAAGGATTTTATTATAATTCAAGAGAAGTGTCTAAGGTGTGTTTTTGCTAATGAAATAGCACAAGTATATATAGGGGTAAAAATAGAGTTAGGATAAGCTTTAACCGATCTAAAATAGGTTTCCTAAATCCAAAATGAGTCTAAAACGCGTCGAGATAACTCCAAGCCGATCCTGGCGACAAAAGGCAAAATGCGCCCCCTCCCCTTTTGCGTCCTCAGTCGACGCCAATTCTTTGGATTGGCTCGCCGGCTCTTGTCATGCCTTACTCCTCTTTTCATGTTGATCCGATCTTTATCTTTAATGCATCCGGATTTACTTGGATTTATCTTGTAATTTAATTTGTCCATTTGCAATTATCCTCCAAAATTATCTCAATCTACAAAATAAATATTTATCCCAAAATAAATCATATTTAAATAATAAAAACGGATAAATACCAAATTATATATTTTAAATTACACAATACAAGATAATCATTATAAGCATGTAATTTAATATAAAATAAATATTATTAGGCTCGATTTAAGGATAATGTTGATGAATTTTAAGGGTATAATTTGACCGTCATCAACTACCCCCCACTTAGACTTTGATCATCCCGAACAAAGCATCAATAAGTCATTCCCCAAGATAAAATGCTCCAATGGTCAAATCATACTTACACAAGAAACTTGAGTCAACTCATGACATTCATGCTCATAAGGTATCTATTATTCACTACTCGCTATGAATCGAAGTGATGTGTGCATGTGCATTCAGTTTTATATATTCGTGGCAAGATTAAGGTTTATGCTAACTTTGCAATCTCAACCTACCAACATCAGTATTCCCACTTTTTTAGCCTCTCAAATGGTAAAGACATGGTGCAATAAGCAAGAGCGTTATCCAGAAGGTTTTTGGACTTGGAGACCGAGAAAAATACTCGAAGCCTCTTAAAAGTTGAAATTTGTTTTTTTTTGTTGCACATTTTCATATTTTCAAGCATTAACACATCTCAAGAAAGAAACTTACTTTAAAAGTAAATTATGCATCGCAAGAATCCCCTTTCACGGATTGGTCAATAACATTGAATATTACCACAAGCGCGAAGCTACTTTGGTAATGTTACTACAAGCCCAGTGTTTAACATTTTGTTAAAACATAGATAAATCTCAAGCTTATTACTCCGCTTTAATGGCTAGAATATAAAAATACATCAGTCGATAAATATCGACACTAAGTTCACATAACCAATCATCTACGCAATGTACACTTAATTTCTTCAGTTATTCTAATTTGTGCGGTAAAAGTCGATTCAAAGATTGAGTAATCGAATAATAAATAACTACTTGCAACAATCGGCATGAATATCCTTAAATTTACATTCACATAAGTATAAAATGATCACGTACTCATGCAACTTGGTTCCTTTCCTATCAATTCTTAGCTAGGAACTCACAACTCTAAGGGTACAAGATAAATAATATGGCATTTATTCAATTTTTTCAATTTTCACCGTTTCATTCAATTTTCAATTATAACATATCATAGCTAAGTCTCCTACCCCCCACTTAAACATGGCATTGTCCCCAATGACAAGTAAAAATGAGAATTTAAGAAAAAGACTTAGCTCTGGAAACGGCTCTTAAGTAGATGCAGAACATCGGAGTAATCCAAGCACGTCGTGGAGAAGCAAGTGAAACCTGTTTAAGAAAACCTAACAGAAACTCCATGAAACCGTTAATAACATGTCAATGGAAGTTATAAAATAATGTGGCAGTAATTAGATAAAATATCCAAAAACAAATTAAGCCACTTTATTCCATACAACCAATGACAAGGAAAACCAGAGAGTTAAAACGACTCGTTCAGACACGAATTCTAAAAAAAAGGATATATATAGACGCAAAAAGAAAAATACTAAATAGAGAGAAAAGATAAACAATCAACAAAAGATTATAGTCTTCATCGAAATCCTCCACCACAAAAATATTCTTAAAACCGGGTGGAGAAGACAAAGATCAAAAAGCGTTACCCCATGTGTGAAAACACGAGGTTTACCGGATTGATAAGGTATTTAATCCAGCGTAAAAGAGAAACATGGTAAGGTATAGCAGATTGGATGTGACCTAGAGGCTAATGATTAAATCAGATACTGAGCGCAGACTCTTCACGCTTGGATTGGATATCAACAACTTAGGGAGATGTAGCTTCTCGTCGAAATTACTAATAACCCAATGTATCACGTAAAAGTCATCACCGTCATCAACAAGGTCGGATCGGTGCGATATTTAGAACAAAACTCATCATCTCGAAATGCCGGAATAGGCGTAAAAGTGTGAAATTTAAAACATCCGGTAGAAAGATAAAATGTATTTTGATCGAACCAAAAAACTGTTAAAATCTAGCTAGGGTCAGAGCTACACGTACCCCAACTAGGATCATGAAAACCAAAATGATAAAAGATAATCATTAAAACTTAGCAGTATTTCTAATTCCGCAACACAAGGGTATTATGTAAACAAAATGGAGGGTATGAGTATGATGGGTTTAGAAAAAGAAAGTGAAGGATGGCAAGAAAAGATAAAGGGTGGGTAAGAAATTGTATATTGGGTGGGTTGAAAATTGGTTAAGGAAATTTGTTGGGTTAGGGTGGGAGAGTGAAATAGATGGAAAGAAAGAGAGGGGATGAAAGAATGGTTAGAAATGTGAATTGTGAGGCAGATTGGTGAGAGAATAGAAAAGTTGAAGGGTGAAAAGGTACAAAGGAAATATTAGGATAGTTGCAGAACGAATTGCACACAACTTTGGATTTTCACTCGGATCGCCATTCTAAAAAGTTTTGGGAGTTGACCAAAAAGCGTTCTTGTTCGCACCAATCATTCTCTGTTACTTTTTCAGTAATTCTCAAGCTCTCTTAATGCTTTCATCTTAAGGTTGATTGCTATATTTCCTTTTCTTTAGCAATTCTCGACTCTCCTAAGAAACTCTATTTCACGTGGCCTATATTGAGTAAATTTTTTTTGCACATCCTTAGCCTAATGGCCATCGGAACACGGCAAAATAAAAAACCTCAACATATGTCACGTTACTCTTATTTGACTCAAAGAAAACAAAACCTAAAATCCTCAAAAAAAGAAATCCTAAGGGTTTTAAAGAAGTAGTTCTGAGTTTAAAGTCCTCATCTCGACTTTCCAAAAATTATCTTTGTCAGTTATCCTTCTTGGATGCTAGATGTTGACTCCTTGAGCACTATATGAGGTGGGCTTGTCGCTTTTGCGGATTAATATCCTTCCCTTGGTTGTGAGACCTAGGAAACGACATTTATCCATACCATTTATACAAAGCTCTTACCTCTGCTCTCGTTTTAGGAATTAGTGAATTCTAGGCAGATTTAGTCCTAGGGACCCATTTTACTCCTATCCTCTATAATGTTGTTTCATTATGCTCCCTCAAAACTCAATGTCTTCTTTAGATTGAGAATCCTTAAAAACTACACAATTGTTGCTCCCATGGCCACTAGAAGCAATCTCATGCATAGGACAATGAGATTTTAACAGAACTACGAGGAACTCTTTATTCACTGCTTCCTTCAACTACTACATGTTTCCTTATACCCTCTAGATGAGACGGATTTGGGGCAGAACCTTCCACACTAATAAAATTAATCTTACAAACCAACTCCGGGCTAAGATTCATACTCAGGTTCATGTATAGGATAACTTATGCTCAAAAGACCAAAAGATAGTAAAACATAAGCAGAAAAGGTAGTACATTGCCTTCAACATTATACCACGAAGAATTTGAACATTTTAATATTTATTTTCTCGGAGCCATCTTGGTGCTTTAAAGGTATTTCTTCCATCGCTTTTCCCATCGCAGATTCGTAGCTCCACATGTTGTTGGGTTATTTCTCAGCGCCCACGAAAAATTACTGACTCGGATTATTGCTTCCTTGGTTTCTGCAAACAGAAGAAAAACAAAACGGACCGTAGACTGATTTTAACATGGTTTCCCATGCTGCTATCAGACCTACGGAGATAAACAGACACGCGAAATTCCAGAAAACTGAACCAGGCTCGCTGGCAGCGAGAGGCAGTCTCGCTGGGAGCGAAGCCTGTTTTTCAGAATCTGGAATTTTTACACAGAGCAGACAACTAGAGGGACTCAAAAACGTAAAAACAGACTCTAAAACAGAAAACTCGACATGAATAAAAAATTATTTATATATAAAATTGACCGTTGGTTTCCCGGAAACGGCGCCAAAAACTTGATGACATAGATCAAGTGATAATAAAATACTTGACCACCATAAACCAATACTAGCAAGAGGACTAGGTCCATCGTAGTATAGCTATAGCGAATCAAGGTCGATCCCCCAGGGAACCAATTGTGGGTCATTTATATACAAACAACTAATTACTCATATCAAGGACACAAAGGCGGTCTACGACCAACAAAAGACAAGAAACGATAAACGACACGACTCGACACAACACAAATAAAGACAAGTAATTAATCTCCCCAATTATTATGTTATCGTTTGGATCTAGAGATTCTATATAATTAAACTAGACTCACTAACTATTAACCCGATTTGTATTTCTTTTATATTGGCTACGGGAGTCATCCCCTAAACTAGATCTAGCTCCGGGTAGGCCATCTAGATCACTATGCTACATTACGTGACTTCGCTTTTTAGGCCTCCATCTCATATAACTTGCACGCTTACAAACTAGGGATGCCGATATTAACCGTATTCCTCACCTAGGCAACATTCCTGTGATTAGGTGTACTTCCTAAGCGATCGCATCAGTCTCCGTCCCATTAACACTAACTTTTTAGGTATCATGTTAATCTAAGATTTACGTATAACTAGGTGTCGACGATTCCCAAATATAACACAGATCTAGATCTCGCTGAAAGTCCCGGAAGATCAATTCATGAGCCGACCTAGGAGTACTATATTGGTATTTCCTAATCATACGCTAATTAAAACAGGCGAGAAACGTAGCCGTAGCCATACCTACTAAGATAAGAAATTCTATGTGGACAATCACACCATAAAGACGTGGCTAGACTGACTTGGCGAAAAACTAAATCTTAGCGTTTCTCTATACTTATCGGATAAAATAGAAGTTCATAAAGCAATTATATAGATCTACTAAAAACACGGTTGTCGATCATACCAAAGTCATCTATAGGTCACCGGATGACAGATCTGGGCGTGTGGATCCTTATATACAAGGAATCCCCACTGCCTCATATCGTATCCTTAGATCTACATCGTCCGGTGAAGAATGAACAACCTCAAATGATAAATAATAATTGGGGACTTAATTACAAAGTACAAAGAAGAAATAAATACAAGAACTTACATTATTGCAGAACTTGTATAAAAACTGCTCTGAGAAAAACTCAGGATTTTATTATAATTCAAGAGAAGTGTCTAAGGTGTGTTTTTGCTAATGAAATAGCACAAGTATATATAGGCGTAAAAATAGACTTAGGATAAGCATTAACCGATCTAAAATAGGTTTCCTAAATCCAAAAGGAGTCTAAAACGCGTTGAGATAACTCCAAGCCGATCCTGGCGACAAAAGGCAAAATGCGCCCCCCCTTTTTGCGTCCTCAGTCGACGCCAATTCTTCGGATTGGCTCGCCGGCTCTTGTCATGCCTTACTCCTCTTTTCGTGCTGATCCGATCTTTATCTTTAATGCATCCGGATTTACTTGGATTTATCTTGTAATTTAATTTGTCCATTTGCAATTATCCTCCAAAATTATCTCAATCTACAAAATAAATATTTATCCCAAAATAAATCATATTTAAATAATAAAAACGGATAAATACCAAATTATATATTTTAAATTACACAATAGAAGATAATCATTATGAGCATGTAATTTAATATAAAATAAATATTATTAGGCTCGATTTAAGGATAATGTTGATGACTTTTACGGGTATAATTTGACCGTCATCAGTCTGGTAAACCGAGGGCTTGTTGAACACGAAACTGATTCTGCCGCATTATCTAGGTCGGTTAGGGTTTTAGAGAGTCTTAAGTCGGTCATTGTATCTATATAAGGCCGCATCAACTGAGTATTACATAGTCTTTTGAGAAGCATTCAAATATATTCAATTATATTATACAATTTTGATGAAATAAAGTTATTCAAGCTTTGGAAGAGTTATTCTGGTTTCCTCCCTTCCTCCACCATCTCTAGCTTGAGTAGATCGAGCTAGATCTCCATTGTTGAAGGTATGAAGCTTTGAACGTTCCTTTTTGTTTCAATATGGTAGATTTGTTCGTATTTATATGTTTTAGTTAATGTGCATGTTTAAAGACCCCATAATTTACTTATTTTAATCGTAATTGAGCAATGTAGATCCAGGAATAGGAAAAGCTGACCCCGGTAACCCGGCAGTCTATAACGGTTTACCGAGGCATTATTTAGAAAACCTAAAATAGGGATTCACTACAGCTACGTTGATTGACAGGTTTAATTAACAGTAGGTTAGATCTGGCCAATTTGCTTATTGTAATCGTAAACTGGCATGAAATACGAATAGTGAAGTGCTAAGTTTGGACATAGTCTTGAATGGACATTGGGAACGTGTTGATCAGTGTCGACAGCTGTCTAGGCGGGTTAGCGGTATAAGTTAGCACTCGATATCGGAAATTCTAGATCTTGATGCGTATGGGCTATTACGGACCAATTAAGGAGGGTAGCTTGCGTATAGATTGTCTACTACCATTGTCGGAGTAGATAGGAGTAGGATTTGCACCCGTAGCTGATAACGATAATTAAAACTAAGCTCGCGATTAATTTAAGGAAATTATATGGGTAAGTAACGTAACGATTAACTAATCCAAGTTAGTAGATCGGTGAGAAAAGGGGGAGGAATACCAAGTTTGTTTTATGTTATTGTTGGTCAATGACCGCCTATATGTTGCATATTAATTAGGTTAGAATCGTTTATAAATATAGTTGCATTGTCTCTGTGGGATCGACATTGACTCGCATTTACTATACTACGATATACATGGTATTCTTGCTAGTAATATCGACGTTAGTGACTTACACGCGATCAAGATTTTTGGCGCCGTTGCCGGGGACAATGGTCAATTTTAAATATAAACGTTTTAATTCTTATTAAGAAGTTGTTTTTATTTTATGTTATTTTATTTTATTTTGAGCCTTGAGTTGTTCTGTATCAACCCTGCATATGTTAAACTGCCAGAAAGAGAAATTTCAGGGCCGGTTTACCGTTGTTTACCCCCGGGTTACCGAGGCCTAGAAAATTTAATTCTGACAGCCCTTGTTACTCTGTGTTATTCCCTATTGATTTTAGTTAGTAGGTCCGCAACAGTTGGGATCACACCCAAATGAAGCGGAAGTTGCTAACATTTTCTTTGTTTTATTTTGTCTTTTCGCAGGAAGATCAGAACACTTTAGAGATTCGATGAAACTGGAGTTGAAAAAGGAGCAAACAAGTCAAGCAATATGCCTAGAATGATATTGAACATCACACCGATTTCCATGTACCCTGGTTCTGAAGCAAGAGAGCATTATGAAGATATTAAGAAGCGGTTGGGAAAAGAGAAAGAAGCAATCAAGCAAGAGCCTGAAGAGAACTTAAAGGAGTATAGGACGCATCGTCCAGGTGAGTTCCCTTGTGAGTTAATTGAAATATCATCTTCGGATTATGATTCTGATGATCCTGACACGATGTTTTCTGAGCCTAAGGATTACCCAGACTCAGACACCGTGGTGAAGTTAGGAGACCCTGGCACGTTCTGACTCCCGATTTCTGTTATTGGTATATCAGTAAGATTAGGTCTCTGCGACTCTGGCTCGAGTTGCAACATTCTACCTTTTTCCCTCTGTCAAAAGATTAAACTTCCGGTCATAATGAATCAAACCAGGACCATGACCTTCATCGATAGAACTTGAGATATGCCTGCAAGTCAGCTTAGGAAGTGCACGATTAAGGCAGGAGGGTTCAGTTATCCAATTGATTTTACGGTAATAGACGTACAAGAGGACCTGAGTGCCCAGTTTTGTTAGGGAGACCTTTCTTAGCGACAAGCATGGAAGTCATGGATTTTGATAAAGGGGATATTTCTTTGAGGTTGAATAATGATGCTGTATTTTTTAAGATCTTAGAACCCCTAGAAAATAGGCCAGACAGTTGCAAGATGACGTATGCTTCAGGAAAGGTGGAAATTATGGAGATAGAGGGGCATAAGCATAGAGACGTTATAGTAGAAACCGTTGAGCAGGAATTCATGAGACTAATGCTGAGAGAGAGAGAGAAGAGAAGGACCACAACAAGATGCTCACAGAAGCTAGTTCTTCCATGTTGCGTAGTGAATGCTTTGAGCTTAAAGTGGAAAATGTGGAGTCATGGATCTAAAGTCTAAATCTCGACGCAGAGGCAGACCTAGTACGCAAGCCAAGAGAGAAAGGCGTGCTAGGAAGAGAGCTCAAAAGGTTCTATAAAGGTACAAACCTCTGGAGCGAAAGTTTTCTGAGTTAAAGCTCCAACCATTGAATGATCGAGAATCTAAAGAAAGTCGAGCTGGCGACTATATACTCAGAACTATTTTCTTAAACCCTTAGGTAGATTAGGAATGAATAAAAGTAGCTAGATGAAGGGACGAGCTTTTTTTCATCCTACCGCACCCTTAGGCTTGAAACAGATGGTTGTGGAAAGGTTTTTTTTTACTCGTTGGGGATTCTAGTGATGTAGGTTAGGATCAAGTAGGAGATAACAACAGAAAGAGTAAAAGGCTAGTCAATTTGAGGTCAGAATTGAGCAGAGAGGTTGAGCAAGGAGTGCAGAAAAGGCAGGCAGAGAAATCTGGGGAAAAAGAACCCCCGGTAAACCGAGGATTACCTGTGGTTTACCGGGCTTGGATTTTCGGATTTCTGAATGTCAATTTGAAAGCTGAATTTATAGAGCCACGTGGAGGACACACGTTGCATCAGACACCACCAGTCAGCAGAAACCGTCCCATTTTCCCCTCTTTTCAAAATTTTCATCCTTTCCCACTCTCCACCATAACTCAACCTCAATCCCATCAATCACCTCCTCAATCCCATCAATCACCTAATATACCCACTATCCCACCAAATCCTTCCACCTTCACACATTTCTCCTATTTAAACCACTCATTCACCACCATTCTCATCACTCTAATCTACCATCTTCTCCTCAATTCACCAAACTTCTCCCATTTCTTCTTCTTCTTAAATTCAGTCGGCCACCATCACCACCACTATTACCACCAAACCTACACCAAAATCAAACCTTTCTTCTATTTTTACCAACTAAAACACCCATTTTCTTCACCCCTGTTGTTGTCTAGTGTTGCTGTGCTAGTGAGGTGGTGCAGTTCTTCATATTTTATCATCAAAGGCACAGTCCCAGAAAGAAATCAGAAAAAATCAGGTAGGTAAATCGGACATACCTGCCGGTTTACCGAGGTACCCTTTTTTCGAAAAACCTTCAGCATCAGTTCTTGTTATCATCTCCGATGGGTCCCAAGCATAGCCGATCAGCTGTTCGTCCCAGTGGTTATCAGAGCATATACGGAGATGCTAATCCCTTGATAGACGGGGTTGAACAATTCCATTCTTTAGAGATCAACGAGTCGTTCTGAGGGCATTGGAACACAAGGCCAGTTGCTCGAGAACGAGGGGTAGAGTTGGACGATACGGATCGATCTTGCCCTGAGCCTTACAGGAGCAAGACATTCTGGATATGGCAGAATCACCGACTCGGTTCAATGCCACGGTTGTAAGAGAATTCTATGCTTATGTTTCGTACAAACCCGGAGTTAATTTTGCTATGGTCCAAGAGGTTAAAGTTTGTTGGTCCTAGAGAAGGGTAAAACTATAGTCAGAGGGGGGGGGGGGGGTTGAATGACTATAGTGGAGTTTCAAAAACTTTTGTTGTGTTTAAAAGCTTTTGGGCAGCGGATAAGTCCCTTTTTACTATGTTATTTCCAAGCAGTTTAGACAATCACAGATATAGATTATAATATAGGCAACTTAAATGAATGCAGTAAAGTAAATTGCAGAAAGTAAATTGACACAAGGCTTATAGTGGTTCAGGGTGGTGTAATCCCTTAATCCACTCTTATCCTGTGATGATTGGAGGAATTCACTATTGTTTTAACATATACAATAGTAAGATTGTCCTTGAGTTCCCAAGCTTCACAATCTACAAGACTATCACTCATTGGCTGCAACAGATTCAGTGATTTAGTCTCTTTCACTGCTCCTTGAGATCAAATCCTTCAGCAGCTATCACAAACACAACTCCTTCTCAGATGACTTCTGATTCAGTTGGTTCAGTTTATTGTGAACAAGAATCACAAGCTTGATTGATCAATCTCAGTGCTAAATATAAAATTGTAGTTCTGATGTCTGATTTAATGTCTAGATGAATCCTTGTAAGTTCAGAGAGAAGGCTTTTCAAATTGACAGGGTTTCTGCTTGATTTTCTTTTTCTTGATCATTGTTTTTATCTGTCTGTCAATGCCTTCTATTTATAGCCTTGAGTATCCTTGATTTGAAATTCCGTCCGTTGGCTATATTAATGAGGGGAATAATCCTTGATTTTATTCTTGATTCCCCCTTAATTACATTCTCCTTGATTTCAGTGATATGATTTTTCTTCAAATGTATAGCAGAAAATCCGTCCTTGATTGATCCTCTATTGATTGTGCATTAAATGCATGATCCTCTGAATCTTCATCATATTTCAATATTGTTCTGATAAGGATTACTTTGCCATTCTCTGAACGGTCGAGTGATCCATCTGACTTTGCCGTTTAGATCTTCCTTCACTGTTTATGCCTTTACTTAGCCGAAAGTCAGTTTACTCTGCCGATTCACTGTTTCCTTCATTACTTCAGTTTAAGGAGAATCTTTGTACTTCACTGATCATTGGTTTGGGTGAGATCAGTGTACACCATATTTGAACATTAAGTTTCATCTCTTGAACCATAACTTAGACTTATCCAAGATCATCACAGACTTCCTTGGTTATAAGTCATACCATTAAGTCTTCATTGCTTCTCTGCATGTACTTGGCTGGCTTCACTCTGCCGAATGTCTGTTTTACTTTGCCTTCCTACCAACTAGTACAATACATGTCTGACTTAACTTATACAATATGTCAGACTCTAAGTAAAGACTTATACAGAGAATTCTAACTTATTTCAGGCTTGCTATAACAGCTATTATGGCCATCATCAAAACATAATAAAATGTTCCTAACAATTTCCCCCTTTTTGATGATGCCAAAGCCCTCATAAGCCTGAGCATAGGTAAGCCAAAATTTTCATAATAATTCACAAAATAAAACTCAACAATTTTATTCTTCCATTCAAGGGCAATAAGATATTGCATCTTTTTATTCAAAGACAATGGCAAATAGAAATAGTTCAAATTAAGTATAAGGTTTACTTCTTCATTTCTTCAAACCTGATGCCTTTGCCTTTGCTGCCCTTGCCCTTTCCTGTTGGGCTTGCCTCCTTTTCACTGGAGCTTTTAGGCTTTGAGCTTCCTTCCCCCTTTTTGGCAGCACCAAAACGTGCTTCAGGATTTGCAGTTGCTGCATCAGACTCAGGGAGAGGACCATACTTTCTCTCCAGTATCTTGTTGGTTGCCTCCCCAATTTTGAGAAGGGTGTCAAGTTGTTGCCCAGAGTGCTCCATGATCTCATCCAGATGCTGAATTTGATGAGTGTGAGCATTTAAAGTGTCCACCAAAGGTTTGAGATTGTTGTCAATCGTCTCAGCATGAAACTCAAGGTTGGTTTGGATGTGATGATGGATAAGTTGCTGGAGGTTGCAAAGCAAGTTTCCTTGTCTTTCCATGACCTCATCTTGTATCTTGATATGACTGATGAGAGCTTCAATCATGTGGTTGAAGGAGGTTGCTCCACTCCTTAAGGCAGTCTTCAGGTTTTGCCTCTTGTGATATTGTCTTTCCATGTCCACAATGAGGGGTTGAATGTCCAGGTTGAAGACTCTTTCTGGATTGATTTCCTCTGGTGCCAAATTAACCTCCTCTTCATCTCCATCCTCATCTTTCTCGTTTTTCTCCTCATCCTCTTCCTCTTCCTGTTTACCTTCTGTTTCTTCTCCTTTATCTTCCACCTTTTCTTGTCCTTCCTCTTGTTCCTCTACAACCTTAGTATCATTGAGAGGTTGTGGAGGAGTGCTTTCTTTTCCATCTTCTTCTGCTAGTGTTCCCCCTTGGTCAATAGTGGGGGAGTTGACAAGTTCAGTGAAGTGAGTTTGATCAGCTGGCTCACTCGGCTGTTCGTCAACTTTGCTGAGGCTCTTGAAAAGTACCTCTTAAAGAGTTAGATCATCATCAGATGTCTCCATGGTTTCCGGATCAGCTTCAAGATGGTCACCTTCAGAATGTTCATCCTCTTCCTCAGCTTCTTCCTCATCCATATCTTCGTCTTCAGATGAAGTAATTCTATATCCTTCCTCACCTTCCTCCAGGTAAGTGATTTCCTCTTGTTGTGTTTCTTCTTCTGTTGTTGTATCATCACTGATTGTCACATGATCATTCATGTTGCTGGTACCAGTCATTGAGGTGTTCTCTTGTGTCGTCTGGGATCTGGTTCTTCGTCCCACTCCTGATCTGCTACTTTCAGGTTGTTTTCTTTTGCTCCCAACAATGGGTTTGGGTTTCATGGATGCCTTGATGTAGGTAAACATTACCTTAGACCTGTGTGGAGGCTGCAAATTTGTGGGTTGTACCTTCAATGCGTTAAACAGGTGTTGAAGGGGGAACCCATATGATTTCCTCTCCCAGAAATCACCTTTCTTCTGCAAACCCTTGCTTGGTGCCGTAGTTGTTAAATCAATTTCCTTTTGAGTCTGATCCTTCAATCTATTGAATACAAATGTTGCCAGTCGAATTTGGTACCTTCGTAGATAATGGCCATCAGTTTGATCCGCAACTCAGTTAAGTTTTCCATTGACCCTTTTCTGCCTTCGATATTCTTGGTGAAGACCGGTGCAAATTCAGCGAATGGAAGTTTTAGCGTTGATCTAGGGAGATTGTATGTTTTGCTGTTTTTCTTGGGGTTTTTGGCTATCTCAGCCCAGAATTTCGTGATGTCAATCTTCACAAACTTTACATTTTCTGGACCTATTATTGGTTGTTGTAGGAACCTATTGAGAAGACCAGGCGTTATGACTACCTCTTTCCCAAATATTGAACTTTTTATGCAATCGACCTCAGTTTTCTTTGTGCTGGGCACAAACTTGGCATTTTTCCAAAATGTGATCAGATTTTCATAGCAGATTCCAGTGATTGGGGGGTTTAGGAAGGTAATTAACCCCATATTTGAACAGCAATCAACCAAGCGTTGAGCTTTTGCATCATTGTCACAGAAAGAGAGATAGTGTTCAGGTTTGAAAAACGAGCCAGTGATGATGGATTTCTCATAGAATTTTTCAGTGGGAGAGATTGTGGAAGATGAAGCCATTGATAGTTGATTGATGTTTAGAGAAGAATACTTCGAGTTTTCAGAGAGAATCAAAAGTAGGGCTTGTAATTTTGCAAAAAAGTGTAAAGATTGTTGGATCGATATAGGCGCAAACACACTCTAGAAGGGGGGGTTGAATAGAGTGTTGGTAATTTATACCACTTTTTCGAAATATGAATGTGACAAACAAGTTGGAGCAAATAAGTTCACACAATTACTAATTTGTTAAACCGGAAGCTTATTTAACAAAATTATACGATTGTGTAAATTATACCTAAGTGATCAAATATTGTACTACAAATGATATATGTTATCACAAAAGTTAAGAATGTCAATAAGAGAGCAGGTCAACGAAAACAAAAAAAATATATATATGACCAAGATTATACAGGTTCACAAATAAACAAAATTACAAACTTACAAAAGAGACTGATCAGATTTAAATACAAGAATATTAGATCAGTCAAGGCACATGCTCAGACAAAACAATGTCAGATGAATTTTAGTGATGATAAACACAAATATCTTTGAAGTTTATCAGCACTTAAATGCACCCTGACTACAAGTGTTTCAGTGAGCACACAAGAAAGGACCAGACTAGGCTGATCAATCAGTTTCAGCACTAAACCGAGAGTTGGATCCGAGTTATAACTCTGATCTGACTGTCAAGGTCAGTATTGAGACTGATCACAAATAATCAGCAGGTCCTAACTGTGGCCAAGGTAAAATCTCAAAATAAAAACCTATTACAAGGTGTTCAATTGAAAGCTCAGATTTCTCAACAGATTTACAGGCAGCACAGATTCAGCAAATAAGCACAGTAGAGGGGCAGAATTCCAGGGTGTAAATCACAAGGATATACACACTGAAAATTCCCAGCAGATTTGGGAAAAGAAAGACTAGACAGAGCCAAGTGATGCACAGATTCAAACTTGCAAGGAGTCAGAGTATCAGTCTGTAATGCCTTATTCTCAAGGCTGTGTGCACTTACACAAAGTACAGATCCTGATATTCTGATGTACAGCAAGATGAGTACTGTGACAAAACTTGTACAGACTTTACAGCAAAGGACAAACACTCAATCTGAACAATAGGAATACACAAGGTCAGATTGATACTGAAATATGAGCTACAGGCCAAAATCCTCTCAGGGCCTTTTTGCTAGTTCAAGCTTTCAAGTATCAATTTCTGATCTCAGAAACCGACTTATTCAGGTTCAGAATTTGACAGACTCAATTACAGATACTACACAAGTATGGCTAATTGAGACACACAACAAGAACAGAGATACTGCAAGACTTAATATGAATTCCTGAATGACACAAGATCAGAGATGGCTTGAAGTCAATGTCTGAATCGCCAGATTCTCACTTAGGCAATCTTCAGACTTAGGTCCTTCAAAGTCAATGATCTTATCACAGGGGTGCTTCAAATCAAACAAGCAGACCGCAAAACAGTTTAAACAAAAGCAAAGTTTAAAGGGTGTTTTCTGAATTGATTTACCTCTTTTAAAAAGACACAATGCAGACAAACAGAGGAGTTGATCTTGTGTCCTGTGTATAGCTTTGCCAGTCCTCAAGCTATACACACTCCAGCAAGAATCCAACTGATTCACTATCACTTCAGGCAAGTGATAAGGAATCCAGACCACAAACTTCTTCTTGCAAAAATGACTTAGAGAAATTTTGAAAAGGAGAAAATGTAGTATTTGCTTAAGTTGTAAAAACTGATTCTGAAACGTTCAGAGGAGGTAGCTATTTATAGGATTCAGAAGGAGGGTTAAAACAGATTTTAAAAACTCGGTTTGGTTTAAAAATATTGACAGACACACTAAAACTAACCAAACATAGACCATACTGGTTTAAAAAAAGTTTTGGGCATCATTGGGCCACTGCCCTCAGTAGTGATTCAAAATCATAGGGTAAGGGCCCTCATTTGAATCAGACAGGACCAGAAAAGGGTACAAAAGAAACAGTTAGAGAATACCAGCACGTGTGTACACAATCTGTAACCATAAACACAATATTTTCTTCATAAGGTGAACACGTGGGCAAAACATCTCTGAGTCTTCATACCAGCTTGACTGGTTCAAGGCCTACAACGGACAAAAGACAAAATCAGGCAGAGATATGTTCAAATCAGAATAAAATCAGACAGGTATTAACTCTAAATTGAAAGGAAATCACCTTTAATGAGTAGGATTTGCATTGGAGCCTTTCACAGGAAAAAAAAAATTCACTTAGGGTTAATCTCAGAATCTAGAGAATCACCCCCTTTACGACTCGTAGCAGTCACTGGAACGAAGGCAACCTTCACAAAACACAATAGCACAAAATCAGGGCAGAATCGAGTTCAAATCAGTGTAATAACAGAGGGATATTAACATAGAGAAGGAAAGATACGACCTTTAATAGCGATTCACAGAGAGATTCTTCAAACCTTCCAAGAGTGAAATCTTTCACGTGGTGGCTTAAGGAAGTGGTGAATCCTTCTCATATAATAAAGAGTTGATTCTGTGAAAATCGAATCCTTCACAAGACAACGGTGTTAATTCGAAATGATTTTCCATTCGAACCTTCCAAGAATACAGAACTCTCAAGGGATTTCTGCACATGGTGGTTTTAAATCGAACAGAAATCATGGCCGAATCACATAGCGCATGTGATTGAGTCGATAAAGAAGAGAGAAGGATATACAGAAGATCTGGGATTTGAGGCAAAGCAATTAAGAGAAGATATGGGAAATCGAAACGGAGCATTGAAGAAGATACAGAGAATCGCCTCTCATTAAGAGAGAAGAAGAGAAGACAACGGCTGAAGTGAAATAAGGGTTGGGGAAAAAAAAAGGTTCTAGGGT
The DNA here is from genome assembly GCA_024500145.1 of Gentiana dahurica var. dahurica. Taxonomy (NCBI): domain Eukaryota; kingdom Viridiplantae; phylum Streptophyta; class Magnoliopsida; order Gentianales; family Gentianaceae; genus Gentiana; species Gentiana dahurica. The sequence goes on along the minus strand of CM044906.1, from coordinate 80,465,116 downwards.
TATGTTAAAAACAAAAGGGCCGGACACTTAGGTTAAAAGAAAACTGGGCCACACAAGTGAAAGAGAAGGCTGGGCCGGATACACAATCAAAAGGGGCTGGATTATGTATCAATTTAAAAAAAAATTGATTTTAATTATTTGATTAATTATTAATTTATAAAATAATTTTATAAATTAAATTAATAATTAATTAGATCTAAGTAAGCCTGCAAAAAAAAGATTAAACACAAGAGTTTGCCATATGATGTAAGTTTTATCTTCATGGCGGTTAGTGACAAGGGTATTTTAGTAAAAACCACATTTAGGGACATTTTTGGAAATTAATCAAACTTACTTGCAACTGGGGCTCATAACTCAACAATCTCCCCCTTTTGATTAATTTTCAAAATACCTCATACGCTCCCCCTTGATTACAGCTCCCCCTACATACGTACTTCTCCCCCTTAGTTTGAAAACTAAGCAAAAGGAATCACAACGGTACCATATGTAGGTCACTACGCAACTTTTCGAACGAGGACTGGGGTAAAGGCTTCGTGAAAATATCAGCTACCTGATGCGCAGTTGGCACAAACTCAATAGATATCGTACCATTTTGCACGTGATCACGTATAAAATGATAACGGATGTCTATGTGTTTGGCTCGGGAGTGCAGTACAGGATTGTGTGCAAGGTCTATTGTACCGGTACTATCGCAATAGACCGGAACACAATCTACAGACATGCCAAGTCTGCTAACTGTTGTTTGATCCAGAGGAGTTGAGCACAACAATTGCTCAAGGCTACGTACTCAGCTTCAGTAGTACTAAGGGCAACACTAGGTTGCTTCTTAGAGAACCAAGAGATGAGACGGTCCCCAAGTAATTGACAGGTACCACTAGTACTCTTCCGTTCAATACGACAGCCACCATAGTCGGCATCGCTGTAAGCGATAAGTGTAAGTGATGAATCTCGAGAGTACCAGAGACTCAAAGTGGGTGTGTGCCCGAGATATCGGAAAATTTGCTTTACAGCTTTGTAATGCGATATCTTAGGATTAGATTGAAAACGTGCACATAGTCCTACAACAAATCAGTATGTCGGGTCGCGATGCGGTCAGGTATAACAGAGAACCGATCATGGATCGATACAAGTGAGAGTCAAACGGCTCACCATCTTCATCAAGGGCAAGTTTGACCGACGAACTCATAGGAGTTGTGGCGGGTTTCAACCGGTCAAACTTAAACTTGGTGAACATATCTCCGATATACTTAGTTTGACTTATGTGTGTGCCGGATTGTGTTTGCTTGATCTGTAGGCCAAGGAAGAAACTTAACTCTCCCATGGTCGACATCTCAAACCGAGAGGACATCAAGGTCTCAAACTCAGTGCACAAAGCAGGGTCGGTAGAACCGAAGATAATGTCATCGACATAAACCTGGGCAACCAGGATGTCGAGCCGAACTTCTTTATGAATAAGGTGTTATCTACCCTACCCCTAACGAAGCCATTAGCTAAAAGCACTGATGACAACTTATCATACCACGCTCTGGGCGCTTGTTTGAGTCCGTAAAGTGCTTTCTTGAGACGGAAAACATAATCGGGATGAAGTGTATCCTCAAAACCCGGAGGTTGCCGAACATACACTTCTTTATCGATAAGTCCGTTTAAGAAGGCGCTTTTGACGCCCATTTGATGGAGCTTTATTCCTAAGCCAGATGCAAATGCAATCAAAAGTCGAATGGCTTCCAGCCGAGCAATTGGGGCGAAGGTCTCATCGTAATCGATGCCTTCCTGCTGGGTATAACCCTGGGCCACCAATCGAGCCTTATTCCGAACGACTTTACCATTTTCATCTAACTTGTTCCTAAAGACCCATCGTGTGCCTACCGAGGTTTTACCCTTAGGTAGGGGAACAAGTTCCCAAACATCTTGCCTTTCAAATTGATGAAGCTCTTCTTGCATAGCTATAACCCACTCATTATCTAAGAGGGCTTCATCAACTTTCTTAGGTTCAATGTTAGAAACAAATGCATGCAAAGATGAGGGATAGAAAGTGGACCTTCGGTGCTAACTCCAGCAGTGGGGTCACCAATGATTAAGTCCGGGGTGTGATAACTTTCCCATCCGTGTTGTGAACCACCACCATTTCCCTCTTGTATGTTTTCTTCGTTGGGAGCATCATTTGCTAAGATGTCATCCACAACGGGTGCTGTTGGTTCAACAGCTACTTCTTGTGCTACTTCCGTTTCAGGGGATGTTTCATTTTGTGCGGGTGGAAGCAGCTCGTGCTCATCCTCCAAGTCCAACCGCCCTACACTTTCTTGCTTATCTTTCATACTAGAGCACATGTTAGTCAAGGAAACAGACTCATGAAATGAAACATGTATGGACTCGAGAATGCGTCGAGAAACCGGATCGTAGCATCTATATGCCCGTGAGGTCTCGGAATAACCAACGAATATGCATTCGATGGACTTAGATGCAAACTTATCCAAATTTCCCTTATCATTCAACACGAAACACTTACATCCAAAAACGTGAAAGTAATTAACTTTCAGAGACCGATTTCTTAGAACTTCGTAGGGTGTCTTGTGCAATCTGTGTCTAATAGACACTCGATTAACAACATAACATGCACAAGCAACAACCTCAGTCCACGTAAATCGAGGCACCTTGAACTCATTCAGCATGGTTCGAGCAGATTCTTGCAGTGTTCGGTTCTTACGCTCAACGACGCCATTTTGTTGTGGAGTTCGAGGAGCAGAGAATTCGTGACGAATACCAAGGTACTCACAGAATTCTATGAGACCGGTATCCACGAACTCACCACCTCTGTCATTCCCGACAGCTATAACAGATATATCAAAGGTATTCTGTAGTTGCTTCACAAGAGTAGAGAATGCTTGAGCACTATCACTCTTATGAGTCAAAAACAGAGTCCATGTATATCTAGAATAGTCATCAACGACGACGAGCACATAAGACTTTCCACTAAGACTTACTACTCTACTAGGACCAAACAAGTCAATGTGCAACAATTCTAGGATGCGAGTGGAAGACACTTCGTGTTTGGATCTGAATGAAGTTCTAGCTTGCTTACCATGTATACACGGCTCACAAGTGTCAAATTCATCCAGATCTAATGTTGGTATACCTCGTATGAGATTCTGTTTGCACAGCTTCTCAATCGTGGTAATACCAACATGACCTAAGCGACGATGCCATAAATTTGTGTCATCATGTTTAGATACGAGGCACGTTATCGGGCAATTAGTGAGGTTGTCCAGTTTGATCGTGTAGAGATTATGCTCACGAAGACCAGTTAGGACAACATTCCCTAATTTATCAGATATCGTGCAACTATCCTCATCAAACACAATTTTAAGGCCTGAGTCACTTAACTGTGATATGCTTAGTAAGTTATACTCTAAATGCTTGACTAATAAGACATTATGAATAATAAAACAATTTGGGTTACCAACTGATCCTTTGCCAAGGATCTTGCCTTTTGAGTTGTCTCCAAAGGTGACTGACCCTCCATTTGATATAGCTTTGTAATCTCGGATGATTGCGGAGTTGCTAGTCATATGTCGAGAGCATCCACTATCCAAGCACCACTTTGTATTGCTTCTGTACAGTTTAGCTTTAAGACATGCCTGCAATACAGAGATTTTGTATAGGTACCCTTAGTTCTTGGGTCCTTGGGGGTTAGAATCAGGCTTGATCGAGTCCTTTCGAACCCATACCTTCTTAACCCTTGGTTTGCTAGCAGCCTTCTTTGTCCGGGAGGACTCGGGCTGTTTGCAGTGACGTGGGTCGGGTTGGTATGTGGTTGATTGCATTCGATTTACCTGATCTTGCCGTAATAGCATCTGGGCCAAAAATGGGTCAAACTGGGGAAGTCTGTGTGTATAGGTGTGTGCTTGGTGTATGCGTGGATCGTAGTGTGTAGTTTGGTAAAAACTGGTGCAAGATAGTTGTTATGAGTGAAGTGGTTCTGTTGAGCAGGGCTCCTTGAACCTCTTCGATCATAAGCGTATGTATGAGTATGGGGGGAAGAACGCTGTGATGTGTGTGCAGATGTTGATGGAGCGTTCTTAGGTGAGGTGTGTGCCTTTTTCTTTCTATTTCTTCTTTTCTTTTTGATAGGTTGTGCGATTGTGGTGTGTGCTAAGCCAATTGGCCTAGGCTCCAAGACTTTGGTTGAGGCGGGTGAGTTTTGTGTGTAAGATGAGCCTTCCACACAAATGTCCTTACCCTTTGAGGTCTGAGAAGTTGAGGGTTGCGTTTTGAGTCGAGTAATTTCCTCTTCAAGTCTTGAGATGACTTGTTTAAACGCCGCAACCTTTTGCTTCAAAGATTCATTCTCAATTTCGGTCGTTTGGTGCTTAAGCTTCAATTTACTTAGTTCATTGGTTAAGGTGACAAAGTCGTCATCTTGTTGTACCTTAAACTTATTTAGTGTTTCGTTTTTACCTTTAAGTGTGAGGTTCTCCCTAGTTAATTGTTCATGCAGTTCTTTATTAGTTAGGGAAGTGTCGGATACCTCACTGTCACTTGAGTTTGTGGGTTGTGAAAAACCCATAAAGCACAAGTTTGCTTTTTCGGAAGTTTCAGACTTATTGTCATTGTCCGATTCGTCGCTTGCATCCCAAGTAGCTGCCATTGCCTTGCCATTTCTCTTGCCTTTACCTTTTTGAGTATTCTTGCTCTTTTGACCGGATGTAGGTTTGGGCTTTCCTCCTTTCTTATTAGGGCATTCGTTGGCAATGTGACCTTTCTGGTTGCACTCGAAACAAGTCATGTCTTGCTTCCAGCCACTTTTGTTTTGGAACTTAGCATTCCCGGATGTTTTTCCTCTTCGTTCATTTTTCAAGAACCTTCCGAACTTACGAACCATCATAGCGGTTTCCTCGTCATCTTCACTTTCATCATCCGCTTGCTCATTTTCAGATTCAGGTTCTTCACGAGCTTTCAATGCCGGAACAGACATCTCGCGATACTTTTGCTTGGGTGCGTTCAGATGTTGTTCATATACTAAGAGCGTACCGATAAGTTCATCTTTAGTGAGGACCGAGAGATCCTTCGCTTCCTCTATGGCCGTAGCCTTAGGTTCCCATATAGGAGGGAGGGAGCGAAGTATCTTATAGTTTTGGTCCTCCATAGAGATGTCTTTACCAAGGGCGCTAAGTGCATTGATTATGTCAGTGAATCTATTATCCATGTCAATAATAGATTCACTCGGTTTTGCTTGAAAAGATTCATATGCATGATTAAGTTGACTTATTTTAGACTTCTTAACCTTACTGGTGCCCTCATGACGTTTGATAAGAGCCTCCCAAATTTCTTTGGCGGTCTTGCATGCGGCAACAGCTCGGTTCTCGGAGGGACTTAAAGAGTTGATAAGAATGGCGACGGCTTTAGCGTTTAAGGACATTTTTCTACAGTCCTCTTCGTTAAATTCGTCCTCACTCTTACTAACCTTTGTAGTAGCTCCGGCTTCGATGACGTCTTTTGTGGGAACAAATGGACCTTTGTTTATGATAATCCATAATTGATAGTCCGTTTGTTGCACATGAGTCATCATCGAACGCTTCCACTGAATAAATCCAGAACCGTCAAAGTATGGAGGCCTTACCAAGGATAAGCCCTCCCTCGGGTTCATAGAATTATTTAGGGAAGCCATTACAATGCAATACAATGATATGCAACAAATATGAGATGAATGAATTACAATGCAAATTTTTTAAAACAATGATGTGAGTGTGTGATGAACAACACTTAAGCACAAAGGAGAGGATTTACTTGGTAACTAACACAACTGCAAAAACAGGTAAACACAAGACCAAGGTAAATCAAAGAAATAGAAAGCACTATAGATCACACCAAGAGATATCGTGTTATGATCACTAGGTAACCAGGCTCCGATACCAATTGTTGGATCGATATAGGCGCAAACACACTCTAGAAGGGGGGGTTGAATAGAGTGTTGGTAATTTATACCACTTTTTCGAAATATGAATGTGACAAACAAGTTGGAGCAAATAAGTTCACACAATTACTAATTTGTTAAACCGGAAGCTTATTTAACAAAATTATACGATTGTGTAAATTATACCTAAGTGATCAAATATTGTACTACAAATGATATATGTTATCACAAAAGTTAAGAATGTCAATAAGAGAGCAGGTCAACGAAAACAAAAAATATATATATATGACCAAGATTATACAGGTTCACAAATAAACAAAATTACAAACTTACAAAAGAGACTGATCAGATTTAAACACAAGAATATTAGATCAGTCAAGGCACATGCTCAGACAAAACAATGTCAGATGAATTTTAGTGATGATAAACACAAATATCTTTGAAGTTTATCAAGACTTAAATGCACCCTGACTACAAGTGTTTCAGTGAGCACACAAGAAAGGACCAGACTAGGCTGATCAATCGGTTTCAGCACTGAATCGAGAGTTGGATCCGAGTTATAACTCTGATCCGACTGTCAAGGTCAGTATTGAGACCGATCACAAATAATCAGCAGGTCCTAACTGTGGCCAAGGTAAAATCTCAAAATAAAAACCTATTACAAGGTGTTCAATTGAAAGTTCAGATTTCTCAACAGATTTACAGGCAGCACAGATTCAGCAAATAAGCACAGTAGAGGGGCAGAATTCCAGGGTGTAAATCACAAGGATATACACACTGAAAATTCCCAGCAGATTTGGGAAAAGAAAGACTAGACAGAGCCAAGTGATGCATGATTCAAACTTGCAAGGAGTCGAGTATCACTCAGTAATGCCTTATTCTCAAGGCTGTGTGCACTTACACAAAGTACAGATCCCGATATTCTGATGTACAGCAAGATGAGTACTGTGACAAAACTTGTACAGACTTTACAGCAAAGGACAAACACTCAATCTGAACAATAGGAATACACAAGGTCGATTGATACTGAAATATGAGCTACAAGCCAAAATCCTCTCTGGGCCTTTTTGCTAGTTCAAGCTTTCAAGTATCAATTTCTGATCTCAGAAACCGACTTATTCAGGTTCAGAATTTGACAGACTCAATTACAGATACTACACAAGTATGGCTAATTGAGACACACAACAAGAACAGAGATACTGCAAGACTTAATATGAATTCTGAATGACACAAGATCAGAGATGGCTTGAAGTCAATGTCTGAATCACCAGATTCTCACTTAGGCAATCTTCAGACTTAGGTCCTTCAAAGTCAATGATCTTATCACAGGGGTGCTTCAAATCAAACAAGCAGACCGCAAAACAGTTTAAACAAAAGCAAAGTTTAAAGGGTGTTTTCTGAATTGATTTACCTCTTTTAAAAAGACACAATGCAGACAAACAGAGGAGTTGATCCTGTGTCCTGTGTATAGCTTTGCCAGTCCTCAAGCTATACACACTCCAGAAGAATCCAATCGATTCACTATCACTTCAGGCAAGTGATAAGGAATCCAGACCACAAACTTCTTCTTGCAAAAATGACTTAGAGAAATTTTGAAAAGGAGAAAATGTAGTATTTGCTTAAGTTGTAAAACCTGATTCTCAAACGTTCAGAGGAGGTAGCTATTTATAGGATTCAGAAGGAGGGTTAAAACAGATTTTAAAAACTCGGTTTGGTTTAAAAATATTGACAGACACACTAAAACTAACCAAACATAGACCATACTGGTTTAAAAAAAATTTTGGGCATCATTGGGCCACTGCCCTCAGTAGTGATTCAAAATCATAGGGTAAGGGCCCTCATTTGAATCAGACATGACCGGAAAAGGGTACAAAAGAAACAGTTAGAGAATACCAAAGACGTGTGTACACAATCTGTAACCATAAACACAATATTTTCTTCATAAGGTGAACACGTGGGCAAAACATCTCTGAGTCTTCATACCAACTTGACTGGTTCAAGGCCTACAACGGACAAAAGACAAAATCAGGCAGAGATATGTTCAAATCGTAATAAAATCAGACAGGTATTAACTCTGAATTGAAAGGAAATCACCTTTAATGAGTCGGATTTGCATAGGAGCCTTTCACAGGAAAAAAAAATTTGACTTAGGGTCAATCTCAGAATCTAGAGAATCACCCCCTTTACGACTCGTAGCAATCACTGGAACGAAGGCAACCTTCACAAAACACAATAGCACAAAATCAAGGCAGAATCGAGTTCAAATCATTGTAATAACAGAGGGATATTAACACAGAGAAGGAAAGATACGACCTTTAATAGCGATTCACAGAGAGATTCTTCAAACCTTCCAAGAGTGAAATCTTTCACGTGGTGGCTTAAGGAAGTGGTGAATCCTTCTCATATAATAAAGAGTTGATTCTGTGAAAATCGAATCCTTCACAAGACAACGGTGTTAATTCGAAAAGATTTTCCATTCGAACCTTCCAAGAATACAGAACTCTCAAGGGATTTACGCACATGGTGGTTTTAAATCGAACAGAAATCATGGCCGAATCACATAGCGCATGTGATTGAGTCGATAAAGAAGAGAGAAGGATATACAGAAGATCCGGGATTTGAGGCAAAGCAATTAAGAGAAGATATGGGAAATCGAAACGGAGCATTGAAGAAGATACAGAGAATCGCCTCTCATTAAGAGAGAAGAAGAGAAGACAACGGTGAAGTGAAATAAGGGTTGGGGGAAAAAAAAAGGTTCTAGGGTTATGTTAAAAACAAAAGGGCCGGACACTTAGGTTAAAAGAAAACCGGGCCACACAAGTGAAAGAGAAGGCTGGGCCGGATACACAATCAAAAGGGGCTGGATTATGTATCAATTTAAAAAAAATTGATTTTAATTATTTGATTAATTATTAATTTATAAAATAATTTTATAATTTAAATTAATAATTAATCAAATAATTATAGATCTAAGTAAGCCTGCAAAAAAGATTAAACACAAGAGTTTGCCATATGATGTAAGTTTTATCTTCATGGCGGTTAGTGACAAGGGTATTTTAGTAAAAACCACATTTAGGGACATTTTTGGAAATTAATCAAACTTACTTGCAACTGGGGCTCATAACTCAACAAAGATTTCTGAAAATTTCTAAGTGCAGTTTATATAGGATGATTTGGGTAGTGTGAACATGGTTTGAATATGGAAAGATTTTATAATGGCATGATTTGTGTAAGTAAATCGCGATATTCGAGTGAAGTGGGGGAGTGGATTGAGGTAAGTAATGATAGAGACCGGGAATCGAGGCATTTGTAATTTGAAAAGTAATATGGTTACCTCCATGATTATAAGTTGATCTCCACGTATGTAATCATCCACAGAATAATCTTCCATAACTCCCTTAATCTCCACGTGTGTAAGAGTTGATTATGTTCACACTTTAATTTACCCATGACTCCAATCTTTATTTTGGTGAAGTGCCTTGGCTGGCCACTTAGCCGGTGTAGGGATTCTTTTACTGAGCCACTTTATTTGGCTGTTCCTACCAATCAGTGAAGTTAACTTCACCGAGTACCAGTGCCTTACCTGCTACATCTCCTGTAATGGCAGAGGTTTAAACAACTGATGAAGTCACTTAGCCGATTATTCCAGTTAGCCGCTCTTTGGTATTTAGTCGATTTCAATCATCCCTAACTCGTTTCTCAACATGCTAAATCTTTCATGACTGAGTGGTTTAGTGAAGATATCAGCCAGTTGGTCTTCAGTGGGTATGTGTTTTAGAATGACATCTCATTTTTCAACATGGTCTCTGAGAAAATGATGTCTCACATCAATGTGCTTTGTTCTTGAATGCAACACTGGATTTTCAGTAATAGATATTGTACTTGTGTTATCACACATGATTGGAATTGTTTTCTCCTCCACTCCATAATCCCTTAGCTGTTGTCTAATCCAAAGTACTTGTGCACAACAACTTCCTGCTGCTATATATTATGCTTCAGCTGTTGATGTAGATATGGAGTTTTGCTTTTTGCTAAACCATGAAATTAGTCTGCTGCCTAGCATTTGACAAGTTCCAGAGGTGCTTTTTCTATCTATTTTGCATCCAGCATAGTCAGAGTCTGAATATGATATCAACTTGAATCCTCCATCTTTTGGATACCAAATTCCTACATGGATAGTGTTTTTCAAGTATTTGATTATTCTTTTGGTTGCTAGAAGATGTGATTCTTTTGGTTGAGCTTGAAATCTAGCACATACTCCTACTGCAAATGCTATATCAGGTCTACTTGCAGTTAAGTAAAGTAGGGATCCAATGATTCCTCTATACATTTTCTGATCAACATCCTTTCCAGTTTCATCTTTTCCAAGAATGACTCTTGCACACATTGGTGTATCTGCTGTGCCACTTGTATCCATACCATACTTGTGTATTAAGTCTTTTGTATACTTGGCTTGACTAATGAAAATTCCATCCTTCATTTGCTTTACTTGAAGGCCATGGAAATAATTTAATTCTCCCATCATGCTCATCTGAAATTTGCTCTTCATCAGGTTTGCAAATTTCTCACATAAATTTTCATCCCCTGATCCAAAGATGATGTCATCAACATAGATTTGAACTAGCAGTGTGCTTGTTCCTTCCTCTAGTTTGAATAGAGTCTTATCTATGGATCCCTTGTTGAATCTATTCTTGATCAGAAATTGTGATAGTGTTTCATACCAGGCTCTGGGTGCCTGTTTGAGTCCATAAAGAGCTTTCTTTAGTTTGTATACTTAGTGTTCCTTTCCTTTGAGTTGAAAACCAGGGGGTTGATCCACATAGACTTCTTCTTCCAAAAGTCCATTCAGAAATGCACTCTTGACATCCATTTGATAGACTTTGAAATCTTTGTGTGCAGCAAAAGCTAGAAAGAGTCTGATTGCCTCCAATCTTGCTACTGGTGCAAATGTTTCATCATAATCTATTCGTTCTGCTTGAGAATAGCCTTTTGCAACTAGCCTTGCTTTGTTTCTGACAACAATTCCTTGCTCATCCATCTTGTTTCTGAATACCCATTTTGTACCAATGATGTTGGCCATATCTGGTCTGTCAACAAGTTCTCAGACTTCATTTCTTTCATATTCATTTAGTTCTTCTTGCATGGCTGAGATCCAATCTGCATCTTGAATTGCATCATCTATTGTCTTGGGTTCCACTTGTGATAGAAAACATGTTAACATATGCTCAAGTTGTCTTTTGGTTCTCACTCCTGCGTGAATGTCTCCAATAACTTGTTCTTCAGGATGATCTCTTAGCCAATTTAGGTCAGGCTGAAGTTGTTCTTCACTTGGTGCTTCTGTAATTTCATGTTGTACATGAGCTTCAAGTTATGGTGCTTCTTCTGTTGTATTGACTTGTGGATCATCTTGATTTCCAAAATTGTGATGCAGAGTAGTTGCTGGTACTGTTGTATTCATATACACTTGTCTTTGTGCTGCTTCTTCTTCTTTTTCTTGAAGACTTTCACCATTTGTATTTGGTTCATCAAAGACTACATGTATTGATTCTTCAATCACCAATGTTATTTTGTTGAGTACTCTGAATGCTTTGCTGGTGTCTGAGTATCCCATAAAGATTGCTTCATCAGGCTTTTGCATCAAAGGCATGCAGCTAATTCCTGTTCAAAACAAAGCATTTTGATCCAAACATATGCAAATATGAGATATTAGGTTTTCTACCACACCATATTTCATATGGAGTCTTTCCATGATGTTTGTTGATGATTGATCTATTTTGTGTATGGCATGCTGTGTTTGCTGCTTCAGCCCAAAATCACTTTGGAAAGCATGCTTCAGCAATCATTGTTCTGACTGCTTCTTTGAGAGTTCTGTTTCTTCTTTCTGCCACACCATTTTGCTGTGGGGTCCCTGCTGCTGATAATTGATGCAGTACTCCATTTTCTTCACAATAGGTTCTGATAATTTCATTAAGAAATTCAGTGCCTCTATCTGATCTGATCTTGATGATTTTCACTTTCTCATTTTGGAGTCTTCTTAACAAATCTGGCAGCTTTTTGAGTGTCTCTTTCTTCTTGTTCATGAAGATGGTCCAGGTGTATTTTGAGTAGTCATCCACCACTACTAGGGTGTATTTCTTACCAATTACACTTACTGGTGTGACTGGTCCAAACAGGTCCATATGCAACAGATGTAGAATTCTTGTTGTTGATTAATAGGGTTTTGACTTGAAGGAACTTTTGATTTGTTTCCCTTTCTGACATGCATCACATAGAATTTCTTTTTTGAATGTGATCTCTGGCAGGCCTTCAACTAACTTGTTCTTTGATAATTTGTTGATGGTCTTGAAATTCAGGTGATTTAGTCTTCTATGCCATAGCCAGCTAGTTGACTGTTTGTTTTTGATAAACAAACATGTTTCTGCTTTGGCTGTTTTCCAATCCACCACATACATGTTAGCTTTTCTTCTTCCTGCAAGTACTACTGTGTTGGTTTGGCTGTGAATGACTTTGCATCCTTCCTTGTTGAAGTACACATTGTAGCCTTTGTCACAAAATTGACTGATGCTCATCAGATTGAAATTAAGTCCCTTGACATATGCCACATTTTGAATCTTCAGATTGTTCTTGAGCCTTGTGCCTTCCCCCTTAATCTTTCCAGGATTTTCTTTGCCTCCAAATGTGACTTTGGGTCCATCAAAAGCTTTAAAGTCAGTGAGCCATCTCTTGTTTCCTGTCATGTGTCTGGAACATCCACTGTCTATGTACCAGACATCCTACAAAACAAATTAATTAAGTTTAGGTACCCAACACTGTTTGGGTCCATACCTATTAGCAGTCATGCCTCCTACTCCAAGTGTATATCCAAATGGTCTTCTTTTTGGATAGTTAAAGTCATCAACTTCATATATATAAGGCATGGCAGAATAGCTTCTAGTATTTCTACTGAAGGTATTCTGATACTTTTCTCTACTTTTTGGTGCAATTGCATCCTTCTTCACTTTCCAATATGCAGTGGGAAACCTTACTTGCTTCATGTGTCTAGGAACATTCCTAGATTGATTTTTCTTAAACACATGATGCATATTATGGAATGGCTTCTTCTTGTATTTTGGAGGTGCAACATTCCAATCATCCTCTGAAGGATAAAGTCTTCCCTTACCTTTCAGAAAGTCCTTGTTATTGGTTGACTTGATTGATGATTTAGTCTGCTGTTTTACTGCACTGGGTTTTGACTTCACCGGTACAGGATGAATGGTTGAAACTATGGTCTGTCCCTTTCTGAATTTTGGTTCATTGTTAATCCTGAATTCAGAATTGTGTTGACCATTGTTTCTACTCTCATCCTGACTGTTGTAGCCAAGACCAGATCTGGATCCAAACCTTTTTGAGGTTTGTAAGCTGGTTCATTTGTGGTCTTAACTGATAGAGGGATCTTCTCAACTAATCTGTCAACAACAGATGTATGAACATCTGCTGTTTGTTGGTCATTTGAGTAGGTCTCCTTACTAGTTAGTTCAGCTTTTGCTTTATCCAGTTCTTTCTTTAATATTTTATTTTCCTTTCTTAGATCCTTGCATTCCTTTTCAAGAATTTCATGATTCATCTCAATTTCATCAAATTTAGTCATGAGATATTGGACTAGGTCTGCTGGATCTAAAGGGAGAATATGAGATTGTGCAGTGTTAGATGTGGATGCATTTGATGAAGAGTAAGAGCTAGATGTTACCTCAGTTTCATCTGATTCTTTAGCCATTAGACATAGGCTTGTTTTCTCAAAGTTTGAGCTATCACCTTCATCTTCATCTAATTCTTTGGTCATGAGGCATAGACATGCTTTTTCATTGTCTGAGCTGTCTTCTTCATCACTGTTATCTGAGTTATTATCATATGATTCTTCATTCTTTTCACTGCTAGATTCAGCCTTGAGTGCTTTCTTGCTTTTCCTCTTTTCAGATGCTTTGTATTTCTTCTTTTCATCATCTTTATCATTTTCTTCAGGACAATCAACCTTGAAGTGACCTTTCTTGTTGCAGTTGAAGCACCTGCATTCATCATCTTTCTTCTTCATGTCTTTGGTTGAGCTTGACCTCTTGTTTGATGATGAGTTTCATTTGAATGGCTTCTTTTTGCTAAACCTGTCAAAACGTTTAACTAATAAAGCTACCTGTTCTTTAAGTTCATGTGTCTCTTTGCTGATGTAGTCGGCAAAGTTTCTTTGCTGGGGTGCTACCAGTGCAGTGAATTTTTGTGTCTCTGCCGGAGCACCATCTTCACCGTTCAGTTCGAATTCATGAGCTTTAAGTTGGGACATCAGTGTCAGAGTGTCAGTGTTTGCAAGGTTTGTGGTTCCTCTGATTACTGATGTTATGATCTTCCATCTTTCAGGTAAGCCTCTCAAGATCTTTAAGCATACTTCTTTCTGGGGATATGTGTGACCAAGCTATTGCAGTTCACTGATGATGCTTGAGAATCTGTTGTCCATTTGATCAATGGATTCACCAGCCTTCATTTTGAAATTTTGAAATTTCTGTTTTGCAACAGATAATTTGTTTTCTTTAACTGCTTCAGATCCTTCATTTTTCTATGCTATCTTGTCCCACATCTCCTTTGCTGTTTTGCAATCTTTGATTCTCATGAACATGTTGCTGTCTAGAGTCTTCAAAATCATATCTTTTGCAACAAAGTCTAGATTTGCTCTTCTCCTGTCATCCTTGGTCCAATCTTTCTTGGGTTTGTCTACTTCCTTCCCTTGATCTGCTCCTGTGGATACTACAGTCATGATTGTGATTGGGCCATCATTAATTACATCCAGCATCTCCTCATGAGTTGCTGCAAGATGAGACAACATTCTTATTTTATATTCATCAAAATTGTTAACATTGAAAACAGGTACTTATGACATAAAGTTTGAGGAATCCATAAGTACAAATAAGAGATCTATATGTGAATGAATAGAAAACTCAGATTTGAAAACTACTTTGAAAATATGTGATCTCCATGTTACCATAAATTAGATCTGAACAAGTTCTGATACTAGGAACACTGCTCTGCTACCAATTGTTGGTCCCAGAGAAGGGTAAAACTATAGTCAGAGGGGGGGGGGGGGTGAATGACTATAGTGGAGTTTCAAAAACTTTTGTTGTGTTTAAAAGCTTTTGGGCTGCGGATAAGTCCCTTCTTACTATGTTATTTCCAAGCAGTTTAGACAATCACAGATATATATTATAATCTAGGCAACTTAAATGAATGTAGTAAAGTAAATTGCAGAAAGTAAATTGACACAAGGCTTATAGTGGTTTAGGGTGGTGTAATCCCTTAATCCACTCTTCTCCTGTGATGATTGGAGGAATTCACTATTGTTTTCACAGATACAATAGTAAGATTGTCCTTGACTTCCCAAGATTCACAATCTATAAGACTATCACTCCTTGGATGCAACAGCTTCAGTGATTCAGTCTCTTTCACTGCTCCTTGAGATCAAATCCTTTAGCAGCTATCACAAACACAACTCCTTCTCAGATGACTTCTGATTCAGTTGCTTCAGTTTATTGTGAACAAGATTCACAAGCTTGATTGATCAATCTCAGTGCTAAATATAAAATTGTAGTTCTGATGTCTGAGTTGATGTCTAGATGAATCCTTGTAAGTTCAGAGAGAAGGCTTTTCTAATTGACAAGGTTTCTGCTTGATTTTCTTTTTCTTGATCGTTGTTTTTATCTGTCTGTCAATGCCTTCTATTTATAGCCTTGAGTATCCTTGATTTGAAATTCCGCCCGTTGGCTATATTAATGAGGGGAATAATCCTTGATTTTATTCTTGATTCCCCCTTAATTACATTCTCCTTGATTTCAGTGATCTGATTTTTCTTCAAATGTATAGCAGAAAATCCGTCCTTGATTGATCCTCTATTGATTGTGCATTAAATGCATGATCATCTGAATCTTCATCATATTTCAATTTTGTTCTGATAAGGATTACTTCGCCGTTCTCTGAGCGGTCGAGTGATCCATCTGACTTTGCCGTTTAGATCTTCCTTCACTGTTTATGCCTTTACTTAGCCGAAAGTCAGTTTACTCTGCCGATTCACTGTTTCCTTCATTACTTCAGTTTAAGGAGAATCTTTGTACTTCACTGATCATTGGTTTGGGTGAGATCAGTGTACACTATATTTGAACATTAAGTTTCATCACTTGAACCATAACTTAGACTTATCCAAGGTCATCACAGACTTCCTTGGTTATAAGTCATACAATTAAGTCTTCATTGCTTCTCTGTATGTACTTGGCTGGCTTCACTCTGCCGAATGTCTGTTTTACTTTGCCGTCCTACCAACTAGTACAATACTTGTCTGACTTAACTTATACAATATGTCAGACTCTAAGTAAAGACTTATACAGAGAATTCTAACTTATTTTAGGCTTGCTATAACAGCTAGTATGGCCATCATCAAAACATAATAAAATGTTCCTAACAAAGTTGACATTTCTATTGAGCGGATCAATGCTCATTTTGGGCTTAGACAGATGGTCCCGGATGAGTACACATCCTTGAGAAACATTGAAGATCTCGAGAGGATGAACATGATAGCTGAATTTTTCAGTGTGCAATAGAAGCGCAATCCTGCTGGAGCCCCCACCATCTTCCTAGAGAATGAATTATCCTGGGATCGGAAGACGGTCAACAGATTTGTTTGTGCCCACCTTCTACCGACCAAGCACACGGTATTTGTCACCTCTAAGAGGGCGGAGTTGATGTTTTATCTGTAGCAGGGATCTCCAGTCAACATCGGTCTACTAATGAATAGTCGTATTCACGAGCCTGCCACCACATCTGAGCGCGAGCTGTTCCCATATGGGCTGATGATTGACATGTTTTCTTTGGAGGACGGGGTGAAAATCCTCGTTAGTGATGATTGGGAAGACCCTGAGCCGATGATCAGTTCGCATCGGTTCAAAGTACCAAGATGGGTCGGTCAGAGAGCTGAAAGGGAGCGTAGTCCAATCCTCGAAGCACCCCGGACTCAGAGAGCTATGCTAGAGGAGCACACACGAGAGATTGCGAGTTTGCATCGCAAAATGGATATGATTAGAGGTTACTTTGGCATACCTCCATCGACCCAACCACCTTGGACTGCCCCACATCACCGAGCCTCTTCTTCGGCCGCTGCTGCCTCAAGTTCTGGTCCGCCTCCCGGTTTTGAGCCTAGAGATGACTGGGAGGGATATTCTGATGATGACTAGTTTTTATTTCTTTTTATTGTTGTTTTCCATTTTCTTGTTTTTATTTTTATTTTTCCTTCTTATCTAGTTAATGTAGTAGACTTTTATTAATATAATGTTTTGTCAGCTTAAATTGTTTTGCAGTTACTTATTTTCTCTTTTACTGCCGCCATTTTATTATACGGTTTCTTGTCACCACTATTCTTCTTGGTTTTTTTGAGATACTTAGCGCAGATTCTTCATTTTGACAGAATTTCGAAAAAAATGTGATATCTTTGATCTTTTCAAGTTAATTGACTTCATCTTTGTTTCACGATGCACACGTAAGAGTAAGTGCGCACTTATGAAGTAGTGGCGTATTAAGCGCATATTCTGTTATGAGCCACCATTTTAAACATGTATAACTCACTTCCCTTGGTGTGTAGTCGATAGCATATTGCTTTGACTAGAGTTGACCCTGGCTTCATCACGAATCATGTTCCACCAACACTTATAAAGGCAAAGGAATTTCGGATTCAGTAGTTTATCATGAGTGGGGCCGTGAGGATAGTTAAATCAATGAGAGTTTACCGGCCAAGAAAGGGATGTGCATTGAAATATATACATATATATTTCTTTGGCAAATATTTGAGTCGATGGAGCGTAAGATGCACGATTTTGCATAGACCGATAGACGCGAGCCTAAGAGTAATATATACTCGGTTCTCGATCTGCCTTGCCAGCTCAATTAACTAATAAATAACATGTTCGAGACTGGTTAGTTTGACTACGGGTTGATGTAATGTGAGATTGTCTGCATTCCTAAGCGGTTGTGAAAGTTATTGCACACACACATTGGCTCATGACGTGAATAGTGTTTAATGCGTTACTGATGGATATGAGTGACATGATCTTGATCTTGACTTAGTGAGGCATAGTTGTTTTTAATTAACTTGTATATTGATCAGGTTGTCGTGTTTCTTTTCGCCTTTTTGCTCTGGACGATCAAAAGCTAAGTGGGGGGTAGTTGATAACGCACTAAATGGTACCAATAATTATACCCTTATTCACCCTGAATTCTGCTCAAGAGAGGATAGATAGGCTCGTTATTATGTGGAATATGTGTTAAATGCTATGTGAGTGTTTCCAGAATCGTACATCTATGTTATTTTCTTGAAGATTTGTCTCGTTTTGCGTATTTTATACGATGTACTGATTCTGGAGCATTGAAGAGTGGATCTGGACCAAAAGAAATATATTGGGCCAAGTGATTAAAGTCCAAGAAGAAGCCTGTTGAAGAAAAAGGAGAAAAGTTGGCCCGGTTTACCGAGGGCTAGGTCCGGTAAACCGAGGACTTGTTGAACACGAAACTGATTTTGCCGTATTATCTAGGCCAGTTAGGGTTTTAGAGAGTCTTAAGTCGGTAATTGTATCTATATAAGGCCGCATCAACTGAGTATTACAAAGTCTTTTGAGAAGCATTCAATTATATTATACAATTTTGATGAAATAAAGTTATTCAAGCTTTGGAAGAGTTATTTCTGGTTTCTTCCCTTCTTCCACCATCTCTAGCTTGAGTAGATCGAGCTAGATCTCCATTGTTGAAAGTATGAAGCTTTGAACGTTACTTTTTGTCTTCAATATGGTAGATCTGTTCGTATTTATATGTTTTAGTTAATCTGCATGTTTAAAGACCCCATAATTTATTTATTTTAATCGTAATTGAGTAATGTAGATCCAGGAATAGGAAAAGCTGACCCCGGTAACCCGGCGGTCTATACCGGTTTACCGAGGCATTATTTAGAAAACCTAAAACTGGGATTCACTATAGCTACGTTGATCGACATGTTTAATTAACAGTAGGTTAGATCTAGCCAATCTGCTTATTGTAATCATAAACTGGCATGAAATATGAATAGTGAAGTGCTAAGTTTCGACAAAGTCTTGAATGGACCCTAGGAACGTGTTGATGAGTGTCGACAGCTGTCTAGGCGGGTTAGCGGTATGAGTTAGCGCTCGATATCAGCAATTCTAGATCATTATGCGTATGGGATATTACGGACCAATTAAGGAGGGTAGCTTGAGCATAGATTGTCTACTACCATTGTCGGAGTAGATAGGAGTAGGAGTTGCACCTGTAGCTGATAATGATAATTAAAACTAAGCTCATGATTAATTTAAGGAAATTATATGGGGAAGTAAACGTAACGATTAACTAATCCAAGTTAGTAGATCGGTGAGAAGAGGGGGAGGAATACCAAGTTTGTTTTATGTTATGGTTAGTCAATGACTGCCTCTATGTTTCTTCTTAATTAGGTTAGAATCGTTTATACTTATAGTTGCATTGTCTCTGTGGGATCGACCTTGACTCGTATTTACTATTCTACGATGTACCTAGTCTTCTATCTAGTAATATCGACGTTAGAGACTTACACGCGATCATAGAGTACTGGCGAGTCAAGGTATATCCCACAGAGACTCGCAAGAACGCAGACTATCGAGATTGAGCTTGTCACAATAAGGTCTATGACCAACTAAAATATAGACAGTAATAAAATTGGTGCCATGAACTAACAAGGTTACGCTAGTTCACACAGATGTAATTAGAGTTTCTAATGTATTACTCTATTTATGAGTGATTAGTTATTTGTCCCGGATTTTATTAATGCGAATAAACAAGTAATAATATTTATAAACCGGTTAACCTCAAGTATAAGGATCGTAGTACAGAGGTTAATGCCGGGTCGATCCTACGGGGAACTGACGAATGTGAATCCTAGTTTTTGCTTTAAACTAACTATGTCACGAAACTAACCTAAACGAATAACTAACCTAAACAAATATGCAGAAAAAGTAACTAGACAGAGGATTGCTCCAATGCTAGGCAAGATTGAAAGCGATAAAAACTAAACTAAACTAAAGTACAGAAAAGTAAACTAAAGCTAAACAATTCAAGTTTTAAGGATTAAATCAAATTATAACGAACGAACAAGCAATTGATCCACCTATCCTATCAACATTCAATTCTAACTCGGATTAATTCGTGATCTCTACTCAAGTCGTGATTCACCTAATCAAAGGCATAAACTCCTACTCTCGTAGACGAGTTCGTTTTCTAATCTTTTATCTTTCGATGTTAAATATTACGCCTTTCTAACCTAGGCGTGAAATCTTTCGATTTCTAATCTAGAAAATCAATCTAATAACTTTCGTTTTGATTAGATTAAAGGTCTAAACTTTTATCATGGTGATCTAACATTAACATGACTCTCATCAAGTTAAAACAATCATAAAAGCAAAGATCTTTCGATGTAATTGCAATACACAATAATAAACAATGATAAAAGAAACAACTTCGAAGTAGAAACTCACGAATTAATCACGAACAAAACTGAATTGTTGATGGACGGCTTCACAACGCTTGTTCAAAGAGGGTTTAGCCTCTTAGCATCTTCTTGACAACTCGAATTGATGAATAAAAGTACATGAAATTATCTAATCTAATCTAGAAGTTTAAGTGCATAAAACTAGAGAAAAACTGAAGGAAAAACGCAGCCAAGCTGCCCCTAGGGTTTAGGGTTCGAAAATTGTATATAGGGTTTGAGAAAAACGCTGCTTATATAGAGTTTTGAGGCGGTTTGGCTAAGTCGGCAAAACGGACGCCCGTCTGCTTCAATGGACGCTCGTCCAGATTTCTTGGACGCTAGGTGAACGCTCGTTCAGAACGCGTTTGAACTCTCTGAATGTAAAATACGATTCTGGACGCCAGTTCACTTTTATGGACGCCCGTCCACTACTCAGCTCCAGTATTTTGCTCATAACTTCACTTCTAGGGCTCCAAATGAGGTGATTCAACATGCGTTGGAAAGCTATTTCAATCCTCTACAACTTTCATCAAGACAACTTTCCTTGAAAGTGCCTACAAGTGTGGACAAAATCCCCATGAAGTGCCTGGTTCCGGTTTCTTCAATGATTCTTCACTTAAACATCTTTCAACTCTTCCATCTTCATGTGATCATCGTTTAAGCTCCTTACTCATCATGAAAACGTATCTAACAACATGATAGAAACATGCAAAATGTAACATCATACGAATAAACATAAAACACCGATAAAATCACGTAAATATCTCGATTTTGCATTTAAACACATTTAAAACTCGTTTGCTCAATAAATCTAATAAGCACTTACTTTTCTATGCAATTTATCAGATTATGGGAGAAATCGTTACGAAATATAACGGTATAAATCACATAAAATCACCCTTAACAACTCCTCCACACTTAAACCTTGCTCGTCCCGAGCAAAACAAAACAAAATCAAGCTCGAGATAGTATAGACATCTCAACAAATATAACATATATTCAATAACTTAGAAGTTCACCATCGTGTGTGTGCATAGCCATAGAAAACTTCCACTAAATCCAAACTTGAGGAACTCAAAGTAAAACTAGCTAATACCCCCTCGTAGACTAGCAATAAATGACACTCATAAGATGCACCCTACAAACGTGACATATCCCGAAAAGAATGATCGAATATATCTAGGGCCTTTCTGAAATACTCAGAGGATAATCCCTACAACATATCTATCAGTTTATACTGGGGATAAGATTAACGATAACTAAGCCTTATATTCATTTCATAACAATTCTTAAGTTGATTGAATTCATTCACTTTTTAAACACACATTAGAATGAGCTATTGCCCTCATAGCAGAATAGGACATTTCAAGATAATACCCTACCTTACTCCAATCATAAGGCAGCTTTTCCTAACTGTCGTGAGCTTTTAGCCATCATAGTGGTATAGGACATACATGGTATACCCTACCGCACCCAAATCATCGACTAGCTTTCGACACACACAAATAATTTCATATTAATTCAACTTTTTCACTTTGACAATAGCTACGTGTTACTTATCACATTCAAACTTCTAGATATTCACAGTATCTCATACTTTGGATCTAAATACAAACTATCATAAATCTCACGATATATACGTAGCACTAAGCACATGACTTATAAGATAATCAAAAACTACTAATCCAAAACGGGGTATAACTTTATAAATTAGCTCATCATTCACTATGGCTCGTGAAAAATAAATCAGGTGAAACAACTAACTTACCAAACATATGATATATAGCATAGATGACTATCGAAAACAAAGAACATTAACATGTATTGCCTACTCGGGACAAAACAAAAACAAAAACGTGGAAATTTTTTTGAAAAATTAAGCCTATTTTTGCACAGCACCATCATATATTAAGCAAATGGTAGATACATAGCGATCATTCCCCTCCCCCACACTTAAAAATCAACATGTCCTCATGTTGTGCAGAATGAAAAAGAAAAAGAAAACTTAGCTGATTGTAGTTCGAATGGGGCAATGCTGGAGGTGGCGTACGTCCAATCCAGAAATGCTTGAGGGAATCAGTAGACTGTGGACCATCCACCGGAAAACTGGCTTCATCTAAAAGCTCGCAATTGCTATCACAAATATCCTGCACACTTGAAAACAAGACAAGATCTCGGGGGACAAAGGGGGAATATAACATGGCAAAATAGAGATAAAGAGAAGGATAAGGGGAAATCGAATCAACCGACAAGGCAAAATCCACAATTACCCGAATTAGACTTAAACAAAACAAATAA
The DNA here is from genome assembly GCA_024500145.1 of Gentiana dahurica var. dahurica. Taxonomy (NCBI): domain Eukaryota; kingdom Viridiplantae; phylum Streptophyta; class Magnoliopsida; order Gentianales; family Gentianaceae; genus Gentiana; species Gentiana dahurica. Next base: position 80,442,344 of record CM044906.1, on the reverse strand, counting down.
ATCAAAGAAAAGAAATAACATAATAGAGAGTTCTAATATAATAAGGGATATCTAGGATGCCTCCTAGTGGCGCTTTTGGTTATTGTCGTTAGCTCGACACATTTGAAGCTCAGCCTGGATCAAACCATTTAACCTTTCTGCCAGCCACTACCTCGTGTAAGCTCGAATCAGTAGTGTGGCCGCAGAAACAGCAGCGAACACATGGGGTTAAATCTTTGAAAGCTCTCCATACCTTTTTAAGTTTCCCCATGGTTGCATTCTTTCTTCTCCGGTTCCTCTGATGACGTTTAAGTTGTCGCTCCCTTTCAAACTCTTCCATATCAGCACTACCTGCTAGAACATCTTCAGATTTAACACAACCGTCATCCTCAGAAAACAAATCGGGTGAAAACTCGTCAAAGTGGTTGACTTCGGAAGTCCCACACCCGAGGATTTCGAGGAATTTAACAATCAAAGGCTTTTCTTTATGTTCACCTATATAGTGCTTGCACCTCTGACCATTAACTCGGAACGGTTGATCACCATAACCTCGTAATTCTAGCACACCTCCAGGGATGATTTGGAGAATCTCGAAAGGACCGGACCAACGTGTCCTCAACTTGCCAGGAAACAAATGCAACCTGGAATTGTAGAGTAACACTTGCTCACCGACCTTGAATTCTCTCTTCTTTTATCTTGGCATCGTGGAGGAGTTTCATCTTCTCCTTACTAATCCTGGCGCTTTCGTAAGCTTGGAGTCTGAATTCATCCAGCTCATGCAACTGCTGCAGGCGGTGTTTGCCACAGGATTGGGAATCGAAGTTAAGAAACTTCGTCGCCCAGTACGCCCTGTGCTCTAGCTCGACAGGCAGATGACATGGTTTCCGTAGACCATTTGATATGGCGATGTACCCATAGGGGTCTTATAGGCAGTCCTATATGCCCAAAGTACATCGTCCAACTTCAGACTCCAATCTTTTCTATGACTATTCACCGTCTTCTCCAGGATTTTCTTAAGACTCTGGTTGCTTCGCTCAACCTGACCACTAGTCATCGGATGATATGGTGTGCCGATTTTATGGTGAACACCATACTTCTCGAGGACTTTCTCCAAGGGTCGGTTACAAAAGTGTGTCCCTTCATCACTTATCAAGGCACGTGGACATCCAAACCTGACAAAGATATTCTTCTTAAGGAATTTCATGACCGTTTTATGATCATTGTGAGGAGTGGCTATTGCCTCCACCCATTTCGAAACATAGTCAACGCAGACTAAGATGTATTTGTTGCCACAAGATGATGGGAATGGTCCCATAAAATCGATGCCCCAAACATCAAAGACTTCGCATTCAAGGATGGGTTTCAAAGGCATGTCAAATCGCCTTGTCAAAGCTCCGGTTCTTTGACAACGATCACAAGCTTTACAGAAAGCTTCTGTGTCTTTAAAGATCGTTGGCCAATAAAAACCGGATTGAAAGATCTTCGCAAATGTTTTCCAAGGACCAAAGTGACCACCTGTGGGTCCACTATGGCATTGCTCGATTATATCGCGTTGCTCAGATTCGGGAACACACCTCCTCAGCAAACCATCTTTGCAAATCTTGAAAAGGTAAGGTTCATCCCAAACGAAATATTTCATATCAGAGAAGAACTTCTTCTTCTCTTGATAAGACATTTCGGGATCAAGGTATTTGGCATGAAGGTAGTTCACAATGGAGGAGTACCAAGGAACATCAGGAGAACGGCCATCGATCAACATGATGTTTTCTAGAGGAAAGTAAAGATCTATATCATCTGGTTCATTCTTTTCCTCATTTAACATCCTAGACACATGATCCGCTACTACATTCTCACTGCCCTTCTTGTCTTTGATTTGAACGTCAAACTCTTGTAGGGTCAGTATCCAACGCAGTAGGCGCGGTTTAGCATCCTTTTTAGTCATCAGATACCGCAAAGCAGCGTGATCAGTCCACACGATCACTTGAGCACCCAGCAAGTAACTACGGAACTTGTCCATAGCAAACACTACGGCTAATAGTTCCTTTTCAGTTGTCGTGTAGTTAACTTGAGAAGGACTCAGTGTGTGACTGGCATAATAGATAGGCTGGAACTTTCCATTAAGCTTTTGCCCTAAGACTGCACCAACAACATAGTTGGATGCATCACACATAAGCTCAAAGGGTAGGTTCCAGTCTGGCGATATAAGAATTGGAGCAGAGGTCAGTCTACTCTTAAGCTCCTCAAACGCGCGCTTGCAATTCTCATCAAAATCAAAAGTAACGTCTTCTTTGAGTAAAGTAGACAGGGGCTTGGCAATCTTTGAAAAGTCCTGGATGAACCTCCTATAGAAGCCGACATGTCCGAGAAAACCTCGGACTTCCCGAACATTCTTAGGATAACTCATCTTCTCAATAGCTTCTACCTTGGCCCTATCTACTTCTATACCTTTGGCGGACACTTTGTGGCCAAGGACTATACCTTCATCTACCATGAAATGGCATTTCTCCCAATTAAGCACTAAGTCCTTTTCCACACATCTAGACAACACATGATCAAGATTATCGAGGCAATCATCGAAGGATTGACCAAAGACCGAGAAATCATCCATAAAAATCTCCATGCACTTTTCAACTAGCCCGTCAAAGATTGCCATCATACACCTTTGAAAGGTGGCTGGGGCATTGCAGAGACCAAATGGCATCCGCCTGTAGGCGAATGTACCATAGGGGCAGGTGAAAGTGGTCTTCTCTTGGTCAACAGGATCGATGGGTATCTGGAAGTATCCGGAATATCCATCCAGGAAGCAGTAGAATGCGTGCCCCGCCAGACGCTCAAGCATCTGGTCAATGAATGGAAGGGGGAAATGATCTTTCAGTGTGACCTCATTGAGCTTTCGATAATCGATACATACTCTGTATCCAGTAACGAGCCTCAATGCTATCTCTTCTCCCTTCTCATTCTTCTCAATAGTAATTCCGCCTTTTTTGGGAACTACCTGAGTTGGGGATACCCACTCGCTGTCTGCAATGGCGTATATGATACCCATATCTAGAAGCTTGATAATTTCCTTCTTGACTACCTCTTGCATGTGAGGGTTGAGTCTTCTCTGAGGTTGTCTAACTCGTTTTGCACCCTCCTCAGTCTTGATCTTGTGCATACAGATGTCGGGAGATATCCTCGGATATCTCCCACCTGCCATCCAAAGGCTTTTTCATTTTTGCGCAAGACGTTTAACAGTTTAAGCTCTTCTATACGAGATAGCTTGGCAGAGATGATCAAAGGAAGCTTGTCACCTTCTCTTAAAAACACATACTTAAGATGTTTAGGTAACGGCTTCAGTACCAAATCTACGGAGGATCCTCTAGACTTGATTTAAGATCGCCACTCTTCAACTCAACATCGCCGAGCTTACTTAGTGGTCCTACTGCCAAGGCTTCTTCTCTTAGCTCATCCTCAAAATCAGCTGCTAACTGGTCTAGATTAACCATACCATGACTATTCAGATTATCGATCAATCGCTCATATTCCGCTTCCACAGCCTTGACTTGCTCGTCCATACAGTCATTGAAGTCATGAAATGACTCCTCAATGGAAAAGCCGGTTGGAGAACCAGAGGGTACTTGAATAGATTTAGAGACACTATAGCTCACCTCTTGGTCACCAACTCGAATAGTTACTTGCCCACCATCGCAATCGATGAGGGCTCTAGCTGTGGATAGGAAAGGTCTCCCAAGAATCAGGGGGGCTCTCTCATATTTTCCCATATCTAAGACGTACCAATCAACAGGAAAGGTAAATCTATCGATCTGGACTAAAATGTCTTTCAGAATCCCTGAAGCTTTCTTAGATGATCTATCGGCGAACTGAAGGTTCATGGAAGTGGGTTCTAGAAGACTTTGTAAACCCAACTGCTCACACACAGACAATGGCATTAGGTTGATGGATGCACCCAAGTCACATAAAGAATTTGGAAAGACTAAGCCTCCCATCTGCAATGTGAGCACGAATTTCCCGGGGTCACCTCTTTTGATTGGTAAGTCTGGATAATTGATCATTGAACAATCCTCACCAATTGCCTGATCCATTTCTGCTAACTTCTTTTTCGAAGACACAACATCCTTGATGAATTTTGTATACTTAGGCATCTCGACCAAGACCTCGGATAATGGCAGATTTACCTGAGTATTTTTCAAAAGGTTAAGCACCTTTCCATATTTCTTATCCTCACTCAGAGGGATGTTGCTCTTCCTCGGTGGAAATGGAAGCTTCTTCAACTCACTCTCAGAAAATACTTTCTTTGAGGAAGCACTGACAGCTTTGTCTTCCATATCCTTCCACCTTACAACTTTTTCAGACTTTTTATTAGTCAGGGGATCACCCTCCTGGCTTTCACTTGATTCTTCATTCCGCAGGGAACAGCCACCGAGGACTTACAACTTCTTCACCTCTCAGGGGATCAGCCACCTGAGTCTTTTCTTGCAGAACGGGGGAACGTAGATGCTCAACTTCCCCTCCTGCCTTATCACTGGCAGGAGGGGCTAGTGGTTTCCCTGGTGAGAGGGACCACTCAGTTGAGTACCGCTTCTAAGATTCATTGCACTGGCCTCTGGTATGCCATAAGGAATCGAAGTAACTAGGTCAGTGCTTTGGCCGCAATTGAAATCAGTTTGGGCTACTAGGCCACCCTTCGGATTTTTCTCTATAAAACTGGGCAACTGCCCTGATGGTCTAGAAGCTTGCTGGTCAGCCATCTGCTTCTCAAGGTTCTTGATTGTGCTCATCAACATTTGGATATTATTATTTTGCTCCCTCTGGAAGTTATTGTTCTGCTCCTTCAGCTCCTTCTGATAGGAGTCCAATCTAGCTTCAAGATCATCGACGCGAGAGGGGCCTTGAGAGTTCTGAATGTTTTGAGAGAAAGGTTGGCTAGACCGACTTTGAAATGCGGGATTTGGATTGTTAGGCCAACTTTGATTTAACCCTTGATTTAGATTGGAGGAATGCAAGCTCGGGTTCTGATTAAAATTAGGGTTTCGATTGAGATTCGAGTTTTGATTGAAGCTTTGACGGAAACCCTGATTTTGAAAATTGCCCTGGCCAGAGAATTGATTTCCAAACCTCTGATTCGGCTGGCCATTGAAGGCATTGATCTCTGCGTTCTGTCCAATCATAGGACAGAAACGAGCAGTGTGCCCCATATCGTCACATACTTGGCATGCGACTTGATTATACCGTCCATGATTCTGGACAGCATTGACTTGATAAGGAACAGGGGAATTAAATTGACACCGGCCAACCATATGGCCAGTCTGAGAGCAATTCTCGCAGTACAGAACTTGAGAGTTCTGTAGAAATGAAGGAGTCTGATAACTCGGATTTGGAGATGTCGTGAGAGTAGCCAGCTGCTGTTTCAGCATGGCGATTTCATTTTGCATTTTCACCTCCTCGATCCTAGGAGGAGGAGGTGGTGCCTGAACAGCTTGAAAGGAGGGAGCATAATTATATTTGGCAATGTCTTCGAACAATGCCCACCCCTCTTGAGGCGTTCTCCTCAGGAAAGCCCCACCTGATGAACTATTGACCATGCCCTTGGTGAGCTCGGTCAATCCACTGAAAAAGGTATTGACTTGCCTCTGCAAGTCTAACCCATGGTGGGGGCATTTACGAAGAAGAGCCTTAAATCTCTTCCATGCCTCAAAGAAAGATTCTGTTTCCGCTTGATAGAAATTATAAATTTCCCTCAAACACTGGGCTGTCTTGGCCGGTGGAAAGTATTGGCTTAAAAATTCTTTCTCCAATGCAGCCCAGGTGGTAATGGATTCCGGAGGGAGAGAGCTATACCACTCTTTAGCTTCTCCCTTCAATGAGAACGGAAATAGTGTAAGTTTAATCACATCCTCACTCACACCTTGAATGCGTGTCGTACCACATATCTCCAGGAATGTGTGTACGTGTGTGTGAGGATTTTCAGTAGGGAACCCGTGAAACATTGATGCATGCCGCATCATCCGAATGAGACCGGGTTTGAGTTCGAAAGTTTGTGCGGTAATGGCTGGTAAGACGATAGCTGGGTTGACAGTTACTGCACTAGGCATGGCGTAGTCCGCCAATGTCCGTCTATCTTCAGCCGCCATTATTACAATTTCTTCGATTTCCCTTTGAAAAGATAGCTCAAACTCTTGATCTTTGGCTTTTCCTTCGTCAAAACGAAGTCTTCGCCTATTGGGTCGGACTATGGTACGCTCGATGTCAGGGGAGCAAAGTAATGGTCCCTTGTGACTACGAGTTTGCATAAACCGATCCCAAAATCAAGTTGAGAAAACCTAAATCTAAGGAAAGGAAACCTAAAAACTAATAAATTAAAGACCTGATATCTAAAAGATTAAAACCTTAATCTAAGATCAAAAACCTAAAGAAAAGAGAAGAAAAGAGAAAGATTAAGAAAGAAAGGGGGACGGACGGGCGTCCACTTATGTGAACGAGCGTCTGCCCAGAAAATAGACCGAACGAGCGTCCAAACTGGTGAACGTTCGTTCAAGGATCGGAAAACGCCATCGAATGAAAATTTTACAGTGAACGAGCGTTCAAACTAGTGGACGCTCGTCCATAGGCAAGATTTTTCAGAACAGAAACGATATCAGAACAGCAGGAAAGCATGGGAAAAAGAGACAGAGGGAAAGGATAACTAAACCTAGAGGAATCAAAGACTACGAAACTTAACTACTAAAAACCCTAATAACCAAAACTATAAACTACCTAAGAAAATTTAAAACGAGAAAAACAGAAAACACTAAAAAGAGGGAAAAACATGTGTTGAAATCTTCTAACCCCAAAATGGAAGGGAAAACAGTGGATTTTGACCTCGAAAACGGTGTCGGACGGCCTCCGGCGGTCCGCCACGTCGTCGGCGTCGAAACGAGCTTTCCGAATTGGGGTCCTGCGCGCCAATCCGACACTCGAGCCGAAAGTTATGGCCAAAATACTATCAAGTGCTAGAACGGACCCTTTTATCCTAAAATTTGATCGTGAAAGGTGTGGAGTCAGATGATTCAACCTTAGATGTCCCCTAATCAATGTAAGAACGAGAAAAGATAGAAACAGACCGGTAGAAACAAGAAAAGCCACTGAAACAAGAAAACAGACGGGCGTCCAATTAATGGACGGGCGTCTGCCTGGGTTTAGGACTGAACGGGCGTCCAAAAATATGGACGTTCGTTCAAGGGGTCAAAAACGATACAGGATTGAAATTTTCACAGGTGAACGGGCGTTCATAAGTATGGACGCTCGTCCAGATGCAAAAATTTCAGAAACAGAATGGAAACGATTGCAGAAACAGAGAGGGATAAGAGAAAGAAAACAGAGCAGGAAAATGAGGGGAAGAAACTAATCACAAAAACTTTAAAAACTTCAAACCCTAAAAATCTAAACCAAAAACCTAACTACCTAAAGGTTAAACTAAAAACAAACCTAAAAAAAACAGAAACAAAAACAAATCTAAAAACAGAAAACGAAAAAGACAAACAAAAACAAAAACTAGGCAACCGTCCGGTTCCCCGGCAACGGCGCCAAAAACTTGTCCCGGATTTTATTAATGCGAATAAACAAGTAATAATATTTATAAACCGGTTAACCTCAAGTATAAGGATCGTAGTACAGAGGTTAATGCCGGGTCGATCCTACGGGGAACTGACGAATGTGAATCCTAGTTTTTGCTTTAAACTAACTATGTCACGAATCTAACCTAAACGAATAACTAACCTAAACAAATATGCAGAAAAAGTAACTAGACAGAGGATTGCTCCAATGCTAGGCAAGATTGAAAGCGATAAAAACTAAACTAAACTAAAGTACAGAAAAGTAAACTAAAGCTAAACAATTCAAGTTTTAAGGATTAAATCAAATTATAACGAACGAACAAGCAATTGATCCACCTATCCTATCAACATTCAACTCTAACTCGGATTAATTCGTGATCTCTACTCAAGTCGTGATTCACCTAATCAAAGGCATAAACTCCTACTCTCGTAGACGAGTTCGTTTTCTAATCTTTTATCTTTCGATGTTAAAGATTACGTCTTTCTAACCTAGGCGTGAAATCTTTCAATTTCTAATCTAGAAAATCAATCTAATAACTCTCGTTTTAGTTAGATCGAAGATCTATTCTTTTATCATGGTGATCTAGGGTTGACATGACTCTCATCATATAAACAATCATCAAAGCAAGCATCTTTCGATTAAACATGCAATAAGACATACAAAACATGATAAAAGAAACGAACTTGGAATAGATACTCACAGATTAATCACGAATCAAAACTGAATGGTTGAAGGAAGGCTTCACAACGCTTGTTCAAAGAGGGTTTAGCCTCTTAGCATCCTTTGAAAGCTTGAATTGTTGAATAAAAAGTGCATGAAACTAACTAATCTAATCTAAGAATTAAAGTGCATAAAAGTAGATAAAAACTGTAGAAAAACGCAGCCAAGCTGCCCCCTAGGGTTTAGGGTTCGAAATTATATTTTGGGTTTGAGAAAAACGCTGCTTATATAGAGTTTTGAGGCGGTTTGGCTAAGTCGGCAAAACGGACGCCCGTCTACTTCAATGGACGCTCGTCCAGATTTCTTGGACGCTAGGTGAACGCTCGTTCAGAACGCGTTTGAACTCTCTGAATGTAAAATACGATTCTGGACGCCAGTTCACTTTTACAGACGCCCGTCCACTACTCAGCTCCAGTATTTTGCTCATAACTTCACTTCTAGGGCTCCGAATGAGGTGATTCAACATGCGTTGGAAAGCTATTTCAATCCTCTACAACTTTCATCAAGACAACTTTCCCTGAAAGTGCCTACAAGTGTGGACAAAATCCCCATGAAGTGCCTGGTTCCGGTTTCTTCAATGATTCTTCACTTAAACATCTTTCAACTCTTCCATCTTCATGTGATCATCGTTTAAGCTCCTTATTCATCATGAAAACGTATCTAACAACATGATAGAAACATGCAAAATGTAACATCATACGAATAAACATAAAACACCGATAAAATCACGTAAATATCTCGATTTTGCATTTAAACACATTTAAAACTCGTTTGCTCAATAAATCTAATAAGCACTTACTTTTCTATGCAATTTATCAGATTATGGGAGAAATCGTTACGAAATATAACGGTATAAATCACATAAAATCACCCTTAACATTATTCCCCCCACACATGCAATAGTCCTCCTCATTAGTGAACTTTAATTCATTATCAGCTACGGGTACAACTCCTAACCCTATCTACTCCGACCATGGAAGTAGACAATCTAAACACAAGCTACCCTCCTTAATTGGTCCGTAATAGCCCATATGCATAAAGAACTAGAGTTGCCGATATTGAAGGTTAACCCTTACCACTAACCCGCCTAGGCATCTATCGACACTGATTAGCACGTTCCTAAGGTCCATCAAGACAATGTCCAAACTAACACTTCACTATCAGTACTTCAAACCAATTTACGATGACATGCAAATAGTTGATCAGGCTACTAACATGTAAATTAAATATGTCGATCAACGTAGATGGCGCCGATCATCTTGAACTAGTAATTTACTAAGTATTCAGATCTAGTGATATAGACCGTCGCAGATCTGAAGAATGCAACTACTATTTTATGATTTCTTCACCAACGAATTAGATCTATAACACATAGTGTAAAATAAACTAACTACTACATAATTAAACTAAATAAACAATTAACACATACTAGTCAAGTAGAACAACGACAGATCTCTATCTTGGAAAAGACAGAAAATCATACCCTCAAAGACGAGTGTTGATCCCCCTTGGATCTCTCCCTAGGTGATGAATCCATCGTCTCTCCGACCAGAATTCATAAAATAATAAAATAAAGAACAAAGAACGTTTATTGCATAATTTTTCCCTGAGTGTACACTCTTATTTATATTTACATAAACCGATTTAGAAACACCTAGATTTACCTCTCAACCAAGAAAACGCGTTTCGGAAGATTCTGGACTCTCGGTAACCCAGCGGCATACCCCGATTTACCAGGGGTATTTTTGTCTTTTTCCCTCTGCCGACTTAGCTCGGAAGGATCTGGAATACCCTGCCCAACCTTTCGTTCAGTCCACTCCAAATTCATCCATAATACTCAATCCAATATTTCGTATCCTGAAAATAATCAAATAAGGCATGAAATAATATTGAAATAGGGAAAATAAACGTTAAGTGCAGATCCGACATATGATATTCAACTAAAATGGTTTATATTTATAGGTTGAAACAACTATTTCTAGCTCATAATGGATTGAATGTTGATGCCGTAGGATATACTATTTTAAGCATCATCAAGACAGCCTTATAGAGTTGATCACGTTCTGAAGGAAGTCCCAGATGACACGGTCGTAAGCCTTCTCAAGATCCACTTTGATTCATGTAGCCTTTTCTCCCCTTTTTCCTGTTAGTGAACGAATGAATGACCTCCTGAGCGAGGACAATATTAGCTGAACTGCCCCTGCCTGGGATGAAAACACTTTGGGTGGTACTTATCAGCTTACCAATAACATTTTGCAATCGATTCCCAGCACTTTGGTCATAAATTTAATGATAACATTGGCGAAAGCGATGGGTCTGAACTGGCTTGGAGTTTCAGGTAGATCCATTTTGCGTATAAGGGTTATCAGCACTTCATTCATTTCTAGGGGAAACCAGGCAGTATCAAAGGTCTTCAGCACAAAATCTATAAATGACTGCCCTATAGTTGCCCAACATTTCTTGAAGATGACTGGTGGGATGCCATCTGTTCCAAAAACTTTGTAAGTTCCCATACTGAAGCATGCATCTTCTATTTCCTGTTCACAAACCCTTCTATTGAGGAACTAAAGATCGGACAGAGTTAAGGTCTTCAATGGAAGGTGGCAAGTACAGCGGTGGTGACCGTCTTCTCTTGAGTACAGGTTCTTAAAGGAATTTCTCATCATGCTCTGAATTTCACCAGTATTAGTGGCCCACGATCCGTCAGGTTTTTTGAGAGTGGTGGTCTTATTCCTTTGCTTTTGTTTGAGTGAGGTTACATGATAAAAATGGGTTTTCCATTCTCCTTCTACAATCCATTGCAAATGGGACTTTTGATGCCAGTACTTTTCTTCTTGAACCAGAATTTCCGTGTACTCTGCCTTTAACTTACTTTCCAAGTCCATAAGATAAGAAGAGGGGTGTTGTGCCAAGGCCTCCTGTATCTCAGCTAGACGTTTACTGCAAGTCTTTTTTTTTTGTGAAGATGTTCCCAAGGACTGTTTTATTCCAATGGCTGTCCTTGCACATAAACTTCTTAGCTGCTGCCCCAAAGTCACTCTCACCTTTATCCCAACTTTTCTATACAAAGGATTCAAAGTCTGAGTGCTCAAACCATGCATTCTGAAAAATCATAGGAGGGGGTCCTTTAAAACATCTCTTATTTTGCTCAACTTGTAAGAGAAGCGGATGGTGGTCTGAGTGGGTGTTTGTAAGATGGGTTAACGTTGCTTCAGGGAACAACGGCATCCACTCCGTCGTACACCATGCTTGATCTAACCGCTTAGGATGGGACAACCTTTATATAAGAGGCCCTTCCAAGTGAAATGGGGACCCTAAAAGGAGATCCCCATAAGACCACAAGCATCAATCATGTCTCGCATACTATCCACATTCACCCCCAATAGGCCTACCCATTTTTTTATCAGCTTGATCCATCACTTGATTAAAGTTTCTATTGAGACACCAAGGATGGTGTAGGATCTTGGAGATCCATTCAAAATAGGGCCAAAATTCTTTTCTGATTGCAGGGATAGGAGAAGCATAGTCAACAAACAAGACCCAGCTTATTTCAATACCTCGCATAATGCCAAGATTTATACAGTAATTCGTGCTGGGCAGAGGGGTGAGAGACACTTTATCCTTGTTCTAAAAACACCAGATGTCACCTGCGAATCCCCTAGCTTCCACACAGATACTCTTATTAAAATGAAACGGATGTAAAATTCGCCAAGCTTGGTCACTACTTACCCTTGTTTCCAATAAACACGGGATGTCAGGCTTGTGTTCTGATATCAGGTCTTTCATATTGAGACGAAAGGCAGAAGATCTTGCCCCTCTACAATTCTAGATTACAATGTTCATTGACACACATAGGTATTATCGAGGGTGAGGGGGATCCCCTCCACTACTACCTTTTTCCCCATCCGGAGGCTCATCCCTTAGTCTTCATAACCCTGCATTTCTGCTATCTTTTTTATGTTGCTGCCCTCTAAGCATCGGGTGGATTTGTTTTAAAACCATCATCGGCCATTTTGGTGGTGGCGCTCAGCATGTCCCCTTCTGCCCATCTAAGACAACTCTACCATCCCTTAATTGTTGTGGTCTCACTGACACATTGAAGATGTCATAAAGAGGAGTTTTGAGGGTTCCCATGGGTCTTGTTGTCCTTACATCAGTGGTGGGTCGTTTAGCGGACATAGTATGTGTGATTTCACCTTAGAAAGTTCCCTTACGTTCTATTGAATCCTGTTGGTAAGTATTGCTCACAAAGAGCCCACATCCATGTCCATCTCTGTTGTTTTGTTAGGTTCCTTCACTGAACTATCCTTGGACAACAGAGTAATCACAGGTTCTTTATAATTCGAAGCTGCTTCCTTCATCCGGTCTTGGATTTCCATCACCCTTTCCGGGTACTCCTGTTGTTCAAACAATTTTTCATTATTTCATTCTTTCAATAAAACATCGAACCTAGGCCCAGAGTTGATTCCCTGTCTTCTATTTTCACCTGCCTCCGTCTCAGTCTGCTTGCCACTATTAATTAGGATTCCCTCCTGATTTATAGTCTGTTGTCTGTTGTTTGGTCTATTGCCTATACTCCCTTGACCCGTATTCGGCCTCCTTCTTCGATTCATTTCGATCATCCAGAGTTGAGTCCTTGTTTGCTATTAAACTATCTCTTCTTTAAAAACAAAAAAGCAAAACAAATACTACATCCGTCCCAAAATACAAGTCTTTTTAGCATTTTGGATTTGACCCAAAATGTAAGTCCATTTCGATAACCAATGAAGCATTTATTACATTTTTCTCCTTTTACCCCTCATTTATTATATACTCACCCACTTTTCATTGCTTTGCATTAATAATGGTCAAAGGTCATTTTAGTCTTTTTCATCAAAATTAATGACATATGACCAATTTAACCAACTTTCTTAATCTGTGTGAAAAACCCAAACGGACTTACATTTTGGGACAGAGGTAGTACAACACTATAATAATAATTAGGAGCTGATGCGCACACAAGGGAGGGGGGCACTCGCCCCCTTCGGATCCGGAGAATACACTACTATGTTTTTTTCATCCCCCATAAAAGTTATATTCGGCCCTATCATCTATAATAATCCTATTATTTGACCTAAAACTTTTATCAAATAAATAAAAATACATAGTAATTATCAAAATGATACATTTAAAAAAGTATTAATCGTTTTCAGAATATTGGTTTCTTTCAAAAACATTGTTTGTAGTGTTTTAAATCTTTCTTGATAAAAGTAGAAGTGTTAATGTGTTTGGATAATGCGATATATTGTAGGTGTTTTGATAATATAAACCGAAATGTATAGTCGTGTTTTTTGCGATGTATAGTAGTGTTTTTTTCGAATCAAAGAAAAAAACACTACTATGTATTTTTTTGATTGCAAAAAAATCTTTAGAATTATCGCCCTGTCGCCCGGGATCCTGCGTCCGGCTCTGACAATATACAACAAAAACAAAAATAATGACAAATCAATATATATTATTGTTGCATATAAAGCAAAGTATAATACATATACAACAAAAAAATAAAAAAAAATGTTGACGCCCCCCCACCCCCCTTGCTTGAACCCTTGCAACCACCATGGAGCATCTGGCTGCCATGGAAACTGATGGAGCTGGCATAACATCGGAGGAAACTGATATCCTTCACCGTAGCACCGACAAATGGAAGGAACCCTGCACAAATTTGAACTATGGACCCTCGGCTTCGTCCCTTCGAGGAGGAGCAGACCTGCTTAAGTACCCCAGACGGCATGAATGCTTCTATATGAGAGATGGAGAATATGAGTCTGACATTGCTGATTTCATAACAATCACAGAGAATTGGAGGGGCACGGAGATGGATGATGATCCAATCAAAATCCCAGATGAAGAATGTATCGCCATGGAGGAGAGTAGTGATAGTGAAGGTTCTTGGCCGAAATGTCTTCTACCGGATTCTTCATCAGCGATTAACGAGCATGTAGTGTACCCAAGGAGCTCCAGACATAGTAGACCTTGAAATGGACTACTATGTAGTGTGATTTTCAAACAAGGAAGACAACGAAACAACACTCCATTTGGGACCATGGATGATTCAAGGGCGCTATCTTATAGTTGTGAAACTGAGGTCGTTCTTCCAGCCCTCCAAACAGAAAATTCTTTCCACGTTAGTATGGGTACGTTTCCCTGGTGTTCCACTTGAAATTTTCGAAAAAGAGAACTTTTTATTGAAGCTAGCCCGCAGAGTAGGTAATGTTACTTCTCGGTCAACAAGGGCAAAGTATGTGCGTATTTGTGTTGAAATTAACCTGCAACAAGTGTTGAGAATGAAAGTAGTACTTAATGGGAACTATTTTGCAGTTTAATACGAGGGGCTGAACCAAGTATGCTTCGAATGTGGGAAGTTTAGACATAAAACTCAGGCTTGCCCGAATACTCATGTCCCAGCAAAATCAGATCAGAGACAGGCAAATGTAACACCACAACAGCCCACAAAACCAGCTGGACCGACCCCAGAACACCCCTTTAGGCCATGGATGATAGCAACGGACCGAAAATGAAGGCCAACCATGGGACATAGAGAAAGGAAGGATATGCAGGAGACTAGAAATCAAAGTAGCTCACAAGGTGAGGTGATCACAGGTAATGCTGGACACACGAATCTTGAGAATGAAAATAGGAGCAGGAAGGAGGTACTAACCGGATCGAGGTTCAATGTTCTTTATGAGGATGAACCAATGGATGAAGACGGCTTACATAAAGCAATGAGAACACTAAATCCCAAATGGAAGCAACTGCCTCAAGCAGTAGGGAACCCACCATACCATTGCTTTCCAAAGATACAACCTTTTGAACTAAAACCGACCAAACACAAGAGAAGAAGTCAACACAAGGACAAGTTCTCACCATGAGACAGCCAAGCGAAAGGGAAATGCAGTAAGTGACAAGACTACATCCATGCCAACGAAAAGACCATCTACTGAAGCAGGGAGGACAAATTCTATGAGCCACCCACTAAGCCACTTGAGGATATATCTAACGTGCAGAACAAACAGCAATCTAGAAGGCCGGAGAAGTAATCCTTTGAAGCACAATATGAACAGAGAAATAATAAAGAGTTGGTAGGAGGGCGAAATATACCAAACTATAAGCCAACCTTCCCGACCAACATCATAATGCTCCTTTGGGGGAAAGCCAATTGAAAGGTGATGAATGAAATACACTAAGATGGAAGCTGAGGGACGAGCCACCCAATAGCATGGAACATAGGGACACTACTGTCCAAATGCACCCCCAATAAAATCTCAATGTGGATTCTAAGTTAGAATTTCCGTGGAACTGGGTCGGAAGAGTTCTTTCTAAATTTAAAGAATTTGCTGGCAGAACATAAACCAGAAATTCTTTGTCTCTTGGAAACCAGAGCTTGTAGCCAGAAAGCATGGAGAATTTTGCATCAATCTCATTTTAATAAAGTCGTTTGTGTCGAAGCCCGTGGGTTTGCAGGAGGCATATGGTGTTTTTGGAACAATAGCACCACCAACCTTCATTTCATGTCGAGCACTAACCGATGCTTGAATCTTGCTGTAATTCATGATCATAGGATCAACTGGATATTGTCAATTGTCTACGCGTCTCCGACTCCGGTAATCAGAAATGAATGTTGGGCTTACATTGAAAGACTCTCTGCCATCATTTGCTACTCTTGGTGCATTATAGGAGATTTCAATCAAGTTATAGATCAAGATGACAAAAAAGGAGGCCGACCTATAGGTGGTATCAACATAAGCAGTATGAGGAGCATGATTGAAGCGTGTGAGCTAATCTGAATTCAATGCCAAGGGCCTAAATATACTTGCACATGCCCATTATACAAAGGAACACGTATTCTTGAACGGTTGGATCAAGCTTGGTGTACCTTCTCATGGCTCACCATTTTCCCTGAGGTAACCTTGTTGCATCTCACCAAAACGCATTCAGATCATAGCCCCCTACTCATGTGGATTGCATGGCCTTACTTCTGCTTGACAGTCCCAAACATGAAGATGTCATAAACTAGGTTTCCTTCCCGTCCAGAGTTCATAAGGTGTTTTAGAAACTACCTTACTTGGAACCATGTTCATCAAATTAGCAGCAATCTTTAATGCATGCATCCACAATGAGGAAGGTAATGTTGAGTTAATCAACATACTCCTAACCATATCCATAAAAGTGCGGTTCCGCCTCTCGGTGACACCATTCTGTTGAGGAGTTCCGGACATTCTGTATTGTGCACGGATTCCTCTACTCTTCAAGAATTTCGCAAAAGGACCCGGACATTGTCCATTTTCTATGAATCTTCCTTAATATTCACCACCTCTATCAGACTTTACCACATTTACTTTCTTGTGTAACTACCTTTCATTTATTAATGAATATCTTTAGATATTCCAAGGATTGGGCCTTTTCATGCAAGAGATAGATATAATCATAACGTGAGAAGTCATCAATAAAGGTGATGAGATATTTTTCACCACCCATTGAAGGAGTATCAAAAGGACCACAAATGTCAGCATGAATAAGTTCAAGTTGTTGATTGCTTCTTATGGCTTGTTTATTTACCGCGTGTTTGGTTTGCTTCCCTTTAATTCATCCACACACACATCTAAGTCACTAAAATCCAATTGAGGTAGGATATCATTTTTCACCAACCTCGTAATTCTTTCCTTTGAAATGTGGCTGATGATGCACAAATCATCACGGTGGCCTAGCAGTGAGAGTTTAGTGGATATCTGGCTGATTTGTGGGTGATTGAATGTAAGCTAGCTGGAGTTGTGCGGCGGTGATGGGAGGAGGATGAGAGAGGATGTGTTTTTTGCAGAGTTTTGGCCTGCCTTTTCATTAGAATGTCTATATGATCCAGGTTACACAAGACTTCCTTTTATAGGAAGAGAAAACTTAGGAGCTAAGTAAAAGACAGGTGTTGCGAAGCAGCTTAGTCACTAATCTTACTTAATAGCTAAGAAAACATTAAATATCTAAACTGCAAGTACATAGAATATCTTGGCGGCGACCTTTTGTGGTCGCATAGGCCGTTAGCTCCGTTTGTCTTGCCTTTGCTCCCTGTTTCCTCTCAAGTCTTGTGTGGCCTTTTGAGGGCCATTTGTCCAAGGTCGTGATCCGGCCCCCTAGTTATGGTGACGCTCTAGGAAGGGTGCGATGGAAGCGACCATGACTTGGTATCATTGGCGTCGCTAGCGATGTAGTCGCGGACCATCCGCCGGTACGATGAGCCAGAGGCTATTTCCGGGACTAAACGGTGGCGATATTATTTGTATCATCAATGGCCCCCTACTCCATGTCTGTGGCATTTTTCATGAAAATGTCGAGCGTGGAGTAGTGAGCTCAAGGATAATGTGTTTGCGACCTCGTCGTCTGATGCGACTTGTTCACTAGGGACTGTGCTTTCTAAGCAAGCGGCCTCGAAGCAACTTTGGGCCTGTATTTGTCGTCTGATGCGACTTGTTCACTAAGGACCGTGCTTTCTAAGCAAGCGGCCTCGAAGCAACTTTGGGCCTGTATTTGCGACCTTGTCGTCTGATGCGACTTGTTCACTAAGGACCGTGCTTTCTAAGCAAGCGGCCTCGAAGGAACTTTGGGCCTGTAAATGCGACCTTGTTGTCTGTGAGGCTATCTGCTCGTTCAAGGATTATCGGGGCAGTTCAGTAGTCAGATCGTGGCTGACGTTGGTTCCTTTGATAACTGCAATTACGTGGGCATTGACGCCTTTGATAACTGCCCGTGCAGGCACGTGGGCATTGATTAACCTCCATCATGATTGCAGTTTTCGAATTTTAGAATTTGAATCGACCGTGCAAATCTCAACCATTGGATGGATTAATTGCCAGCCATACGATAGAAATTCCGTTGCCTATATAAGGCTTGCATCCTTCACACCTCCTCACTTTTTACTCTTTTATTTTCCCACACTTTTTCCTCTAAGTTTTCTCTCCTTTCTTTCTCTGGGATTGGCAAAGGTTTTCCGGCGAAGGTTCTTAGGGAGGATTTGGTGGTGGCTGAGGAGAGTTTGAGGTTTCCGGCAAGTATTTGAAGATTCCGGCGTGCTCTCGTGGTTGTCCGTTAGCTTTTTTCTAGAAACAGGTAAATCCATCTCCCCTTACCCCTTTTTCCTTGGTTTTCTTTCTGAATTTCGAGCTTTCTTAGTGACTTTGATCCTTTGTAAGGCAATGTGCTTGTATGTAAGATGTTTTTGAAGTTAAGGTTGGGGTTTTTTGGGTTGGTGTTCCTGATATGGTGTTGTTCTTTTGCACTTGCAATTTGCTTTTCTATTTCTCCTGTAAAAATGGAGGGGAAGGCGTCGAGATGGGTGCGATCACCTTCCTGGCTTAATTCCCATTATCCCAGGTCTGAAAGCTCCACCTTTTCCTCTTGTTTTTGTAGGATGTCCGACGGAGAGTATTCTTTGGGAGGCGACTCCGACAAGGATCAGGAGGCCTATGATTACGCACAGAATATAGAGGATGATGACCCCTCTAGCCCCGATGTGTCCGGCGGGGACGACCTGCTAGACGAGATAACCACAGAGGGGGCCGCTGCACATGTAGGCGATGATCCTTTAACTTTGACGTTATGTTCCAGACCCCACCCCACGACGTAAGAAGAGTCGCAAAGATATGGCCCGAGCACAGGGGGCAAGTACTAGCGAGGCCGGTGAAAGAGAGATGTCCGATGCTGAAGATCAGGCCGCTGAACCCAGCCCTAGCGGCGCCGCTGAGCTCGACCAGGCATATATTGAGGACGCCGCTCTTCACGAGCTTATGGGGTCGAGCGAGGATTAGAAGGCCCTTACCTCGCAAGACTATTTGGGAACTCCCAAAGAAACCAAAATGGAAAAAGGATCCCAAAACAACTGTTGGGGAGGCCGCTGCCAAGGTGAAAAACCCGAAACCCAATAATCCATAGGCATTGAGAGAATTTGCTATTCTGACTGCTTATGAGAAGGCGCTGGAGGAGAAGTGGGTGAAGCTTCGTGACAGTGATGATCTTAACAAATTTATTCGGCGCCGATTTAAAATTGATACAAGTGTGTACAAGTTTTCTTTGCTCGACTACTCGAAGGAGGAGGATAAGTTTAAACCCGGAGATCGCGAGGATATCGTTTGTGCTCGCCGTCCGCATGATACCCTGATTTTACACTTCGATCACTTCTTTGCGGGGCTCAGACCTCCATTCGACCCGTTCTTTGTTAATATTTGTGAGCTGATGGGAGCTTTGCCTTCTGATTTTGCTATTGGGGCCATCATTCAGATCATGACCTTTATTGTGATGTGTCGGACAATGAAGATAGAACCCACCCTCACTTTGTTGGGACAATTCCATTTGTTCTGTGCAACGGGCCTTCCGGGGCAAATATCATTGAGGGCCAAGACGCCTCGCCTTTTTGTTGCCCAATAAAATCCATAGATGGCAAGAGCGGATTCTTAAGGTGGAGTCCAAAATTGGCTGGCCGTTCCCTAAGGCTGCACAGCGCAAAGGAAAGTCCACCCTTTCTATTGGCGATCCCCTGGTTACTGAACGTCGCTTTGTCAAAGGGCTCATGGCGCTTATACAATCTGACGGGGTTGAACCCTCTCTTAAAAACGTAGCTTGGGTCGACCTTCTCGATTTGGCTCTTCCCCTGGCGCACATGGCCGGTATAGCGGGCCCAGGTAAAGGGGAAGCTTTAGTCGCCATGGCCCCGGAAGAGTGCGACCCTGATTGGATAGGAGATTGCCACCTAGGCAAATGCTTTCCCTCTGAGTGCCCTGTATGCGGAGGCGACCCTAGCAGAAGACCGCCTTGTAACTTGCTCTTTATTTGCTCATTTCATAAGTTTTCGTTTTACTTTTTCTTTTGGATCCGTTTTTTACGAACCCTTTTTGCAGGTATGGACGCTACAGAATGCAGAGCTCAAAGACAGAGGCTCGCCGATGAGCAGGCTAAAACCCGACAGGCGACCTTGAAACATGTTCTAGGGAAAGTACCCCGCACTGTGGATGCCACTATTGTTGATGAGACATATGACCCTAACCAACCATCAGCGGCTCCTGTTGATGCGAGCTCAAGACAGGCCGGTGGGGCCCAAAAAAGGCTGTAGGCTGATTAACCCGCCAAAGAGCCTCAGGGCCAGAAGCGATCCAGAACTGAAAAGGCCAAAACTACAGGCGGAGCTGGCAAAGGCTCTGATCGCTCAGACAAGCGAGCTATTGACAAAGGCTCTGAGTGGACAGAGGTAATTGTTGAAGAGACCTCCGAGGGGATGGGGCCGCAGCCGCAAGGAACATTGCCTCATGGCTACAAAAGAAAAGAGGCCGTGTGGTTGGACACCAATTTTCCCCAAGGCTTTGACATGACTAAGGTGAGCCAGATCAGGGAGTCCATTGATGATGTCATTACTTTGGGCCGCCTAGCATGAGATTTGCCGCCCG
The DNA here is from genome assembly GCA_024500145.1 of Gentiana dahurica var. dahurica. Classification (NCBI taxonomy): domain Eukaryota; kingdom Viridiplantae; phylum Streptophyta; class Magnoliopsida; order Gentianales; family Gentianaceae; genus Gentiana; species Gentiana dahurica. Next base: position 80,421,588 of record CM044906.1, on the reverse strand, counting down.
GGGTTCAAATGGAGATTGGAAGGGGTATCACTGATCGTGTCGTTGTCCAGGATGACGCCCCTACCGGCGATGAAGTCACTGAACTCAAGGATCTCTTGGGTCAATTTGGGATTGCTGCCTCGATGGTGAGTTCTTACTTGTCTTGTATTTTCATTCTTTCAGATTTTGCTTTTCTGGTGAGTTTATATTTTCCCCTCTTTCAGCTTGGAACTTGTATAAATAAGGCCATTGCGGCTGCTGAGAAATACAAGGCCGAACTTAAGAAGGTGACAGCGGCTCTTGGGGCCTCTGATAAATCCAGGGTCGCTGCTGAGAATAAGAGTTTGGGGGTGCTGACCGAGGTTGAGCGGATGAGGAAGGCCATGGCTGAGAGTGCCAAACTGGATGTGGAGCTGCAGAAGAAGGTACTGGCTCTGAAAGACGAAGCCCGCAAGTCTGCTGAGGGGTTGTCGGCCGCACAGGAAGAGATTGCGAGTCTAAAAGAACAGCTCGCTGCTGCAAATAAGGCCGCTGAGGAGGCGGGTCCGGCGGCTGTGGATGCCTTTAAGCTTTCTGACGAGTTTGGTGATTATCAGGAGGCGAGCTTCGACCAAGATTTTAATCACCTCGCTCGCTGTCTTTGGGCCTATCATGGTAGAGAGAGCATTACCTTTGAGGAAATGCTCCAGTGGGTTAACATGTCCCAGCGAACTCCCGACCTGCTGGCTCTTCATCCAGATATTCCTTACGCGGCAGACCATATCGTCGCCATTCAGACCAATCAGATAGAGCGCGGCGACCCTGTGTGGGATCCTCCTCCAGTTAATCTTGTCAACTTTGCTATTTTGAAGAATCCTCCTGCTGCTGCAAACAATCAACCTGGCGACGAGTACATCGACATTCCTCCCAGCTCTACTTAATTAATTTTGCACTTTTGTTTCGAAACATTTACATTATCTGCGCTCTTGTAATAATTCGACTTTGCTTGTTTTTGAGCTACTCCAACGTTTTCCTTTGATGATTGTAATAACTCTTAGCCTTTACTTTTCGTTCGGCTTGTTAAATTTGATTTGTGGCCGTTTTTGGCCTCTTGATCTATGTATTGTACTTGTTTCTTTGACTTATTTCCTGTATCTTGTGGTTCCTGTATGTCCCCATCCCCTTTGTTTTGGCGAGGTTTAGCTAGCTCACAAAAATAATTAACTGCGGCCCTTTTTGACGAAAATCAATCAAAAATCCCAATATGCGGCCCTTTTTGTTTGGAACAAAGGTAACAGCGACCTAGTTTGTATTAGCTCATATGGATTCAGAATACTACTCCGCTACATATTTAAATATACCTTTGGACAACTATTTAAATACGTAAAACATAAATGATGCCAAAAAATAACTTTAACAGAAATTATCCTACAATCAAAATTAGTTGATTATATCATCTCTGTATAAATATACCAACTAACCCAAAATAACTTCTCGTAATTGTTATAAATTTAAGCAATGGTCAATCTTTGGATTACCTTCTAACTTTATATTTTATTACTCAATTATATGAACAAAATAAGGCATCATGATCAGTGTTTTGATATAATTTTATACATTTGATTCAACAATCCAAACTATAAATTTTCAACTAGGTCACTTTGGTGACTAACTAGCCCATTAATTTGGATAATGAAATACCTTAACTTTATAACTTACTTTTCAAGGGATTTATGTTACAGAAAGTAATATCATACGTTTATGATGCAATAAAACTAAAGAAAGTTCCTAATCATTTTCACATAATATCTATTGCAATCATTAGTGTAAATTTACAAATTTAGCAAACCCTAAAATTGGCAAATTAATAAATGCATCAACCTGGCTCTGATACCAATTGTTATATATTTTATAGAAAGTGTCATACGTGATGTGGAAATAACACTAGCAGAATTAAACTCCAGCCCAATAATGTTGAAGCATAAAATTAAATAAGACCTTGCAAATAACCGAATTGCACAATAAAATTAGACTTACCTGAGTCCATAGCTTTATGTTTGCTTTGAAATAGAAAATATCCCAGTTGATGCTAAAAAGACTTACATCAAATATTTGGTTTGACAATTGATCTGTAGGCAGCAATAGGAAGGAGCCTTATTTATAGCAAATAGTATGTGTTGAGAAATTATCTGCTTCTCTTTGATAATTTGTTGAGATATCCAACCATTTTGAAAAGCCTGTGATACGTATCTTTTCACTCCCTTATCTATCTCAAATTTTCGAGAGAATTACATGATGTTTTGTAACCTCCAAATTCCGATATGATAGAGAGAGAGAGGGGTGGTTCCACATTTCTAGGTAGAGTAGAAAACTGCTCCACTCTAACTGCACCCCACGTTCTAATTACATGCCAACATAGTCAAACATCACAACGTGGATTGTTTTATGTTAGAAACGTTTATTTTATTAATTACATATTCCAAACATTTATATCTAATGTTAATTCTATTTAATCTAATACGTTATATGGGTCACATAATAGAAGAATAATAAATTATTCTTACAAAAATGTCTGTTTATTGTTTAAACAAAGTTAGATTTGATACCAGTGTAAGGAAATCAAACCGGGTTGTGCAGCGGAAATCAAAAATTGATTTCCTTTGACCCAAGAGCCCACTTCAAAGAACAATGAAAATACCGAAAAGACGAAGACAAAGACTATTACCATTATGATTCATAGGGTTGACGCTTTATCTCATATTGTTGATATGAGCACCAAGTCGTCTAGGTGTTCGGTCTTTAGTGGTGATCCACAAGAACGACCCCCCGGGATCCTCATGTTTCTACTAAGAAAGTTCGACTGTTAGGTCGACTTTCTTTTTCCACTTTCTATATAAGAAGCTTTTACTTTAGAGTTCTCTTTGTTCTAATTTATAACGGTATTACGAGTTATGGAAACTATATTATGAGTTATGGAAACTATTATGGAGAATACTAAGTTATGGAAAATATTGATACTTGTGTATTAAATTACTAAGGGTAGTTTGGGTATTTTTGATAGTGGTAGAAGCCCTGAATGTGGCTATAAGTATTGTACTTCTTGATTTATGATGAGATGCGAAATCTTTTGATCAAAACTTTTCATGGTATCGGAGTCAGGTTCAAGGGAAAAAAATCGTATGTTAGTTTGTGTTTTTCAGATCCTTTCCGGTGACGATCAGCAATCGAACGGATTCTGATCGTGATAAAAGTTTTGAGGGATTGTTCGTTTCACCTTATCCTACAATATGAACGGTGGAATTTTTGTTTGGACGGTTCAATTTCTCATAATCGTCCTATTAACGAACTGAATTCGCTGGATATTTTTCTGTTTTGCAGAACCTTTCCGGTGATGATCGGACATTGAAACGGATTCCGATCATGATGACATTTTGTGGAATTGTTCGTTTCAACTTATTCTACAATCTGAACGGTGGAATTTTTGTTTAGACGGTTCAATTGCTCATAATCGTCCGAAGACCAAACTGTTGTTTGTTGTTTCTGCAGAGTTTTTCCGGCAACGATCGGATATCGGACGGACTCCGATCATAACAAAATTTGGAGGGATAATTCTTATCTTTATCTTTTACAATCTGAAATGTGGAATTTCTTATTGGACGGTTCAATTTCCTTGAATCGTTCCGCGACCAAACTGGTGTTACTTTTGTGACACGACGACAATTATGGCAGTGTCCGGCAGTGGAGATGGACGGGGAAGAGGAGAAGTTTTAGCCCCTCACACCCGTCGGTGACCAGAATTGTAGCAGGTGGTTCAGTGGGCTCGACTCAGCCCACCACTTCGGCTCAGAAAAGCAATTTAGACCAATCCGGGTTGGTCAATATTATGCCAGACCAATAGCAGGGAATCTTGGACATTTTAAGCCTTTCAAAACCACGGGATCGCTTGACAGGTAGCTCTCTATGGATTATTGACACATGAACAACTCACCACATGACAGGATTTTTTGAGTTACTCGTTGTTCCTCAGGAAATTGTTTAATGTCCCACTTGCCAGATGGAGCTTCGTCTTTTGCAACTCATACTAGAACAGTTATCTTGTCGGAAAATATACGGCTTATTAATGTTTTATATGTACCGAAATTAATTTGTAACTTGCTTTCGGCCTCTCAATTCTTGGATGAACATCGTTGTGTTATGCAGATCACTACCTGTTTATGTATTATGCAGGACCGAGTGACGATGACACTGATTGGATTGGGTGAGCGTGTTGATGTACTTTTTCTGTTCTTGGGAGTTTGAGTTCTGGCAATTGATGGTGGAAAGACTGAGGATTCGTGGGACCGATGTTTGGGACACCCATCTAAAAAGGTTCTCGGAAGGTGCCTAATATTTCTATTTCCAACCCTTTAAATAAAGATGACTGTGATATTTGCTTTCGGGCAAAGCAGCCCCGTGAACCTTTTTCCCTTAGTGAGAATAAAGCTAGTCGTATTTTTTTGTTAATACATTGTGATTTATGGGGGCCTTATAGTGTACCCTCGACGTGTGGTGCTTCGTATTTTTTGACTGTTGATGACTCTTCCCGTTTGGTTTTGATTTATTTGTTATTGAATAAAATGGAGGTCAAATTTGCTTTCATGGACTTTGTTGCTTTAATTTCTCGTCAGTTCGAGGTTACAATTAAACGGGTTAGTTGTGACAATGGGACATAATTTTGACCTTTACTTCCTTATTTTCATAAAGAATGTATCATTTTTGAAACGTCTTGTGTTGGTACTCCTCAACAGAATGGTAGGGTAGAACGGAAACATCAACACATACTTAATGTTGCACGTGCACTACGTTTTGATGGACATTTGCCACTTAAGTTCTGGGGGAGTGTGTTATGGCTGCTGCTTATATCATTAACCGAACACCGTCTAGTGTATTAAATTATAAAACCCCTTATGAGTCTCTTTTTGGCAAAGAACCGGACCTCTCGATGCTTCAAATTTTAGGATGTTTACGTAATGCCCACGACCACCGCCACACACATAAATTTGCTAGCCGGAGTCGTAAGTGTGTTTTCCTTGGTTACCCTTTCGGAAAGAAGGGGTGGACTTTGTACGACCTAGATACGGAGGAGATTTTTGTTTCTAGGGATGTTAAATTTTTCAAACATGTGTTTCTATTTTCCAAACCAACCGATAGTGAATCCTCTGTAGTCCCTTGCCCTTTGTTTGATGATGTTGGCATAATTGATCAAGGGTTCGATCCCTCTCCTACCGGGGACTCACCTTTGTCGGATCCTGCGGTTGAGGGGGGATGAACGCGATAGTTGAAACAGATGATACTGGGAAAATACAGTGCCTTCACCACAACCTCGACATCCAGGTGGAGGTACCGAAGAGTTAGGTAGGGGTAGGCGACAGAAGATTCCGAATTCACGCTTTCATGATTTTGTGATGCATACGTTGATTGATCAGACGAGTCCTCCTCCACGCTCTTCCACTTCATCAGTTTCCTCAGGTACTCCGTATCCTCTTATGCATTATATTAATTACGATATATTTTCTAATAAACATCGCAAGTACCTTGCAGCCATTATAGAGGGTAATCCTCCTAATTCTTTTAAGGAAGCTATCAAATATGAGGGGTGGCGTAAGGCCATGGCAGAGGAAATTAAGGCTCTTGAAGATCAGGGTACTTGAGTTTTGCAACCTCTTCCTCCCGGGAAAAAGGCATTGGGAAGTAAGTGGGTGTATACCGAGAAATATGATAAGCATGGGGTGCTGCAATGGTTGAAAGCTCTTTTAGTGGTATTTGGGCATGATCAAGAAGAATGTATTGATTACACAGAGACGTTCATCCCGGTGGCGAAAATGGTTACGGTTTGGACTTTTCTCTGTGTTGCGGCGGTCAAACAGTGGGACATTCACCAGATGGACGTTCATAATGCGTTCTTGCATGGTGATTTACAGGAGGAAATCTACATGAAAATCCCTCCTGGTTTCGAAAAGAAGGATCCGAACTTGGTTTTCAAGATGCACAAATCATTGTATGGACTGAAACAGGCACCGAGATGTTGGTTTGCAAAGCTCGCTTCAGCTTTCCGTGAGTATGCTCTCCGTCAGCCATATTCTGCTCGTTGTTTACTTTACTCCGGGGAGGTATTCAGCTCAATGTTCTTGTGTATGTTGATGATATGATCATAGAAGGAAATGATAAGGTTGCAATGACATTTTTTAAAGACTATTTAGGGAAGTGTTTTAAGATGAAGGATCTTGGGGTTCTGAAATGTTTTCTTGGGATCGAGGTGGCGCGGAACAAGGAGGGGATTTTCTTGAATCAGTGGAAGTATGCTCTTGACATTATTCACGAAAAGGGCTTACTGGGGAGCAAGCCAGTTGATTTCCTGATTGAGTAGAATCACAAGTTGGCCCTTGCATCTGGTGAGTTGTTGCGTGATCCGGGCCTGTTGGAAATATTATTTGTGTTTTGATGATGATTCGTCACGAAATTAGGCAAATCATTTACAACCCATGATGATGAAATCGTAACTAACTGTTATAGTGCTTAATGAAAGAAGAAGCAAGAAATGGTCTAGAGATAAATGTATAAGTTCTATCTAGAGTCTGAACTTTGTATAGGTTGTTTCAGACAAGCTTTGTAATAGAATGGGAACTAGGCGAATAGCTGAGTCACAACAAGAAAACTGAGTTATAGCAAGAAAACTGAATATGCACATGAAGAACTGAGGGTTCAAACTCAGTTATGCTAGAACTGAAGAAGATAAGTTCGCTGAGGGACACAGACTCAGTTGGCTTATCTAGAAGACTGAAGAACAGAGGGACACAGACTCAGTTACAGGAAACTGAAGAACTGAGGTGGCAAACTCAGTTGGAAGCTGATTAATTCGTGACTATAAGTCAGGATTCAGGCAAGTCTGTGGTGACCTGAAACTGAGCTATAAATCATGTAAAACTGAATAATCTTAAGGACAAAGATTATCAGTTACCTGGATAAGAAGAAACTGATTGGTGTACTCTGACTTAGTCAATTGAAGTCAGATATTAAATATACAAGGTACTCAGTTTTGAAGAAGAGTAGAAAACTGAGTTAAGGCCTTGTTTAATTCAAACTGACTATACGACAAAAGATCTTACATGTGAACGTTGGCTAAACGACAAGTGTAACGGCTACAAGAGCTAGTGACCGTTACATCATCCCTATAAATACACAAGAGAATCACTCAAAGAAGAGAGAGAGGAGGATCAGAAAAAGAGCTTAACAAGCATATACTCAAAGATCCAAATCCAGATCCACAAAATCAGATCAGATACATCTAGAAAAGGGGAAGCCAACGGAATTGCCTTGAAGACTTCAAAGAAAGATCCAGTAACCCATTAAGGGGGAAAGAAGGCATCTTGGAGCTACAAAGTCAGATCCAGAAGAATCAGACAGCTCACTGAATTAATCCTTGATTAATTTTAAACCTAACCTTTGTGATAAAGGGTTGGCTGTGCATAGTTTGAAGAGAGCAATTCTACCTTTCTTCATATGGTTGCAACTTGGTTGCCACAGCTGTTGGTGCAGTCTGAGGACTGTGTGTTGGTATTAGTGGTGACCTGGTGAAGGAGCAATTCCACCTCCGAAGGATCAGTGTGCAGAGTGAAGGAGCAATCTCACCTTTCTTCATTTTGTGTAGACAGTGAAACTAGGGTGTCGTGAAGGACTGTCATAGTGCTAGGATTTTGTAACGGTTATCTCATTTTTCTAGTGATACCTCCTACGCCACAGGAGAAGGGGAGACGTACGGGATTACACCACCCGGAACTTCCATAAACAAATCTTGTGTTGATTTACTTTATGCATTTGTGTTTGTTTTATTTAATGCATTATCACTCAGCAAACACTAGACACTGAGTCAGCACAGATCTGTTACATAGATAGTCTTAGAACTTAACTGACACATCTATTGCACTAAAGGCTATTACTTATCCGCTGCCAGTTAACAAGACTAAATATAAGTCAGTATTGATTTATATTCAGTTGAGCTAACTAAACTCCGCACAAGTTAAGGGACAGGAACAAAACTGAACTGGAGATCAGTTTGAGTTTCAAAGAAACTCAGTTCCTGGGGCTTTTCCAGTTCAGGATTAGATTTTGGTGACAAGTTTATTCACCCCCCTAAACTTGTGTTAGCCTTTCCAAGGGACCAACAATTGGTATCGGAGCGGTTCCCTCTTTTGAAGGTGATCCAAATCGTTTACCGCTTCAAGGTTCAGTTGCTTCCGATACCAACAATTGGTATCGGAGCCATTCTTTCTGAAAGAGATCCAAGGATATCTTTTTAAACCAGTTGTTGAAAACCCCTCACTGTATCAGTTCATCTAGTTTCAATGTCTACATCTAGAGCTAGAAGTTGGCTTATTCACCCCCTGACTAATTGCTTGGAAAATATATCTGATTTTCAGGATCAAATGATCGAAAGGTTCAATGCGTCAAATTTACATACAAATTCAGAACCTCAACTCAGTGATGATGTGGATACAAACTTCAATGCTCATATTAACGAATCCAGAGGAGTTCCATCACTAAGAGACCTCTCAATAGAAGAAGGAAAGGAATTGTTGCAAATTGTTGTTGATACAGAAGATTCATCACAACAACAAAAGAGTGTATATTCGAATCCTAAAACTGCATCGAATCATCAAGGAAAGGTACATTCTTCAAATCAGTTATCATTTGCTGAACTTAGTCTGAGAAACTTTGATCTTGTCAAGTTAACCGAGAAACTTACGTTGGAACTAAAATTAAAAGACAGAGAACTTGACAAAGCAAAAGATTGGAATGAGTTTCTTGAAACTGAGGTGTCAAATCTAGCTGAAAGATTAATGTCTAGTAAATTTGACAAAAGCAATGATAATCCCCCACCCCTACCCAGTCTTGAGATTTCAAAAAGTATAAACTTTAGAAATCAAGATACTGGAAGATCTAGTGGATTACACAAGGAAACTAAAAAAATGATAAATCTAAAAGAATCCTTGTAAAATCAACTAAGATTGAGCGTAATGGTTTATCCAGAAAAGAGTTGAGAAGGCTTAATTCTCTCAACAAAGAAACTGAAAATAATACTTCAGTAACTAACTCAGCCGGACCCAAAAAGATATAGGTACCGAAGAAAACTTAAACTGTTTTGCAGGAAAAGTCAGTTCACATTGCAAAATCCTCAGAAAACTGACTTCTATACAAAACTGAGAAGGCAAAGGATGATAAAGGACAAATTGGTCAAAAACAGAAAACTTTCTAGCTACCATCTGACGTTTGGACTGACATGACAAATCACTCGAAGCCACGTGTGATGACAGTTAAAATATACCTGTTTATGTCATCAATTCTAACCTTAAATCGGAGTTAATTATATATATTTCATATTTAATCACGTGTTTATATTTATTATTTAATGATAAGTGATTATTAATATGATAATTGGTATTTAGCTATTTTTATTATAAAAGAGCAATTAATTGTGTGATAAATGCTGATTTTGCAGATCATGATAAATAGGGAAGATAATTATCATACAATCGGGAGATCTCAAGATAAAAGAGAAGAAAATCGGAGCATTAAAGAAAATATAAATCAGACCAATTCAAAAGCATGGAGTGGGGAACAAGTCAGACGAACCGAGTGTGAAAACGCGTGAAGAGGGAGGCTCGGTCGACCGAGCCATACCATTCGGTCGACCGAGCGTGTAGGTTCGGTCACCCCGAGCCTAATGTGATAAATGCATGTCAATCTTCTGGATTCTCCCTATGTCGGCTACAACTCCTATATAAACAGCAGCCACGATGTTGAGAACACACACCACTACAACACAAAACAATTCATACAATTTTAGATTTTGAGTTTTAGTTTTATTTTCTTTATGTTCGTTCATTGTGGATTCGTCGGATTCTCCGATTAGGGAGCGCATTAAAGAGTGGGAGTCACTCTCGTCTTCGAGGGTATGACTATTCAATTATGCAATCTTTATTCGTAGATCTGATATATTTTATTATGGAGTAGTTTTATTTGTATTGATTGCGTGATGTAGATTAATTTACGAACCCATGTGTTTAGGTTAGAAACGTTAAGAAGTAATCATAATTTGTTCCGACACAGAACTGTGTTCGGTCGACCGAGACATGTCATTCGGTCGCCCGAGTGCTGTCGTTCGGTCGACCGAGCCTGGCAATGTGTAGGGCAATATTATGATCGGCTTCGACTACGTCAGATTCTCTGAATTGGAATTAAAACGAGTAATTAAACCTGATCAACTTAATTATTCGTCATCATAATTTAACATGAAACCCAAAAAGTGATTGTTACTTAGGATATAGATTGAATCGGCATCTAAGAAGTACGCCTTACCCTAGGAATGTTGCTTAGATGAGGTTACGGTTTATACCGGCATCCCTAGTTTCGTAATTGTGTCGGAAGTTATATGAGATGGAGGCATTAAAAAGCGAAGTCACGTAATGGAGGCACGATGATTTAGATGGCCCAACCGGAGCTAAATCTACCTTAGGGGATGACTCCCGTAGTCATAATAATTAATCTTTAACGTTTGTTTTGTCTCGTTATCATCCTAATTCACATGGGGAAGTTATAATCTACTAGCGTAATCAATACTATTTGTTTAGATAATATCAACCGTATTATCCGTGTTTTAGTAGTCTTTAGTTTGTCTTTGTGGTCTTTTGTGTCTCGTGGTTGTCACTATTTTATTTTCTGCATTTAGTTGGTCGTAGACCGCCCTTTCAATTTAGTTCTAATAGGATAAAGTTGTGTTTTATTTGTGCCGAGTCTCTGTGGGATCGACCTCGACTCTATCTGACTATACTACAATTGAACCTAGTTCTCTTGCTAGTGTGTTAGTAGGCATCGAGTTAATAATTTAACTTGACCTCCATCAACGTGTCAATCTGAGAGAAAAAGTAGAAGCTCATCCCTACAAAATCCCATTGATTATGACACGACTCTCATTTTTGAAAACGATTGATAGACGCAATCTTGACGAAATCCTGTTCAATCAACTTCAAAACTTTCAAGATTCCACCCCCAGAATTTCACAAATCAGAAATCCATGGATCGTTACAACATTGATGAAGGAATCACTACAAGCCTGGACGAATTTTGTCAAAGATTCTCAAACTCCACTCTTTCAATCCAAATTGCACAGAGGATCAACAAGATTCGAGGATTGGAGAACCTGATTGATACAAAGGTCACTACTTTATGTCAAGTTGGCATCAAAGACTTCTACAGGAATGCCGAAATCATCAACAATGGAAAAAGCTTCAAAACTACTGTTCAAGATAAAAGCTTTACTGTTGATGAACATTTGCTATCACTTGTCTTCGGGTTAGACATAATCGGAGGATCTTCATCTTTCACATTCGGAAATGAAGAAAAGAGCAAACTTTGGAGTATCACTGCAATCAACAAGAAGGAGAAGAACTTCATTGGATCCATCTATCAACAAAAGAAAGAATTCGCAGCCTTAACAATACTTCTTACCAGAAACGTCATTGGTCACGTTCGAAATTTCTATACTCTTTCAACTGATAAAATGAAGATGATTTATGCTATTTGGTTGGGAGAGAAATTGGATTGGAATAAATTTATTCTCAATCAGATGATAAAGCACATTTCAGAAGAGAAAGAAAGAATCAAAGAAAGAAAGGACGCTGGAGAGAAGTTTCTACTAAAAAAGGGCTACACCTATCTAGTCCAAAGAATACTAGATCACTACTCTATCTCCAAATCAACTCCAACCGAAGTCAAACAAGAACCTGTGTCCACCAAAGCTGGGAAAAGGAAAATCATTGAGGAAGAAAGCGAAATCTCTGACTCCAGTTCAAGCGAGACCATAAGGATGGATGATAGAACTGTAAGAAGACAGAAAAGGTTGTGGAACAAACTTCAAGCGATAAAAACCGAACCTAAAACAGTAATTGATATTGATGAAAGTGATGTTGAAACTGATGATGTTGAAGAATCAGAAGGAAATGAAGAAGACGAAGGAAGCAAGGCTGAAGAAACTGAAAGAGAGATTGAAGAATCTGAAGAAACTGAAACTGATGATGAAACTGAAGTTAGTGATTCTTCAACTGAGTTGTATGGAGAATACACTGAAAACCAAAGAGAAGCTGTGGAAGATGCAGAATTTTGTGAAGCTGAGTATGAAAAGGAACTGACAGTTCTTGATGTTCATTTATATCCTGAGGCCAGCACCTCATCTCAGGCCCCTGAGGCATCTACAAGAAAATTGGCAACTGAAGAATCTCAGCATCAAGAAACTGAAGCTGAAAGAAAGAAAAATGTGGAAGAAGTCATTTAGGGCGTAATGCACACCCTTCAGCAGAAGCTTTTCGACCTACATGATTTCATTGGAAGATCACATTTCTCAGGTCTATTTGAATACTCTAACCTCATCACCCTTCGTAGATTATTTGAAGATTGCTATCGCTTATCTTCAAACAAGGGGGAAGATAATGATAATGTTGGTGATGAAGTTAAAGCTGGTACTGGTGGAAGCAATGCTAAAGCTGAAACAGCTGAAGAAATCTATGCCAAACGGTTGATCAAAGAACAAGATGAACAAATAGACACTGATCTACAGACCATTGATCTTCTGTCCATTCAAAAGAATGAAGGAGCGATTGACATTATGATCAAAGAATTGGTCAAAGAAGAGATTTTCAAAGAGACAAGGACTGAGGAAGATGAAGAAACCGCAGTCAAAGTTGTGCTGAGTATCAGAAAGAAACTTGTAACCTGTATCAAATTGCAAGAGGGTCTACAAGCAGCAAAAGATAGAGGGACAAGAACCAAGGGGGAAGCTGAACCAGAAAGGGAAGCTGAAAAGAAATCTAGTCTTATCTCAGAGGAAGAAGAGAAGGTAATGAGTGAAGAAATCAAAGAGATCTTGGCAAAGTCTAAAGCTGGCAACAATGAAGAGGCAAATCATTTGCTAAATGAATATTTAGAAATCAAGCCTAGAGATGGTGAAACTGAAGAAGAAGGACAAGCAAGAAGATCTCTAGAGACAAAAAGGAGTATCTTTGTTGGTGAAAAATTGTTGGCTTTGGAAAAAGAAAAGATGTAATTTATTCAGTTCTTAACTCAGTTGTTTCTTTTTGAATCTTGTAATAAACTTGGCTGTTCTAGTTTATTATTTGTTCTGTTATGATTTCTTGCATTATTCTTTTATTATTGCTTTTAGAGAGGGTTATGATACATCATCAAAAAAAAAGGGAAATTGTTGGAAATATTATTTGTGTTTTGATGATGATTCATCACGAAATTAGGCAAATCATTTACAACCCATGATGATGAAATCGTAACTAACTGTTATAGTGCTTAATGAAAGAAGAAGCAAGAAATGGTCTCGAGATAAATGTATAAGTTCTATCTAGAGTCTGAACTTTGTATAGGTTGTTTCAGACAAGCTTTGTAATAGAATAGGAACTAGGCGAACAGCTGAGTCACAATAAGAAAACTGAGTTATAGCAAGAAAACTGAATATGCACATGAAGAACTGAGGGTTCAAACTCAGTTATGCTAGAACTGAAGAAGATAAGTTCGCTGAGGGACACAGACTCAGTTGGCTTATCTAGAAGACTGAAGAACTGAGGGACACAGACTCAGTTACAGGAAACTGAAGAACTGAGGTGGCAAACTCAGTTGGAAGCTGATTAAGTCGTGACTATAAGTCAGGATTCAGGCAAGTCTGTGGTGACCTGAAACTGAGCTATAAATCATGTAAAACTGAATAATCTTAAGGACAAAGATTATCAGTTACCTGGATAAGAAGCAATTGATTGGTGTACTCTGACTTAGTCAATTGTAGTCAGATATTAAATATACAAGGTACTCAGTTTTGAAGAAGAGTAGAAAACTGAGTTAAGGCCTTGTTTAATTCAAACTGACTATACGACAAAAGATCGTACATGTGAACGTTGGCTAAACGACAAGTGTAACGGCTACAAGAGCTAGTGACCGTTACATCATCCCTATAAATACACAAGAGAATCACTCAAATAATAGAGAGAGGAGGATCAGAAAAAGAGCTTTACAAGCATATACTCAAAGATCCAAATCCAGATCCACAAAATCAGATCAGATACATCTAGAAAAGGGGAAGCCAACGGAATTGCCCTGAAGACTTCAAAGAAAGATCCAGTAACCCATTAAGGGGGAAAGAAGGCATCTTGGAGCTGCAAAGTCAGATCCAGAAGAATCAAACAGCTCACTGAATTAATCCTTGATTAATTCTAAACCTAACTATGAAAAAGGGTTGGCTGTGCATAGTTTGACGAGAGCAATTCTACCTTTCTTCATATGGTTGCAACTTGGTTGCCACAGCTGTTGGTGTAGTCTGAGGACTGTGTGTTGGTATTAGTTGTTAGCTGGTGAAGGAGCAATTCCACCTCCGAATGATCAATGTGCAGAGTGAAGGGAGCAATCTCACCTTTCTTCATTTTGTGTAGACAGTGAAACTAGGGTGTCGTGAAGGACTGTCATAGTGCTAGGATTTTGTAATGGTTATCTCATTATTCTAGTGATACCTCTTACGCCACATGAGAAGGGGAGACGTACGGGATTACACCACCCGGAACTTCCATAAACAAATCTTGTGTTGATTTACTTTATGCATTTGTGTTTGTTTTATTTAATGCATTATCACTCAGCAAACACTAGACACTGAGTCAGCACAGATCTGATACATAGAGAGTCTTAGAACTTAACTGACACATCTATTGCACTAAAGGCTATTACTTATCCGCTGCCAGTTAACAAGACTAAATATAAGTCAGTATTGATTTAGATTCAGTTGAGCTAACTAAACTCCGCACAAGTTAAGGGACAGGAACAAAACTGAACTGAAGATCAGTTTGAGTTTCAAAGAAACTCAGTTCCTGGGGCTTTTCCAGTTCAGGATTAGATTTTGGTGACAAGTTTATTCACCCCCCTCTAAACTTGTGTTAGCCTTTCCAAGGGACCAACAGGGCCCTTATCGTCGGTTGATTGGACGCCTTGTATATCTCGGAGTTACCCGACCTGATTTGGCGTATTCTCTTCATGTGTCGTCTCAATTTATGCAGGCTCCTCGGGTTGATCATTGAGAGGCGGCCTTGTGCTAAGTTCATTATTTGAAGAAACATCCCGGACAAGGTATCTTGCTCCAGTCTGACAGTTCTCTTACTCTTGAAGGTTGGTGCGATTCTGATTGGGCGAGTTGCCCTCTTACCCGACATTCGTTGAGTGGTTGGTTTGTTTTCCTTGGTCTTTCACCTATAACCTGGAAATCCAAGAAACAAACCACGGTTTCTCGGTCCTCGGCCGAAGTGGAATATCGATCTATGTCATCGATTACGTGTGAATTGAAGTGGTTGAAACAGTTACTAGCTGACCTCGGGGTTTGGCACCCCCTTGGGATACGCCTATTTTGTGACAGCCAACTGGCGCTTTATATCATGCAGAATCCGGTGTTTCACGAACACACGAAGCATATCGAGGCGGAATGTCACTTTGTGCGTGATGCTATCACGGATGGATTGATTCTTCATACTTACGTTCCTACGAAGCATCAGTTGGCAGATATTTTACGAAGGCACTGGGTCGACAATAGTTCGAGTTTTTGTTGTGCAAGTTGGCCGTTCGCAATCTTCACGCTCCCACTTGAGGAGGGTATTACTGTATTACGAGTTATAGAAACTATATTACGAGTTATAGAAACTATTATGGAGAATACTCACTTATGGAAAATATTGATACTAGTGTATTAAATTACTAAGGGTAGTTTGGGTATTTTCGATAGTGGTAGAAGCCCTGAATGTGGCTATAAATATTGTACTCCTTGATTTATGATGAGATGCGAAATCTATTGATCCAAACTTTTCATAACTAACTAGAGATCTGTTGGATGATTGTTGTGATAAGAAGTTTGACTCTCTTCCCTTTTAAAGGTGAATGAGGCGCCCCTCTCACTATTCCCAGCCGATGTGGGGTTTTTGCTTTTGCTATTTAAAATAAGAGTAAGAAGACATTTTATTAGGGTCCGTTTATTAAATGTGAAATCTAAAATCTGTAAACCGAATTTTGAATCTGTAAAGTAATTGAATCGTTTAAGTGCTGAAACTGATTAAAGTGTTTGATAACATTACTCATTTAAATTTTGAAAATTGTTAAATATACAATGTCTTTTCGTTTTATTTCGAAAGCTATAAAATAGAGCGATTTCAATCACATAGTAACCCGACACAGTTTTCTAGTGTTTCTGTTATATGTTCAGTGTAATAGATATTTCATAACACCTGAAATAATGAGAATATTACAGTAGAATCTGTGACGTATTTGTAAAAAAATTAACAACCTCACATTCTAATCTTAGGATTGAAATTTTCATAAGTCTATTTGAGTGTAATGTTGGATCTAGTTCATCCGACGGGGATGATCATATTAGCCACTACTTTTGGAAGAGAACCAAAGGGCAAGACCCTTATGGTTAATTATGTGGTGGTCAAAGCCCCATCCGCGTATAACGTCATAATGGGGCGACCAGCGCTTATCAATCTATAAGCCATAATATCACCGGCTCATATCAGTTTGAAGTTCCCAACTATGGAAGGCTCTGTGGAGATAAAAGAGGATGTAGAGGCAGCTAGGAATTGCTACAAGGCCACCGTTAATGGCAAAATAATGGTTCAACAAGTCTTCATTGAGGAGTTGCTCCCCGAAGACGAAGAAATGTGGTCTTCAAAGGACCAGATAGATGATGTCGGCCTTTGGGAATGAAAAGAAGTTCACACAGTGTCATTGGGTAAATGGATACCCGAACAACAAAAAATTTCACTCATTGAATTGCTGAAGGAGTTTAAAGATGTGTTCGCATAGAGAACAGAGGATATGCCCGGCCTGTCACCCGAACTAGCATTTCACGGTTTAAATGTAGACCCGAGCAGGAAACCTGTTCGACAGAAGAAAAGGCACTTCGCCCAAGAGTGAATTGACACAATAGAAAATGAGGTGACAAAGCTGCTCCGAATGGATCATCGAGAGGTAAAATACCCAGATTGGTTAGCGAATCCGGTGTTAGTCAAAAAACCAGATTGAAGCTGGAGGATGTGTGTAGATTTCACCGACCTAAACAAAGCTTGTTCGAAAGATTGTTACGCCTTGCCCAAAATTGATAGGCTTGTGGACTCCACAGTGGAGTTTGAGATATTTGCCTTTTTGGATGTATACAAAGGTTATCACCAGATCACCATAGCTCCTAAGGGTGAGAAAAAGACGACATTTACAACGGAATTTGGAACAATCTGTTATGTCACAATGCCTTTTGGCCTCAAGAACGCCGGGGCCACATATCAAAGAGCGGTGAACAGGATCTTCAAGTCGCAGATCAGCCGATGCATGGAAGCCTATACGGATGATCTTTTAATCAAGAGCAAGTCTCTTGATCAGTATTTGCTTGATGTAAGGGAAGTCTTGGGGGTACTCAGAAAGACCCAAATGATCGGGTTAGATCAGGAAAATTCTTAGGTTACATGATCTCTAAGGAAGGAATCAAGACAAACCCTGACAAGATAGACGCATTGAAGACTATGGCTCCACCAAAAAGTGTCAAGGAAGTCCAGAGATTAACAGGACGGATGGCTGCCTTGAACAGGTTTTTATCTAGGTCGGCACAGCGTGCCCTTCCTTTTTTTAAAGTCCTAAGGAAAGCTGATCCATTCCAATAGGATGAAGACTGTCAAAGAGCCATTGAAGAATTAAAGGCTTATCTAGCCGAGCTACCAACGTTGACATCTCCTCAGGAAGGGGATACACTGTTGGTCTATCTTTCTGTCCGTGAAGAAGCGGTTAGCGTGGTGCTTGTCAAAGAGGAAAATGGTACTCAAAGTCCTATCTTTTTCATGAGCAAGGCACTCCATGGGCCCGAGGTACGTTAATCTACAACGTAGAAATTAGCATTGGCTTTAGTGCATGCCTCTAGGAAGTTAAAGCCCTATTTCCAAGTGCGTCGGGTAATCATGATAACGGATCAACCGCTAAGGCATATATTGGCCCGACCTGACACTTCAAGTCGACTAGAAAAATGGGTCTTTGAGTTAGCACAGTACGATTTGATTTCTAACCACGAACAACGATAAAAGCTCAAGCGTTGGCAGATTTCCTGGCTGAAGGAACTGCCATCACCATCAACCAGAATGACCCAAAATGCACCTTGGAATAATGGTCGTTGTATGTTGATGGTGCGTCCAACAAAAATGGAGTAGGAGCAGGTCTCCTACTCATTAGTCTGTGTTTCAGTTTTCAAGCAACTTGCTCCTACTCATTAGTCTGAGTTTCAGTTTTCAAGCAACTAATAACGAGTCCGAATATGAAGCTTTGATCACTGGTCTCAATCTATCAGCCAAGCTCGGAGCACAAAACTCACAGGTATTCAGTGATTCACAATTGGTGGTTAACCAGGTTAAAGGCGAGTATGAGGCCAAAGAAGAACCTATGAAGAAATACATAGTTAAAGTGCAAGAGTTGTGAAGGCATTTCAAGAAGGTACAGATAGAGCAGATATCAAGAACTCAAAATAAGCGAGCTGACGGACTCTCAAAGTTAGCATCAACTTTTCTGTCAGACAAGAAGGTATTGGTCGAACTACTAAAGGAGCGGAGTTATGACACACAGGAAGTTCTACCGGTCAATCAGAGAAGTACCTGGATGGACCACATCACTTCTTATGTCAAAGATGGAATTTTGCCTGCAGATAAACTCCTAGCTAGGAAGCTTAAGTTGTTATCCACCAGGTATGCGTTCTTTGACAATATCCTATACAGAAAGTCATTTATAGCACCGTGGCTTAGGTGTGCCACAAAAGAGGAAGGAATTACCTCCTTCATGAAATCCATCAAGGAATATGTGTTAATCACTCAAGGGCCCAAACTTTAGTTCGCAAATGCAGGCTATTTGGTTATTTTGGCCAACCATGATATCGGATGCCAAGGAACTAGTGCAAAAACGTAAGTCATGCCAGTCCATGACAACCTATTGCATCAAACTTCTCAATCCAAGATCCTATAGTATCTCCATGGCCTTTTTACCAGTGAGGGTGGACTTGATCGGTCCGTTACCCCGAGCTCCAGGCAGT
Organism: Gentiana dahurica var. dahurica; assembly: GCA_024500145.1. Lineage (NCBI taxonomy): Eukaryota > Viridiplantae > Streptophyta > Magnoliopsida > Gentianales > Gentianaceae > Gentiana > Gentiana dahurica. Next base: position 80,402,450 of record CM044906.1, on the reverse strand, counting down.
AACAGATTTCTGGTAGTCGTTGTAGACTACATCACCAAGTGGAATGAAGCGCAACCGTTAATAGAAATAACCGCCAAAAATATACATAAGTTTCTTTGGAAAAACATCGTCTGCAGGTATGGCATCCCAAAGATACTGGTTTCTGATAACGGCACGGAGTCTGAAGATCGGACCGTTAAAGAATGGTGTGGCGAACTACGAATCGCACAACATTTTAATTCGGTAGGCCATCCGCAGGATAATGGCCAATTCGAGCAAACTAACAAGCAAATCAAAGTTGGCTTAAAGAAAAGACTCGAGGAAGAAGGCTCAAATTGGGTTGAGCATCTGCCCAACATATCGTATCGAACTACCCCAAATACAACACCCGGAGAACACCATTTTCTATATCATATGGGTACGAATCAGTTATACCAGCAGAGATTGGGCTCCATTCACCTCGCACGAAGATCTATTCACCAGATGAGCAGGAAACCGAGCTGAGGCATGCGAAAGACGACCTAGAAGAAGCTCTAGAGGTCTCCTTCATTAGGATGGCCAAGTATAAGCAGCGAATATCCCAGTACTACAATTCCCGTGTCAAACACTCTTATTTCAGAGAAGGGGATTTAGTGTTGTGAAAGAACAAAGTTAGCAGGCAGGGCACGTAAGGAAAGCTTGATCCGAACTGGGAAGGCCCATACAAGGTGGTAACGGTCCATGGCAAGGGTTCCTATCAGCTAGCAGATTCAAATGGAAGAACAAATCCGTGAAGTTGGAACGCTAATAACCAATGCAAGTTGTATGCATAGGAGATGTTCCGAACACATTTAAGTTATTTCCTATGCTTTATGCACTTTTGTTTCGAATAAGTCGCAATTTGTAACATGGAATAATTTTTTTATTGTATTACGATGTGAAAGTTTTAATTAAAGTTGCAAATCACCTCGCCCCGTCCATTGTATGGACAATACCATGAGCTATTTAGCCCACACACTTCAAAGTTACTACACAGTTAGTCTTCAAGCAAGACTACAGCTGAACTCCGCAGGTTAGATAAAACTAAACATTTAGTCTTCAAGCAAGACTCCAGCTGAACTCCGCAGGTCAGATAAAACTAAACAGTTGGTCTTCAAGCAAGACTACAGCTGAACTACGCAGGCCGGATAAAACTAAATAGTTAGTCTCCAACCAAGACTCCAGCTAAACTCCGTAGGTCGGATAAAACTAAACAGTTAGTCTTCAAGCAAGACTCCCGCTGAACTCCGCAGGACGGATAAAGTTAAACGGTAAGTCTTCAAGAAAGACTCTAGCCGAACTCCGCAGGACGGATAAATTAAAAGGTTAGTTTTCAAATAAGACTATAGCTAAACTCCGCAGGTCGGATAAAATAAAAACTTGGTCTCACAATAAGACTTCAGCCAAACACAAATAAATTGTGGTCCGCGGGTCGGCTCTAAGAAGCAAAATGCATGAATCATGAACTCCACAATCATATAAAAGAGAACATGAGTATGCCATATAAGAGCTTATAAAGTCTTATATGCCATACTGGGGGGAAATATACCCAGGACAAGCATAGTAAGTATTGACAAATAGAGTAATTAGATTCCAAAGGGGTAAGCCCCAGAATAAGTTATACAAATACCCTTTTTGAAGGGATTTTCGAAACAAAATTAACCGAACAGAGTGAAAAAAGAAAGAGGAACTATCTAAGCATCGGGAGCTGGAGCATGTTGCTCGGGTTTAGAATAACTAAATAAGTAGCTGATGTAGCAGAAGGTGCAGACCTAGCAGTTCAGATTGACGGGGATATAAAGACACTATGTCTTTTCCTCTTGGAACTCCTTCAAACGCTTTTCATAAAGGGCGTCGGATCCTTCCTCATACTTAGCCTTATTGGGAAGGGTCTCAGTTGTTGAAATATTGTCCTAAACCCAATCGGGTTGGACCGGATCCAACCGGGTCAGATCATTTCTACTATTTTTTTATGTTTATACATATGATAAATGGCTTTAATGCTATTATATATTTTGTTTATCTATATGAACCAATTTGTGATTGTATATATGATAACATCCCTAGTGTCAAACTGTGAGAGAGAAACCATGATAGTGATTATGGTTGATGAGATCTCGACTCACTTTAAAAGGTTTGATACTTAAATGTCTCTAGTCATATGTATTGTCAAATGGGATATTCATAGTACGATTAGACTAGCATGTATTAGATGTCTTCTATCTTATTGAAGATATGGATAGATCTCGTCTATCGAAGTGTAGAGACACTTGGACTGTACGTGGACGTGTATTAGAGAATGCGTACGTTAGACTGACCCACTTACTTTATTAAGTGTCGCACTATGTGGCGGTTGTGTAATTATCCTCGAGACCGGAGTCTTCATGGCATCACCAGGTGGATTGTCATACTTTGACACTATTCAGGTTCCCCCTAGCCGTGGGGTGATCATGCGGTAGTGATTGGATGTGATACTGAAGAATGCATAGGATTCATGTTGTTCATCCGAAAATCGCGTATCATATGATTAGGAGTGAATATCCGAAAGGGCCTTGTTATAAGAAATGTCTTACTCTTGAAAGTCTTTGCAAAACGAAAGTAATATGTTACTTCGAGAGAGTAAGATATCCAGATTATAAGATACGGTCGTTGATGTTTGACACTCGACGTACGACTGTATGGATATTATTACAGTGATAGGATTCTATTTACACGGTAACTGTTTCACATGAAATGTAGTAGTCATTGCATTTGACTCTTCCGATGATTGGGGGTCACGGTGTGTTGCTAGATGCTATCCCGTGATCATTAGGTATGAAGGTCATTTTCGTAATTTGCACTTTGTGTCTACGGCCAACATATTCGGAAGCCTATCGGGTCACACACATAAGAACATCTAGCCGGATTAAAATGCGGTTATAGTGATAACCAAATAAAGAAAATTTTATCTCGACTATAAAGTATTATAAAGATAAATTAATATGGTGGTATTTGTTTATTATGAATAAATATAATACAAGATATTAATTATGTTGATTAATTAAATATACATATAGATATGTCTCGAAATATATATTGTGTATATTGATACAAATGTATTTTGCAAATTAATTAATCATATCATTATATTAATTAAAGAATATTCCGGATGCCAATATTAGGCTATTTGGGGCGCTTCTTTTAATGAGTATATGATACACTTGGATTGTGCAATTTAATTAATAAGATTACCATAATATTAATATTGGATATTAATTGATTTTTTGGGAAATAGTAATATGGTAGTAAGATAAAGATATTCAGTATAAGATATTGGCAATATCTTAGATTTATTTAATATAAGATTTTAAATAAAAGAGATAAATCAATCAAAGTGATTTTCCTTATTTTATTAGGAAATGATTTTCTCTCTCCTCAATCTACTAGGAAGCTTCTCCCAATCAGATTGGGAAAGCAAATGGGCGCATGCTACCCTATAAAATGGGAGGCTTGTCTAGCTCCTTTGTACATTATAATTTCAAGAGACTAATAGTTTGTTGTGAAAAATATCGAGCTTTTCTAGAGAGTATAGAGAGAGAGAGAGAGAGAAAAGAACGGTCTAGCAACCGGATTTTTCTAGTAGCAATCCAATGGTGGATTCCGGCGGGTTGTTCGTGTGGAATAGCGGTAGAGGCCGAACGCTTGGGCGGCTTCATGCACCACTACTCTCCTTAGACGGTCAAAGCGTCGATCTTTTAGATAAAGCAAGGTAACCACCGTCTGCTATGTTATTATGTTTGTTCCTTAAACGAAGTCGATCCTGGTTAAAGGAAATAATCTTTGAATTCCGCTGCGTTCCCGCGTCGATTTCCTAATAGTGGTATTGGAGCGAGCTTCGAGCTTAAGCAATAAGCATGTTAATTTGCGTAGTTAATTTTCTCGGTTAAATCACGTAATTAAAAGATTAAAGATTTTTTATTCGTAAAACGATGCATGAAAAGAAAGAAAGAAAGAAAAACGAGATCGGGAGGTGCTCGGCCGACTGGTGGCGGCACCACCACTGGCGGCCGGTCGGCGGTGGTAGGGCAACCTGCTGCTGGCGTCGGTTGACTGGTCAAAAGTGGTGGATCTCTAAATTTTGTTTTGTGTTTTTGTGATTCAATATGGTTCATAATTGTGCTTGATATCTCTTTGTTTAGTTGATGTCATGTGGCTAACTAATGGTTCAAATAGTTTGGCCCATTGGGATGCCACATGACATTAAAATAATATTAGCCTTTCCAAACTTTGTCTGGAATAGGCTTAGGCTCTTTTCAAAATTTTGATTTTGGATAGGGCCAAGGTAGATGCTTTTGGTTTTGGTTTGATTAGGAATCAAAATGAAAGAAACTAAAGAGACCTAATTTTAATTTGATTTACTTTTAGAATAGATTAAAATTGAAATCGTTTAAAATTAACCGTTAATTTTATTTCGAATAAAATCATTTAATTAATTAAATGTTAATTAGTTAATTGATTTGGATAAAATTATTTGATTGATTAAACGTCAATCAATTAATTAAGACGCAAGTAGTAAAATTTTTATTTGTCTTTTTCATAAGATATTATTGTATGAATTAGATGTGTAGATATAATATGATTATATGGACCCCGATTGACCGTGGACTCGACCAATAGGATAGATGTGTATGATATAAATTTTCTGTTGGTTTGAAAATTGTCCTAGGCCGTAATGAAGAACGTTACCTAGTTTATTTTTTGCATTATCCCATTCCCGTTAGCTCCCCCCGTGTGCGGCGGGTGTAATTATTTTATTAGATATAATATTATGTAACAAGAATGGAGCAGAAGACGGAGACCAAAGAAAGAAGAATAAAGATCCCATTGGAGACGGCGCATTAAAGATTCTATTGGTGGTTGTAGCTACCCTTAGATTGTGTCCCGTGGTTTCATCAGTTTGTATTCGAAACCGCACATAGGAAAAGCCCATGATCATACCGGTTACTTTACGCATTTATTTATTTTGTGCTTGCATTTATTTTATATGATACGATAGATGCATAACTAGGCACGATCCAGATGAATGTGTAGGATGTATGTCTATAGAGATAGATATATATGATGAGACCGTAATTAGAAATTAATTAAGTGTTTAAAATACTCTCACCTCAAAAGAATCAAGTCGAAATTGCCTCCCCATATTATAACGACGTTGAAGAGCCCTTGTTCGGATCCAACTAATCATCCAAAGCAGGGGGTTGACCTACCTCGGGTGTATCATCATTATCGAGATATAATCGCATGAGATCTCACGAATTTTGGGGTTATGACTTGACTAAGAATTCTCTCAGCCACCAGCCAAAGCGAGGTTGTTTGGATTTTAGAGGCAATGGTTTGACTATTTCATAAGATGAAAATTGTCAAAGAGTTGACTATTCAAACAACAAGAGTCGTATAGAATACGATTGACAAAAAGTTATCTACCTATTAGACTATTTTCGGCCCACTAGCCAACGCAGGGGTTGTGGTAGTTTAATGGGATCTTGTCCACTAAAGAATTTTTGGGAAATTCTTGAAAGTCAATTGAGAGTAGTTGACTAGTGGGAGCAAAATCATAAACCAAAAGATCATTTTTGATTTTGCATGTATAAACAACAACACTATTTTATCTTTATTTTCGGTTGTAGTTTTTTGCAAGCTTTTATTTCTATGTTTTTAATTCTCGATTAGTAAAACCAAATTATGACCGTTACCTTTTGAGAAACGTTCTCAAGTATGGTTAAGTAATTTTTAATCCTTTTAAAAATAAGCAATGACATGATCAACCCCGTTATAGTAGTTAGAGACAAGGAGACTACATATTTGATGGAGTTCTCCAAGACTTTAATTATTAATGAGAACGGAAGCTCGTGATATGATTGAATCACTTGAAATAAGTTTCAACAAATTAATCATGTATTGGATACGATCCAATATGATCATTATGTCATGCGATGACAATTAATTCAAACGTTGGATAAGAATGACCACATCGAATTTTGGAAAGGTTGTTTCCAAAATTGCAAGATTTAAGTATCGACTTATTTCTTTAAATCATTTGCTTGAAGATTAATTAAATGGTTCATGTTTTGAATATGATTCAAAAGGTTAAATAAACTATTTAATAAACTATAGATTTTCTTTACAAAAGAAAATTGATGACATAGCTCTGGTCATTTTTCTTAAGCCTTATGAAGACTAAGGGGCCATTTGTTAAAATTGAAGACTGAAATCTGAAGTTTTAATTCTGAATAAATTAAGTAACTGAATATTTTAAGTCTTTGAAATTGATTAGACTGTTTGGTAACACTTATTATATCTAAAATTTGGGTGTGTGGGGTGGGTTGTGTGGGGTGTGGGTGTGGGTGTGGGGTGTGGGTGGGTGTGTGGTGTGGGGTGTGGGTGTGGGTGTGGGTGGGGTGTGTGTGGTGGGTGTGGGTGGGGTGGGTGGGAGGGGTGTGGGTGTGGGGTGGGTGTGGTTTGGTGGGTGTGGGTGGGTATGTGGGTGTGTGGGTGTAGGTGGGTGTGGTTTGGTGGTGTAGGTGGGTATGAGGGTGTGGGGTGTGGGGGTGGGTATGGGTATGGGTGGGTGAGGGTGTGGGCGGGTGTGTGGTGTGTGGGGTGTGGGGTGGGTGGGGGTATGGGTGGGTGGGTGCGGGTGGGGTTGGGGGTAAGGTGAGGGTGGGGTGTAAGTGTGAGGTAGGTATGGGTGTGGGGTGTACCCCTACCTAACGAGATTTATTGAAAAAATTCAGCATTCAGTAGTTCCTCAACCACTTAAAATTTTCCATAATTTTTCACAGGAAATTCAGAAGATCTTAATTAATTAATAGGTGTTAAAAAGTATTATCAAACAAAACTTATTTTAATAATCACTTATTGTTTTAAGAATAAGTGTTAAGTGGTGTAAGCAAACATGCCCTAAATTGAGAAATATTTACGGGTGCTTAAAGGATTAAAAGGAAAGTTAGGGCAAGTGCCTAAGTAAGAGAACTTATCGAAGTCTCTATCCTAAGCAAGTATGTTGAGATAAATCTATTTAAGTCAACTCTTAAATATATGATATCTTACGAGTATGATTGAATTAAAAAGATTAAAGTGCAGAATATCCTAAGATACGAAAAGTGAAGCAAACGTTCCGACATTTTCGGTTGGTGTACTCTGATTTAATCAATTATGATCAGATGAAGGATAGAGTACTGAGATTTTGAAGAAGATAAGCAATCTTATTGGTCACGCAGAAATGTCAGGAAGGACACTGACACACAAAAGGAAAGCAGGACCACTAACGGCTATAAGGATTCAAATTCAATGATCTTACCGTTAGAGAAACCCTATAAATAGATCTCTTCTACAACAAGAAGAGATGCAGAATTCTAAGATCTAATCGAATCTAGAAAGATCATACTATGGGGGAAAGAAAGTCAAAAGAATTCCTGCTAAGCACTTTATTGCAAGATCAAGAAATATCTTCAAGTGTTCTTAAGCATTCAAAGAAACATCAAGATCAATCGTTTGAAGAAGAACAGAGTTGTGAAAAGTTTACAAATCTAGAAAAGAAAGCTCAAATCACAAGTTGAATCATAGTTATTGATTCAAGTCTCAACTTAGATCTTAACAAAGGTTTGAAGGACAGTTGAGCTGCAGTCAGGAAGACTGTGTTTGTGATGAGTTGGTGAAGAGGCATTTCAACCCTCTAAGGACCAGTGTAGCAAGCTTAGTTCAAACATCAATTCTACCTGTTGAAGACTGAAGCTGGAAGATTCTGAAGCTAGGGATTAGTGAAGGACAATCAAGTGTCTAAAATTTACTTTGTGTCTTGTAACTGTAAACCTCAAGAACATAGTGGATTTGGCCTCCGCATCACAGGAGAAGAGAGGACTGACAGGATTACACCACCTGGAACCTCTATAATTCTTGTCTATTTACATTACGCATTTATTTACTGCATTGTAGTTATATTCATTTAGTTCACATACTCAGCAAACACCAGAAACAGAATCAGCATATTTACTAATAACTCATATTTTACAAAGGCTTAATTTACTCCGCTACCGGTTAACTCAGTTAAGAACAAGTCAGTTTTGACTTATACTCAGCTAAGTTAGCTTAACTCCGCACAAGTTTGAAAAGAACTAAATCTTGTTTAAGATTCAGTTTTAAGTTAGGTTTTTGGAGACAAGTTTATTCACCCCCCTCTAAACTTGTGTTAGGGACCAACAATTGGTATCGGAGCAGTTCTTCCTTTTTGGAGGTGATCCAAATCGATTACTGCTTCGGGCTTCAGTTGTTTCCGATACCAACAATTGGTATTGGAGCAGCCAATTTGAAATAACTAGGTATCAGTTGTTTCTTTGACCAACCTTAGCTGACTCTCTAAAGCAAATTGTATGCTTAAAGTTCTAAAGTTTTTCAAAAACTGCATCATGGATACATAGCATCACTTTAGAAATTTGATAATCTGTTCATTTTTATGTTTTGATAAATACAAAAGTAAATTGCAGGCTCTGGTGGCTAATACTCAAGAAAAATTGATTGGAACATTCATTGAAGATCCATCCTTCTCAAAGTCTGAAGAAAATAATGAGACTCTACCCATAAGCTTTGGAGGAAATGACTTTGGAGAGAATGATGAAGAAATTATACTATTTGGAACCAGTCTGATGAACAACTCTGTCAAAACTAGTAAAGGCAAGAAGATATTGGAATATGAAGTGGATGAAACTGAAAACTTATCAGTCGAACATCATGAGGCAAGTACTTCCACTTTCAACACTCACACTGCCATGAACAATCATAGAAATGAAGATTTCAATGAAACCTTGGACATACTCATAAAGGAATTAGAGGTAATTCAAAAGAATTATGAGAATGTCAAAAAGGAAAAAGATTTATTGAAAACAGAAGTTCCCAGATTGAATGCTGAGATCAATCTTATCAAGGCTAATAATGGAACTAAAGAAATTTGCTCAACTGATGAACTAACAGAGGTAATAAACATTACAGAATCATCAGTTGATCCAATTCCTAACGTTCAGTTCAAACCTGGAAAACCATTTGGAGATAGAACTGGTTTATGGGTTGATAGTCCACAAAATTCTAATTTCAGACCTAGTACAGTTGCACCTAAGTTTGTAGCTGCACAAAAGTAAAAAACTCAAAAAACTGACAATATTATTAGAACTGACAATTACTCAGCATAGCCTCGAACTAAAACTGACATAACTGTAAAATCAGTCAGTAGCAAAAAGCAAACTGAAAGATTCTACAGAAAGTATCAGAGGACTGAAAAAGGCAAAACTGATCAGAAATCAGTCAAAAGAACATTCAAGTCATACCCATCTAAAAATGAAAATCATTCATGGAATAATAGACTCAGGGGGAAAGGAAGACTCTTTCCTACTGTTGAAGACTGGAATGGACCTATAATCTCTAAAAGATCATATCAGTTTCACAAAATGAATGAACAAAAGACTGTTAGATCTAAACAGCAAAGTTCTGTGAAAACTGACTATACTCAGCTAAAAAAATCGAGAGAGGTATAAGCATAAAATTAATAAGACTCACAAGAAAATAAAAATTAATCAAAAAGGACCCAAACATGTATGGGTACCAAAGATCTCTCACTCTATTTTGCAGGAAAAGATCAACAACTGAAAACTGGGAAGTTGTAATTTCAAAACTGATTTGTACTCTAAACTGAGTTTTTGAATTTACTACAAGTTCTGGATAAGGACAAAACTGGACAGCTGGAGATACACTGCACCTACCGTATTTACTGATACAGGCTACAGATGTGACCTACCTTAATCTCAACCGTCCATCTCTTCCACTCATCATCCATTTCGCAATCTCAACGATTCATGAAAAGACGTTTTGAATCCCACTCAGATCTTTCAACCACTTATAAATTCTGTCATATTTCTCCCATTAACTCTTTACACTCAGCTTTTATTCTAATAATCCTTTGAAGTTCTTTCTCTCAAAAATCTCAATCCAACTCAATTTTCTGGAGATAATGGCATTCGTCCGAGTTGAACCTAGAATGATCATTTCACTTGATCAATTCATTGCTAAATACATTGATCAGACCCTAGACAAGGAAATCGCTATGAAAATTTGAGAAATCAAAGGTTTGGAACAAGTATTCAACATTAATCTGCAAAGCGTTTGTCTAGATAGCATTGGATATTTCTATGAATTCGGAAAAACATCTATTGAAGGAGAAGATGTTCATACTCTCACAACCACTGTTAATGGAAAGGAAACTTGAGTTACTGAAGATCTATTAGCAGATATTTTTGGCTTCGACAAATCTGGAGGCTCAGCTGCTGTCAAGTTAAGCAAAAAGCAAAAAGAAAAATTATGGAAAGTTATTGCCGTAAATTCAGATTCCCGAGTATTGCAGACTGGGAGCACAAGCCTACTTAAACCTGAATTTAATTTTCTTACCAAGATGTTGGCAAATTGCGTGATTGGAAACGCAGGGAACTTTAGCAATTTGTCTGGTAGCAAATTGGAACTTCTGTATGTTATTTGGTTCAAAGAAGATTTCAACAGGCAAAGATACATTCTGGACCAACTAATGGCACAATATTTTGATGTACCCAAGAAGAAGACAGATGTGAAGAAAGTCAGCTTTTATCATAAGAAGCCTCTGGCGATTTTAGTTCAAAGAATTCTTGACCACTTTACAATTGTAAAGAAAAAGGAAACTGCAATTGTAGACGAGAAAATCGCAATCATAAAAGAAAAATCTGGAAAAAGGAAAGCAGATGGTTCTGAAATTGAACCAAAGAAGAAGAGTAGAAGGTCAAAGAAACCACGAACCAGTGCTGAAGTTTTGAACAAGTAGATGAAATGATAGAAAGGAAGAGGAAGCTGGAAGCTTCAATTCAAGCAAAGGTTACTGAAACTGCAAAGAAGGTTTTGGAGCCTTCTCCAACAAAATCCACTACTTTAGTTGCTCATAGCTCAGCAAAGAAATTGAGAACTGAACCTATCCAAACTGAGAGTACTTACTGAGAAAGAAACCTCAGTTAGAGAAGAAATTGTTCCTTCACTGCTAGTAACTGAAATTCAGAGGGAAGCTGACACTCAGGGGGAACAGACCTTGAGAGATGAGTTTGATGATGAAGAAACTGACAGTGAGGAAATGCTAATTGACTTAGAGACAATGGCAATGCTCAAGCTACTCTCAAAGTCTAAATCCACACCTCAAAAATCAGTATCTAGGATTGAGTATGAGGAATCATTCAAGAACATTGTAAACTCTCAACCTGAGGAAAAAGATCTTGCTGAAGTTGAATCAAGACCTGAACAAGTCATCACCTTAGATGAGCTTGTCAATGAAACATAAATTGTTCCAGAAAACAAGAAGATAGAAGAATATGTTGCTAAAGAAGATGTAGAACCAGCAAAAGTTCAGGCTGATAAACCTACCCCTGAAGTAGAACCAGTTGCTAAATTGGAACTTGATTCAGCAAAAGAACAAGTTACTGAGCATGTAGAAGAACTTGTTGTCACTGAAGAGAATTTGGAAATTAAGCCTACTATCTTAGTTCCCATAATTGAAACTCAAACCAGCTTAGTCCCAGTTGTTGCTGAAGGGGATACCAGCAAAACTGATCTTGAAGAAACTGAAAGAATTGAGGCTCCTGTGGAATCTAATCTGGAGATTCCAAGAGAAGGTGAAGCAATCGCAACCTCACCAGGATCATCTGTTAACGTCGGAGAACTGATAGTAGCTGATTGCAAGAGACCGCACGATTATCAAAATTGGAAACTCAGCTCCATATCAAATCAAAGAAATCAGTTAGCAGAAATGGAAATCACAGAGAAATGGGTGTTTGATCTTTTTAACATCACTCATTTGTCAGAACTGATCAACACTAATGAATTTTTGAGCAATCGATATGCGTTGATCAGAGACAGTCATTGGAATAAAACTACAGCTGAAGAAGTTCTAAGAAAGATGACAATGACGACGATAATGATGATTCACAAGAAGACCCTAATTTGCGAAGAGGAATTATCGCATCAATTCAAGAAACGAAAATTGGAGATGATAAGAAAGCTGATGATGAAGATATCTCTAAAGAAAGTAGTGAAGATTCAGACTCTGAAACTCAGTTAGAATCTGAAGATGAAGAAAAAGAAGGTTATCAGTCCCCAACTGATCAAACCGTGCGTGAGATAGGAAAAGCTGAGGCTGATAAAGTTTGTGAAGAATCTGATATTGACTTCAATGTTGAATTATCACTAGTCAGAGAAATCGATCAGTCAAAACTGGAAGAAATAAGGAGACAATCTGAGGAGAGGAGAAAGTCTGTGCAATATAAAGAAGAACTCAAGAAAGTTGTTCCTACTCCTATCAAAGAAACAAAAGTGACTGAAGATATAGCAGATGAATCTAAAGTGCAAAAAGCTGAAACTGGAAAAGACATTCCTACACAAGTTGATATTATCAAGTTTTATCACAATGAACTGATCTGCATTCAGAAAGATGATATCAGTTTATTTGGAAAAGTGTTAAAGTCCTTGGAAGAAAGCAAGACTGAGAGGACTAACATGGAGAAAAGACTGGATAATGTCAAAAGCGATTATCATGACACATTGATTGAAATTCGCAAAACAACCATTGAGAATGATTCAAGGAAAGCCGAAACTACAGAGAGATGGGAAGGCATTCTCAATAACTTGGTTGACAGAATGATTTTAATAGAAAATGGAATGAAGGACTCAGTTGTAGCTCATACCATATTGACATCAAACTAGCACCATCTCAACTCCTACATCAAGAGCTTAATCGACAAGAATGATGTCAATAAGGGGGAAATTTAGATACGTTAAAAGTCAATGCGTTAGATATGCCAAAAGTTCTGGAGAACATTGATGAAAAACTGGTCAAATTAAAGAAAGCTAGAGGAGATTTTACAGATGAGGAAATGGAGCTAATCGCAAAATTTGCTGAACCAACTGAGAAAAGACTTGGTCTAGATTCTCGTCTTTACAATATTTTCAAAGACATGCCTTTAAGAGGAGGAGAATCAAGAGAACAATCCTTATCGACTTTTCTGAGTATGCAAAAGGTTGTCATGCATTTCTGGCACAAACTGAGCAAATGGGAAAGAAATGGCACTTTGGAGAAGGTCTTAGAAAAAGTTGAGAAAGAGGAACCTGAGTTTGTAATGGAACTACTGAAAACTGGCACAAGCAAAAAACTGAGACAAATTGTGTTTGTATTTGTTGTGCTCTTCAAGAGCAAATTTTTCAGCAAAAACAATATGCCAACTCATGGAATATCTATGCAAATATTCATGGAATTGAAAGCACCTCAACAAATGAAGCCATGAAGATGTTTGCTGAAGATTTTGATAAACTCAGTTTAGCTTAAGTGAAAAGAAAAGAAGCTGACACTTAGTTTCTTTTCATGTACTGTATTTTAATACCCTGTATTGTAACTCAGTCTCTTCAATAAAATATCAGTTTCTCAGTTCATTCTGGTTTTGTTTATTTTGTCTTTATCTTTTTGCATTGCTTTTAAGGAGCGTATTGACATCATCAAAAAGGGGGAGAGAGATGGAAATATAATTTATGTTTTGATGATGATCATCACTTATTCAATTATTGTTTTTAGACCCCATTGATGAAGTGTCATAACTAGATGTTATAGTGCAAAGCAAAAAGATGTCTAGAAATCAATGTATAGGATTTAATAGAGTCTGATATTTGTATAAGTTAATCGGACAAGCAATGTAATAGTCCTAGGTTTAGAACTGAGAAATTGGGTAATTAACTGAAGGAAACTGATATCCTAAAGAGATACTAGAAAACTGACACAAGAGACTCCAACAGAAACTGAAGAAGGTAAGTTCGCTGAGGGACACAGACTCGGTTGACTTATTTAGAACTGAAGGTTGAGGTATCAGACTCAGTTACTGAAGACTGAAGAACTGAAGGTTCAAACTCAGTTTATGAAGACTAAAGTCGAGACTGTAAAGTTAGACTTCAGGCAAGATTGTGGTGACCTGAACTGACTTTATGGATCTTGTATAAAGGCCTAAGAATCATAAGGACAATGATATCTAAGTTGATAGATTGAATGGTGTACTCTGATTTAGTCAATTATGATCAGATGAAGGATAGAGTACTGAGATTTTGAAGAAGAGTAAAAACTCAGTTAACGCTCTTAAAACTCGAAACTGACTACATTATGTTTAAATCAGTTTTTAACTGAAGAGAAATCAGACCGTGATAAGATAAGCAATCTTATTGGTCACGCAGAAATGTCAGGAAGGACACTGACACACAAAAGGAAAGCAGGACCACTAACGGCTATACGGATTCAAATTCAATGGTCTAACCGTTAGAGAAACCCCTATAAATAGATCTCTTCTACAACAAGAAGAGATGCGGAATTCTAAGATCTAATCGAATCTAGAAAGATCATAGTAAGGGGGAAAGCAAATCAAAAGAATTCCTGCTAAGCACTTTATTGCAAGATCAAGAAATATCTTCAAGTGTTCTTAAGCATTCAAAGAAACATAAAGATCAATCATTTGAAGAAGAACAGAGCTGTGCATAGTTTACACATCTAGAAAAGAAAGCTCAAATCACAAGTTGAATCATAGTTATTGATTCAAGTCTCAACTTTGATCTTATCAAAGGTTTTAGACTGTGAAACATCAAGAAGGTGTGAAGGATAATTGAGCTACAGTCATGAAGACTGTGTTTGTGATGAGCTGGTGAAGAGGCATTTCAACCCTCTAAGGACCACTGTAGCAAGCTTAGTTCAAACATCAATTCTACATGTTGAAGACTGAAGCTGGTAGATTGTGAAGCTAGGGATTAGTGAAGGACAATCAAGTGTCTAAAATTTACTTTGTGTCTTGTAACTGTAAACCTCAATAACATAGTGGATTTGGACTCTGCATCACAGGAGAAGAGAGGACTGACAGGATTAAACCACCTGGAACCTCTATAATTCTTGTATATTTACATTACGCATTTATTTACTGCATTGTAGTTATATTCATCTAGTTCACATACTCAGCAAACACCAGAAACTGAGTCAGCATATTAAATAATAACTCATATTTTACAAAGGCTTAATTTAATCCGCTGCCGGTTAACTCAGTTAAGAATAAGTCATTTTTGACTTATACTCAACTAAGTTAGCTTAACTCCGCACAAGTGTGATTTGAACTAAATCTTGTTTAAGATTCAGTTTTAATTTAGGTTTTTGGTGACAAGTTTATTCACCCCCCTTAAACTTGTGTTAGCCTTTTCAAGGGACCAACAGCTTTTGATGGACCCAAAGTTACATTTGGAGGCAAAGAAAACCCCGGAAAAATTAAGGGGGAAGGAACAATGTTCAAGAACAACCTGAAGATCCAGAATGTGGCTTATGTTAAAGGACTCAATTTCAATCTTCTAAGCATTAGTCAATTCTGTGACAAGTCTACAATGTGCTCTTCAGCAAAGAAGGATGCAAACTGATTCACAATCAAACCAGCACAGTTGTACTTGCAGGAAAAAGAGAAGACATCATGTATGTGGTAGATTGGAAGACAACAAAAGCAGAAACATGTCTGCTTGCAAAAAATAAGCAATCAACCAACTGGATTTGGTATAGAAGACTAATCATCTCAACTTCAAGACCATCAACAAACTGTCAAAGAATAAGTTAGTTGAAGGCTTACCAGAGATCACTTTCAAAAAGGAAAGTCTTTGTGATGCATGTCAAAAAGGGAAGCAGATCAAAAGCTCATTTAAGTCAAAGCCCTATTAATCAACAACAAGAATCTTACACCTCTTGCATATGGATCTTTTTGGACCAGTCACACCAGTAAGTGTAAGTGGAAATAAGTACACTCTAGTGGTGGTGGATGACTTTTCCAAATTCACTTGGACCAAATTCATGAACAAGAAAAGAGAGACATTCAAAATGCTACCAGATTTGCTAAGAAGAATACAAAATGAAAAGGAGTTGAAGATCATCCAGATCAGATCAGATAGAGGAACATAATTCCTAAATGAAATTATTAGAACCTACTGTGAAGAGAATGGAGTACTACATCAACTATCAGCAGTAGGGACTCCACAACAAAATGGTGTAGCAGAAAGAAGAAATAGGGCACTCAAAGAAGCAGTCAGAATAATGATTGCAGAAGCAGGCTTACCACATAGATTTTGGGCTGAAGCAGCAAATACAACATCCTATACTCAAAATAGATCAATCATCAACAAACATCATGGAAAAACACCATATGAAATTTGGAATGGAAGAAAACCTAACATTTCACATTTACATATGTTTGGATCTAAATGTTTTGTTTTGAACAGGAATCTGTTACATACTTTTGATGAAAAAGCTGATGAAGCAATCTTTATGGGATACTCAGAAACAAGCAAAGCCTTCAGAGTACTCAAGAAAAGAACTTTGGTGATTGAAGAGTCAATTCATGTAGTTTTTGATGAGCCAAACACAAATGGTGAAAGTCTACAAGATCTTGAAGAAGAAGCTGCACATAGACAAGCCTATATGAACACAACAGTACCAGCTACTATTTTGGATCAAATCGTTGACAATCGATGAAGCACCAGTCAACACAACACAAAGAGCAACAACACAAGAAGATGAAGTTGATGCACAAGCTGAAGTTGTAGAAGAACCAAATCAAGAGCAACTTCAACCTGACCTGAACTGGCTGAGAGATCATCCTGAAGAACAAGTCATTAGAGATATTCACACAGGAGTTAGAACCAGAAGACAACTGGAAAGAATGCTAACTTGTTTTCTATCACGGTGGAACCCAAAACTATAGATGATGCAATTCAAGATGCTGATTGGATTACAGCCATGCAAGAAGAGCTGAATGAATTTGAGATATATGAGGTCTAGTAACTTGTTGACAGACCAGACATGGCCAACATCATTGGAACAAAATGGGAATTCAGAAACAAGATGGATGAACAAGGAACAGTTGTCAGAAACAAAGCAAGGCTAGTTGCAAAAGGCTACTCTCAAGCAGAAGGAATGGCTTATGATGAAACATTTGCACCACTAGCAAGATTGGAAGCAATCAGACTCTTTCTAGCTTTTGCAGCACATAAAGACTTCAAACTCTATCAAATGGATGTCAAGCGTGCATTTATGAATGGACTTTTGAAAGAAGAAGTATATGTGGAACAACCCCCTGGGTTCCAACTCAAAGGGAAAGAAGATAAAGTGTACAAGCTCAAAAAGGCACTTTATGGACTCAAACAGGCACCCAGAGCCTGGTATGAGACACTGTCACAATTCTTAATCAACAATGGATTCAACAAAGGGACCATTGACAAGACTCTCTTCAATCTAGAAGAAGGTACAAACACATTGTTAGTTCAGATTTATGTTGATGACATCATCTTTGGATCAGAAGATGAAAAGCTTTGTGAGAAATTTGCAAATTTGATGAAAAGAAAATTTCAAATGAGTATGATGGGAGAGCTCAATTACTTCCTTGGCCTACATGTGAAGCAAATGAAGGATGGAATCTTTATCAACCAAGCCAAGTACACAAAAGACTTGATACACAAAAATGGTATGGATACAAGTGGCACAGCAGACACACCAATGTGTGCAAGAGTCATTCTTAAGAAAGATGAAACTGGAAAAGATGTTGATCAAAAGTTATATAGAGGAATCATTGGATCCCTACTCTACTTAACTGCAAGCAAAGCTGATATAACATTTGCAGTAGGAGTCTGTGCCAGATTTCAAGCTCAACCAAAGGAATCTCACTTACTAGCAGCTAAAAGAATCATCAAATATCTGAAACACACCATCAATGTAGGAATTTGGTATCCAAAAGATAGAGGATTTAAACTAATATCATATTCAGACTCAGACTATGCTGGATGCAAATTTGATAGAAAGAGCACTGTTAACGGTGATTTTTACGGTTTATACGACTTTATTTCGTAGCAATTTCCTTTGTGTTTTATTACTTTTTATAGAAAATTAAGTGTTTAAATGATTTATTGAAAGAATGCGTATGGAAATGATTTAAATGCAAAGTTGAGCTAATTTCGTGATTTTATTGGTAATTATCTATGGTTTTACACTTTCCGTGTTTTTATGGTTTTGTAGGTACGCGAACATGTCATAAAAGGAGATCTAAACGGAAGGAAGAAGATGCAAGTTAAACTTGAAATGGAGATGGACGGGCGTTTGAAGATCCAGACGAGCGTTCGATACTCCGTCCAGTTGGACGGGCGTTTGACGATCCGGACGGGCGTCCAGGAAGAAATAGTGGATTCAGAGTATTGAGATTTTTGCTGAACGAGCGTCCAAATTTACATAGGACGGGCGTCTGATCAGACTCGGCCCGACTCGAAGAAGTTCATACAAGCTGGACGGGCGTCCAGTCCGCCGCCTCAGCTAAACCGACTTAAAAACCTATTTATAGTCGCGTTTTCTGAACCCTAAAATATAGAATTCCATCCCTGCCCGCCCTAGGCCCCTTGGGGGCGACTTTGCTGCTTCCTCTTGCTACCATAAACATAGTTTTATCGACTTTTTATTTATATACCAACGATGAGTAGAGGCTAGGCGATTTGAACGAGCTTTGTGAAGCCATCTCTGCAACAACTTGATTTCTTCTTTGGGATTGTTTTGTGAGTTTTAAATAAAGTTTGTTTCTTTATTATGTTCATATTGTTATGCAATTTAAATCGAGAGATGGTTGCGATTTGATGTTTAACGTTTGATGAGAATCGTTGTTAGACTTAGATCACCGTAGTAAAGATTAGATTTTTAACCTAAAAATAACGAGAGTTGTTAGGTTAATTTCTAGGTTGCTAGATTGAGAAATCTTACACCTTTGTTATGAAAGCGTTAATCTTTAAGATCGAGAGATGAGAGATTAACATGCGAATTATCTAAGAGATTAGAAATTCATACTTTTGATAGGTGAACCACAATCTTCATTAAATCTTCACTAAACAATCTAGAGAGAAAGTTGAGGGTTGTGAGATCGGTGGATCATTGCTTGTTCGTTTTCAATTTATTTGTTATCATCTTAGTAATTTTATTATCTTTTTAGAATAGAATTATTTTCATTAGTTTGGCTCGTAACTATCTTTCCTGGCTTTGGATTCTAGATCCTCTGTCCAGTTTATTGTTTTCGTTTTTTTTTTGTTTTGTTTTATTTTTCGTGACAACTTTAGAGAAATTAAGAACTAGACCAACCTCGATTCCCTGTGATTCGACTCCGGTTGTAACTACTATACTACGATCCCTGCACTTGGGGTAAACCGGATTATTTTATTACTTGTTTATTTTTCATTAGATAAAATCCGAGACAAGTTTTTGGCGCCGTTGCCGGGGAATCGGTACGGTTGTCTAGTTTTATTAATTTTTCTGTTACTAACTTTTCGTAGGTAGGTACCTGTAGAGTTGCTGTTTAAAAAAAAATAAAAAAATAAAAAAATAGGCAAGAAATTTTTTTGTGTTTTCGTGACTAGTACGGTGTCAGGAGTCCTGGAACAAAATTTGATTTAACCAGTAAAATTTTTGCTTCATTTTCCACTAAATTTGGCGGGAAAATAAAATTTCCAGGAAAAATAAATTATGTTTCTGTTTTTTTTCCGAACCTGTTTCGAGTCTGTTTTAGTTTAATTTTTATTTAGTGAGTCTAATTAAAGGATTATACTTTAAGGTTTCTAATTGTTTTCTAATTGTTTATTATTGTTTCTGTCTTGCAAAAAAAAAACAAAAAAAAAATGTCATCAACTAGGATTATGCAAGATCAGATCGCCATACTGCAACAGCAGGTGGCAGCCCTTACAATGTCGCGTAATCCTATGGGTCAAAACCACTATTTTCCTCAGAACTCTCAAGTTCTATTCTGTGGAAGTTGTTGTCAACCTGGCCATATGATTGGCCAGTGTCATCTTCTTCCCACTCCTGCATATCAAGTTAATGCTGTCCAGAATCAGGGACAGTACAGTCCAGTCATATGCCAGCTATGTGACAATGTAGGACATACTTCTCGTTTCTGTCCTATGGGTGGACAGAGCGTTTTCAGTGGCCAGCAATATCAGAGGTTTAACAATCAGTTCTCTGGCCACAGCAATTTTCAGAATCAGAGTTTCAATCAGACTTGGAATTTCTATAAAAACCCGAACTTCAGTCAGGACCAAGATATCAATTTTTCCAATCAAAATCAAAGTTGGTCTGGCCAAACTTTTCCACACCACTTTCGTAACTCTCAAGACCCCTCTCACTATAGTAATCTTGAAGCTAAATTGGAGGAGCATAACATTACTATCCAACTCCTTTTTGGTAGGCTTGCGGATATTGGGAGACGGATCGGACAAATGGCTCAAGACCAAGGCATTGACCTAACTCCCGCACTCCCCTATGATGGAGAAGATACTTACAATTATGGTGCAAGTTATGAGAATCAAGTCCAGTATAGCCCCAACTGTGCACCAGCATACAATGGTGGGAGTAGTAACTATCCTTGTTCTCCGTTGGGTCAAGAGCAAAGCAATTGGCAACAAGGGACGATTGATGAGCTGGAGCCTGATATGGATCGGCTTGTGTTGCAGAGGTTAGAAACTTCCTTCCCTCCTGCATGGTGTGATGATGACGACGGTTGTCCTATGATGGATCCGACATCAGAGATGGTTGAAGATGTTAATCACCAAGAAGGTGAAGAAATACACCCGGTGTTGGAGAACATAGAGGACGATGTGCCTAAATTAGAGATAAGTCACCCGGAGGAAGTCGAATTTGAGGAGCCATTGAAGCCAATAAGTGTTGAGGTGATTGTGGACGAGCGAGTGAGCGTAAAGGAAGTGATCTTCCCACTTGATCACTATGTCATGAACTGGGAGGTGGAACCCCCTAATCCCGTTCTTCTTTTATTGGGAAGATACTTCATAAAGGTCCTTCAAGCCATGGTTCCATTAATTTCCTACGAAGGTGAGTTGGATGGCTCGTATGCTGAATATTCGTTGAAGAACCATGCGAGAAGGACGTATCCGTTTGATAATGGATAGTGAGCTAAGTATGTCTAGCCAAAGACACTAAAGAGAGGCGCTTGTTGGGAGGCAACCCAATATTAAGAAAAGTTTTTGCTATTATTATTTTATTATAGTTTTGTGTGTGTCGGAAGCTGGTCGATGATTTGAGTGCGGTAAGGCATTATCTCGAAATGTTTTATTCCACTATGATGACCAAAAGCTCACGACAGTCAGAAGAAGCTGCTTTATGATTTGAGTAAGGTAGGGTATACCACGTATGTCCTATTCTGCTATGATGAGCAATAGCTTATTCTGACGTGTGTTTAAATGTGAAATCAATTGAATCAACTTAAGAATTGGTATGAAAAGAATGAAATGAGACTTAGTTATCGTTAATCTTATCCCCAGTATAAACCGATGGATATGCTGTAGGGATTATCCTCTAAGTATGTCGGAAAGGTCTTAAATGTGTTCTATCATCTTTTCCGGGATATGTCACGTTTGTAGGGTACATCTTATGAGTGTCATTTATTGCTAGTCTACGAGGGGGTATTAACTAGTTTTGCTTGATAACTTTTCAAGTTTGGATTTA
The DNA here is from genome assembly GCA_024500145.1 of Gentiana dahurica var. dahurica. Lineage (NCBI taxonomy): Eukaryota > Viridiplantae > Streptophyta > Magnoliopsida > Gentianales > Gentianaceae > Gentiana > Gentiana dahurica. Next base: position 80,380,825 of record CM044906.1, on the reverse strand, counting down.
GTGGAAGTTCATTATGGCTATGCACACACTCACGTGGGTGAACATCTAATTTATTTGAATCTGTGGTATATGTGTTGAGATGTCTATATTCTTTCCGAGCCTTTATCTTGTTTTGTTTTGCTCGGGACGAGCAAGGTTTAAGTGTGGGGGAGTTGTTAAGGGTGTTTTTACACGTTTTATATTGATATATTTTACGATTATTTTCCCCTTATTTGTACATTTTACGATGTTTTTGGTGCGTTGTAGATACATATTTTCGACTTGAAAGATGATTAGAAGAAGCTCAAGTTTAGATTTTATGAAGAGATGAAAGGAAGAAAGGTAGATTGTAGCTTGAAGTTTGCATGGAAGTCGATCAAACGAGCGTTTGCCATGCATCAGCCTTGAACCAGCGTTCAGAACAGTAAACCAGCGTTCCATGCAAGAATTTTAGTACTGAGAGTTCAGACGCTAGGTGAACTGGCGTCCACCCTCCGTCCAGACAGCATGGACGGGCGTCCAGCATTGAGGACGGGCGTCCACGGCCGACCTTCAGCAAACCGACTTTAAAAACTATAAATATGCGTGTTATTTTCAACCCTAATGACAAGGACATTACCCTAGGCGGCCACAGGCCCCTTGGGGCGACTTTTGCTGCGATTTTCAGACCAAGAATCACTTTAATTTCTTTTAGTTTATTTGTTCGATTTCTACAATGATTAGAGGCTAAGGCTTCCTTGAACAAGCATGTGAAGCCAATCTCAACAGCAACTTGATTTCAATCTTTGGATGTTTGTGAGTTTTTAATTTAAAGTTGTTTCTTTTCGATATTTATTTGTTATGTTGCAATTGAAATCGAGAGATATATTGCATGTTGATGTTTACTATATGATGAAAATCGATGTAAACCTAGATCACCATAGGAAAGACTAGACTTTTAACCTATAAGTAACGAGAGTTGATTAGGGTAGAAATCTAGGTTTCTAGATTGAATAAATCTTACACCTTTGAATTGAAAGCGCTAATCTTTAAGATCGAGAGATAAAAGATTGCAAAACGAATTATCTACGAGAGTAGGAATTCATGCCTTAGTTAGGTGAACCACATCTTAGTTAAAATCATCACTAAACAACCTAGAGAGGGAATTGAGGGTTGTGAGATAGGTGGATCATTGCTTGTTCTTCGTTAGATAGATTTATCGGTTTTTCTTAGTTATAGTTTTCTTTATTTTGTTCGCAACGATATTTTCCTGGCTTTGGACTGACAATCCTCTGTCCAGTTTATTTTCCGTTTTAGTTTAGGTTTAGTAATAAATAGTAGTGACAATTTTAGAAGAATTAATCGAACTAGATTAAACAACCTCGATTCCCTGAGATCGACTCCGGTATTAATCGCTATACTACGATCCCTGGACTTGGGGAATACCGGATTTATAAATTATTATTACTTGTTGTTTTGCATAGATAAAATCCGTGACAGTAGGGTATATCCCGAATGTCCTATTCTGCTATGACGGGCAAGAGCTCATTCTGATGTGCGTTTATATGTGAAGGATAATTAAATCAACTTACATAAGGAATTTGGTATGAATAAGTGAAAGACTTAGTTATCGCCTACCTTATCCCCAGTATAGGCCAAGGTATATGTTGTAGGGAATATCCTCTGGGTACAACTGAAAAGATTTCGAAAACACATGTATTACTCTAGGCATGACGTGAGTAGTTTTGTAGGGCGTATGTATAGTCAGGATAATTCATTATCTGTCTTAAATGGGTATTTGTTGGTTAGCTTGAATTTAATTGTCAAGTGTGGAATCAGTGGAAGTTGAAGAAAGCTTTGCACACACTACACATTCGAGTAGTTGTTTATTACATTGGATGTATGTTTTTGATGCTAGTCGACCAGTTGTGATTTGAAATATGGGATTTTATGTGGTTCAATGCTTGAGTAAGTCTATGTTTTCTTTTGTTTTGCTCGGGACGAGCAAAAGCTAAGTGTGGGGGAGTTGTTAATGGTGATTTTTACGGTTTATACGACTTTATTTCGTAGCAATTTCCTTTGTGTTTTATTACTTTTTATAGAAAATTTAGTGTTTAAATGATTTATTGAAAGAATGCGTATGGAAATGATTTAAATGCAAAGTTGAGCTAATTTCGTGATTTTATTGGTAATTATCTATGGTTTTACACTTTGCGTGTTTTTATGGTTTTGTAGGTACGCGAACATGTCATAAAAGGAGATCTAAACGGAAGGAAGAAGATGCAAGTCAAACTTGAAATGGAGATGGACGGGCGTTTGAAGATCCAGACGAGCGTTCGATACTCCATCCAGATGGACGGGCGTTTGATGATCCGGACGGGCGTCCAGGAAGAAATAGTGGATTCAGAGTATTGAGATTTTTGCTGAACGAGCATCCAAATTTACATAGGACGGGCGTCTGATCAGACTCGGCCCGACTCGAAGAAGTTCATACAAGCTGGACGGGCGTCCAATACCTCAGACGGGCGTCTAGTCCGCCGCCTCAGCTAAACCGACTTAAAAACCTATTTATAGTCACGTTTTCTGAACCCTAAAATATAGAATTCCATCCCTGGCCGCCCTAGGCCCCTTGGGGGCGACTTTGTTGCTTCCTCTTGCTACCATAAACATAGTTTTATTGACTTTTTTTTTATATACCAACGATGAGTAGAGGCTAGGCAATTTGAACGAGCTTTGTGAAGCCATCTCTGCAACAACTTGATTTCTTCTTTGGGATTGTTTTGTGAGTTTTAAATAAAGTTTGTTTCTTTATTATGTTCATATTGTTATGCAATTTAAATCGAGAGATGGTTGCGATTTGATGTTTAACGTTTGATGAGAATCGTTGTTAGACTTAGATCACCGTAGTAAAGATTAGATTTTTAACCTAAAAATAACGAGAGTTGTTAGGTTAATTTCTAGGTTGCTAGATTGAGAAATCTTACACCTTTGTTATGAAAGCGTTAATATTTAAGATCGAGAGATGAGAGATTAACAGGCGAATTATCTAAGAGATTAGAAATTCATACTTTTGATAGGTGAACCACAATCTTCATTAAATCTTCACTAAACAATCTGGAGAGAAAGTTGAGGGTTGTGAGATCGGTGGATCATTGCTTGTTCGTTTTCAATTTATTTGTTATCATCTTAGTAATTTTATTATCTTTTTAGAATAGAATTATTTTCATTAGTTTGGCTCGTAACTATCTTTCCTGGCTTTGGATTCTAGATCCTCTGTCCAGTTTATTGTTTTCGTTATTTTTTTAGTTCTGTTTTATTTTATTTTTCGTGACAACTTTAGAGAAATTAAGAACGAGACCAACCTCGATTCCCTGTGATTCGACTCCGGTTGTAACTACTATACTATGATCCCTGCACTTGGGGTAAACCGGATTATTTTATTACTTGTTTATTTTTCATTAGATAAAATCCGAGGCAAGCACATCTGGAACTTGTCAAATGCTAGGTAGCAGACTAGTATCATGGTTTAGCAAAAAACAAAACTCTATATCCACATCAACAGCTAAAGCAGAATATATAGCAGTAGTTGTTGTGGATCAAACAACAGCTAAGAGACTATGGAATGGAGGAGAAGACAATTACAATCATGTGTGATAACACAAGTGCAATATCTAAACCTGAAAATCCAGTATTGCATTAAAGAACAAAGCATATTGATGCGAGACATCACTTTATCAGAGATCATATTGAAAAATGAGATGTTATTCTAAGATACATACCGACTGAAGATCAATTGGCTGATATATTTACTAAACCACTTAGTCATGAAAGATTTTGCAAGTTGAGAACTGAGTTGGGAATGATAGAAATCGATTAAGTCATACAGAGCAGCTAACTGGAGTAATCAGCTAAGTAACTTCACCAGCTGACTGAACCTTTGCCACTTCGGCTGAGCTCATTTGGCAGGTAGGGCACTGGTACCCAGCGAAGTTAACTTCATTGATTGTTAGGAATAGTTTTATACAGCAGCTCAGTAAAAAGTCACTCCACTGGCCTAGTGACCAGTAAAGTTACTCATCCGCAACACTCTTGGAGAAAACAGCAAAGTGAAGTGTGAATAAAATCAACTTTATACACGTGGAAAATCGGTTGATTTATGGAGAATAATTATATGGAAGATTACCCACGTGGAGATTAGTTTATAATCGTGGAGGTAACTACACTATTTTTGAATTACAGGTATGACGGCAACGCCTCGATTCCCGGGATTTATCATTACATACCTCAATCCACTTCTCCACTACACTCAAATACTGTGATTTATATACACAAAATCACGCCATTACGTCACCAATCCTTCCATATTCAACCACGTTCACACTACCCAAAATTAACCTATATAAACAACACTTAGAGATTTTCAGAATTCTGTACGATCTCTTCCATTTTATAAGCCCTATTTTCTCTAAAAGATCGAAGCTTTTTTTTCTCAAATCTCAAACTTATTCAAACAATGGCTTCATCCTCCTCAATCTCCCCAACTGAGAAATACTATGAAAAGTCGATCATCATAGGATCGTTTTTCAGACCTGAGCACTATCTACCCTTTTGTGAATATGATACACAGGCTAAAAGATTAGTTGATGGCTGCACAAATCTGGAACTGATGACATTCATGAACCCACCAATCATAGGAATATGCTATGAAACCTTGATTGCATTCTGGAAAAATGCAAAATTTGTGCCCAGCAAGAAGAAAAGTGACCCAGATTGCATTGTGAGTACAATGCTTGGCAAATAAGTGGTTATCTGATGACGTAGATCAAGTGAAATTAAAATACTTGACCACCATAAACCAATACTAGCAAGAGGACTAGGTCCATCGTAGTATAGATATAGTGAATCAAGGTCGATCCCACAGGGAACCAAATTGTGGGTCATTCTATAAATAATTAATTAAGCATGGCAAGCACACAAAACGGTCTATGACCAACAAAGAACAAGAAAAGATAAATTGACACGACTCGACACAACTCAAATAAATACAACATAATTAACCTCCCCAATTATTACATTATCGTTTGGATCCAGAGACTATATATAGTTAAACTAGACTCACTAACTATTAATCCGATTCGTATCTCTTTTATATTGGCTACGGGAGTCATCCCCTAAACTAGATCTAGCTCCGGGTACGCCATCTAGATCACTATGCTACATCACGTGACTTCGCTTTTTAGGCCTACATCTCATATGACTCATACGCATACAAAACTAGGGATGCCGATATTAACCGTATTCCTCACCTAGGCAACATTCATGTAATTATGCGTACTTCCTAAGAGATCGCATCAGTCTCCGTCCTATTAACACTAACTTTTTGGGTATCATGTTAATCTACGATTTACGTATAATCAGGTGCGCGCAATTCCCTAATCAAACTCTAATAAGCCTAACCTCATATACACTTCTTTAAATTCATTCACTGAGTCCTTTGCCTTTGGACTTATCTCTATGTTTTGATGATGAGTGCCAGACTAGCTGTTATAGTGCAAAGGCAAAAAGATGTCTAGATCAAATGTATAGGTTTATTAGAGTTTTATTTATGAATAAGTTTGATCAAACAAGCACTGTAATGGTCAGCTGATTTATATCAGCAGACTGGTCCATATCAGTAGGGTAGATAGGTCAGTAGACTAGTCAGGAACCTGCTGAAGACTGAAGGCTGAGGGCTCAAACTCAGTTACAGAAGGCTAAGGGATCAAACTTAGTAATTTAAGTCAAGGATATGAAATCAGAATTTAGGCAAGTCTGTGATGACCTAAACTGATTACATATACCTTGTGAAGAAGGTCTAAGTTCCATAAGTTGGATGATGTTTGGAACTTGGTTATAATTCAAAAAAAGGTGTAATCTAACTTCACAAATAAAAGTTAGATAAAAGAAATCAGCTGCATTGTATGTTATACACAGCAAATTGCTGTTCAGCAGACTGATTGGTATCTCAGCAGACTGATGAATCTGCTGATGATATACCTCGGTTAATTCAAGATTGTATTGGAAGATTACATAGATAAGGACGGCCAACTACCTCTGACTTATCAAACAAACCAAAGGATGAGATCAAAAAGACGTTGGGATGATTCAGATTCTTTAACCATTGGATATATGTCAAAGGGTGGACAGACTGCACTGTCAAAAAGGAATTCTGACAGTGTCAGTCCTATGAATAGTGACAGAATGCAAATCAGATGGGACAAAAACAAGGAACGGTTACATTTGAATTTCAAATACAAGTCACATGCATTCTTGCCTATAAATAGAGGACTTTCAACTCAGAAACAAGATGATGATTGATGAAATTTGAAAAACTTTAAAGAGGCAATTCTGAGCTGAAAAACACCCTGCTGAACTTACTAAACTTAAAGCTACTGATCCAGAGAAACTCTTCAAGTGTTTTCTACACTCAAGCTATATCAAGCATACACACTTGAAGACTGCAAGCTGCTGATTATATCATCCTAATCAAGCTGCTGCAACTGAATCATTTACTTGATTCAATCTTTATTCTACAAAGAACCTACTGAAGACAGTGAAGCACAGTTGTGTGAAAGACTTTTGTTTGTGGTGGAGCTGGTGAAGAGGCAATCCTACCCTTCAAGGACCAGTGGAAGACTCAGGAGCAGCAATTCTACCTGTTCCCAGTTTTCAGTTTGTGAAGCCATAGTTATTGGTGAAGGACAAGCAATCTTAGGAATCTTTGTAACTGCAACATCAAAGATCTCTAGTGAATTTCCTCCAACATCACAGGAGAAGAGTGGACTGACAGGATTACACCACCTGGAACCACTATAAAATCTGCCTACTTACTTTCAGCATTTACATTCTGCACTTAGTTTATTACATTCATCAGTCAACTGAATCTAGCAACTGAAATCACACACATACACTACTGAGTATCTAATATTTAGTATCATATTTAACAACAAGTTTTAAGGCTTAATTTTGATATAATTCCGCTGCACAAATTCAGCAAAGTCAACTATCAGTAGACTACTGTTTATCAGCAGGCTACTGAGGTATCAACAGACTACTGAAGTATCAGCAGACTGCTGAAGTTGCAGAATTTGTTAACTCCAAAGTTTTAAGTGTTAAGTTTATTCATCTAAACTTAACCAAAGCCTTTTCAAGGGACCAACACCTGATTTTGATTTGTTTTCTCTCAATATGGTTTTGATTGTGTAGATCATTAGTTTGATGAAATTTACTCTAGATAAAAGTCTTGATTCAGATCCTTGTGTATGCCGTGAAATAGTAAAAGCTTCGATTTTTTTGTCTTGTTCATATACTATATATAATCTGATTTTAACACAGGTTTTTATAACGATTCAATCTTCCTGTGGGATCGACCTCAGACTCTGAACGCACTACCTACGATCGGCCCGGTCCACTGCCGGTTAGAAAGTGAGTTTTGCCTAAGGTTTCGAGTTTTATAAATTGTATTTGATCGAGCCGGATTGCGAAATATCTACTTATCAGTCTTCTCAATAGATTCCTAAATCTCTCGAACACTAGTCCAGTCGATGTGAAGAAGATGCAGATCGACATCAACACATTCTGGACTGAAATAGCCAAGAACCCCAGAGAGCATAGCAAGAAACACAACTTCCATAGACCAGCACTTAAATGCCCCTTTGCTGAATTTGATCCTGTGATAAAAAGGAACATCGAAGGGAAGAAAGGTTCCATGGAGAACATGACCGAGCTCAGGGTCAAATTATTGGCTACTATTTATCAAGGTATTCCCTTTAACTGGTCACAGTTTATCTTCAACCGATTGAAAGCTCAAAATCAAAGGAGATTGATTTGGCAATTACGGCACCAAGCAAGAACCTGCAAAAGAAATGTGATTTATGGGAAAGGAAATAATATGGGATTTCCCTCAACATCTATTCGACCAAAAAAAAGTTAAACCCAACTATGTGCACCCACTGCACAAGGCCAAGGTGATGTTTACCTATGTCAAGGCCTGCCAGAAACAACAACCCACTGCTGGAAGTAAAAGGAAAGAGCCGGAAAGCAGCAGATCATGAATTGGGAGGAGAACCAGATCTCAAATACCTCAAGGACAACAAATGAGTCAACCAGTAACAAGGAAAGCCCCATTGAAATTAGTGATGATACTGAAGAGAAACAAGAAGAAGTCACCTGTCTACAAGAAGGTGAGGAAGGGTACAACCTTACACCCTCTGAAGCAGAAGAGGTTGAAGATGAAGAAGAAGCTACTGAGGATGAGGAAGAAAAATAAGAAGAAGAAAAATAGGAAGGGGATCATCGTGAGAATGATAAAGAACATATGGACTTATCTGATGTTGGCCTGACGATCCAAGAGGTAATTCTCAGAAGTATCAGCAAAGTTGACAAATAGCTGAGTGAGCCAGCTGATCAAACTCACTCTGTTGAACATGTCAACAGCCCCAGCATTGATGAAGGGGGAACACAAGCAGAGGACATTGAAACTCCAGCAGCTGAAGAGGCAGAGCAGTCCTTCCAATGCCCTGAAACAGCATGTGACTTTCATCAATCTCTATCTGATCATGAGATTGAAGAAACTGAAATCAAAGAAGAAAAGGAAGAAGAGAAAGAAGAAGAAGAGCATGTTGAAGCATCTACACCAGCAGAGGAAGATCTAGATAGAATTTTCAATCTGGATATTCAACCCCTGATTGTGGACATGGAGAGGCAGTATCTAAGCAGGCAATATCTCAAAACTGCCCTAAGGAGTGATGAAACATCTATCCTTCACAAGTTTGAAGCTCTCATCAGCCACATCAAGGTTCAAGATGAGGTAATGGAGAGGCAAATCAATCTACTCTGCAACCTACAACATCTAATCCCCTACCATGACCAAACAAATCTTGAATTCCTAGCAGACAAAGTTGAGGAAAGTATCAAACCTCTGGTGGACACATTGAATGAGCATACACAGAAAATTCAACACTTGGATGAGATCAGGGACTACTCAGGGCAGCAACTCAACACCCTTATCCAAGTATCTGAGGCAAACAACAAAATACTAGAGGAAAGGTTTGGTACTGTCCAAGTATCTGAAGCAACCACAAAAATTCTGGAGGAAAGGTTTGGTACTGCCAAAAGGGGGAAGGAGGCAGCAAGCCTGAAAGCTTCAGTGGAAAGAAAAGCCCAACAGACAAGGGCAAGGGCATCAAAGTCAAAGGGCATCAGGTTTGAAGAAAAGAAGTAGAGGCCCTTAAATAAATCTTTTTGCCTTTGAATAATTTTTAGTGAACTATCTTATTGCGCTGAATGGATGATTAAAATTTCTGAGTTTTATTCTGTTTTTATTATGAAAATTTGCATACTTATGTTCAGGCTTATGAGGGTTTTTGCATCATCAATAAGGGGGAAATTGTTAGGAACATTGTATTATGTTTTGATGATGGCCATACTAGCTGTTTTAGCAAGCCGGAAATAAGTTAGAAATCTCTGTATAAGTCTTTACTTAGAGTCTAACATGCTGTATAAGTTGAGTCAGACAAGTAATGTACTAGTTGGTAGGATGGCTAAGTAAAACAGAAATCCGGCAGAGTAAAAGCAGCCAAGTACCCGTAGAGAAGCATGAAGACATATGGTCTGACTTATAACCAGGGAAGTCTGTGATGACCATGGATAAGTCTAAGTTATATTTCAAGTGATTAAATTCATTGTCAAATATGGTGTACACTGTCTCACCCAAATCAAGGAGCAGTGAAGTACAAGGAATCTTGTAAACTCAAAGAAATCAAGAAAGTAGTGAACCGGCAGAGTGAACTGACTATCGGCTGAGTAAAGACAAGCAGTGAAGGAAGAACTAAACAGCTAAGTCAGCAGAAACACTCAACCGTTCAAGCAGCAATCAAGTAAAGGAACAACTGAGTAAGGTATATCAGTTACACTTAGTCAGAACGTAAGGGAGTATCAGAGGATCAAACATTAAATGCATAATCAATCAAGGACAGATTTTTTTATAGACGTTTGAAGAAAAATCCGGATCACTGAAATTAAGGAAAATATGACTAGGGGGAATCAAGAATTAAATCAAAGATTATTCACCACATTAAATAGCCAACAGACGAAAAATCAAATCAAGGATTATCATGGCTATAAATAGAAGGCATTGACAGACAGGAAAAACAACGATTGAATCTGATAAGAAACACGCAGAAACTCTGTCAATTTGAAAAGCCTACTATCTGAACTTAAAGGAATAATCTAGAGAACAACTCAGCAATCAGAACTCAAATTCCACATCAAGCACTGAGATTGATCAACTTAATCTGTGAATCAAATTCCAACCAGTCAAGAATTTAATGAGTTGTGTTTGTGATAGCTACTGAAGGATTTGTTCCCAATGAGCAGTGTTGAAGACTGAGTAACTGAAGCTTTTGAAGTCAGGGAGTGATAGTCTTGGAGATTGTGAAGCTTTTGTAGCCAAGGACAATCGTGCTATTGTATCTGTGAAAACAATAGTGAATTCCTCCAATCATCACAGGAGAAGAGTGGATTAAGGGATTACACCACCTTGAACCACTATAAACCTTTGTGTCAATTTACTTTCAGCAATTTACTTTACCGCACTTACTTTACTGCATATTATATCTGTGATTGCATATCCTAATTTGAATTTAACATTTTAAGAAGGGACTTATCCACTGGCCAAAAGCTTTTATACTGAGAAATTTTTTTGAAACTCCAGTATAGTCATTCACCCCCCTCTGACTATACTTTTACCATTCTCTGGGACCAACACTATCGGGTCACACACATAAGAACATCTAGCCGGATTAAAATGCGGTTATAGTGATAACCAATTAAAGAAAGTTTTATCTCGACTATAAAGTGTTATAGTGATAAATTAATATTGTGGTATTTGTTTATTATGAATAAATATAATACAAGATATTAATTATGTTGATTAATTAAATATACATACAGTGTATATGTCTCGAAATATATATTGTGTATATTGATACACATGTATTTTGCAAATTAATTAATCATAACATTATACTAATTAAAGAATATTCCACATGCGAATATTGGGCTATTTGGGGCTCCACTTTCATAAGTATATGATACATTTGGATTGTGCAATTTAATTACTAAGATTACCATAATATTAATATTGGGTATTAATTGATTTTTTGGGAGAATAGAATTATGGTAGTAAGATAAAGATATTCAATATAAGATATTGTCAATATCTTAGATTTATTTAATATAAGATACTAAATGAAAGAGATAAATCAATCAAAGTGATTTTCCTTATTTTATTAGGAAAATGTTTTATCTCTCCTCAATCTACTAGGAAGTTTCTCCCAATCAGATTGAGATAGCAAAGGGGCGCATGTTACCCTATAAAAGGGAGGCTTGGCTAGATCTTTTGTACATCATAATTCCAAGAGACTAATAGTTTCTTGTGAAAAATAGAGAGCTTTTCTATAGAGTTTAGAGAGAGAGAAAAGGCCGGTCTAGCAACCAGATTTTTCTTGTAGCAATCCAATGGTGGATTCCGGCGGGTTGTTCATGTGGACTAGCGGTAGAGGCCGAACGCTTGGGCGGCTCCATGCACCACTACTCTCCTTAGATGGTCAAAACGTCGATCTTTTAGCTCAAGCAAGGTAACCACCGTCTACTATCTTATTATGTTTGTTGCTTAAATGAAGTCGATCCTCGTTAAAGGAAATAAATTTTTGAATTCCACTACGTTGCCACGTAGATTTCCTAACACCAATATCGAGATCGGAAAATTGAGTCCTCATGGAATCAACCCCTAAAGTAAAGCAAAAAAGATGTCTAGATATCAATGTATACGATTTATTAGAGTCTGATATTTGTATAGATTAATCAGACAAGCACTGTAATAGTTCTAGGTTCAGAACTGAGAAATTGAGTAAGTAACTTGAGGAAACTGAGATCCAAAATAAATACTGGAAAACTGACATAAGAGCACACCAACGGAAACTGAAGAAGGTAAGTTCGCTGAGAGACACAGACTCAGTTGACTTATCTAGAAGACTGAAGAACTGAGGGTTCAAACTCAGTTATTGAAGACTGAAGAACTGAGGGTTCAAACTCAGTTTATGAAGACTAAGTCGAGACTACATAAGTTAGACTTCTGGCAAGTCTGTGATAACCTGAACTGACTATGTAGATCCTGTATGGAGAGCTAAAACACATAAGAACAATGATGTCTTTGCTGTTTGATTTTAAAATGGTGTACTCTGATTAGATCAATTATAATCAGATGAAAGGAAGAGTACTGAGTTCTTGAAGAAGAGTAAAAACTCAGTTAAAGCTCTTAGGAACTGAGAGCTGACAATATTCTCAGTGAATCAGTTTTGGAACTGTTGGTTAAGTAAAATTGAAGAAGAATTCAACTGTTACAGAACAAGCAATATGATTGGAGGATAATCTATCCGTTCTGATAGTAACATACAAGCAAGAAAGGAGGACCACTAACGGCTACAAGGATTCAAATTCATATAATCTGACCGTTAGATAAACCCCTACAAATAGGCTGATTCTTTTATGAAAAAAAGCGAGAGAGGAATTCTAATAATCAGTCAAGCCAATAAAGCTCATATCAAGGGGAAAGTAAATCAAGAGAATTCCTGTAAAACACTTAATTGCAAGATCAAAAGATTTCTTCAAGTGTTCATTAGCATTCAAGTATATCAAGATCAATCATTTGAAGAAATCAGAGTTGTGCATAAATCTTTTATCTAGAAGAAAATATCAAATCACAATTGAATCATAGTTATTGATTCAAGTCTCAACTTTGATTTTATCAAAGGTTTTAGACTGTGAAACACCATGAAGGTGTGAAGGACAGTTGAGTGCAGTCAGGAAGACTGTGTTTGTGATGAGCTGGTGAAGAGGCAATTCAACCCTCCAAGGACCAATGTTTCAAACAATTGAAGATCAGCCATTCTACCTGTTATACAAGCGTTTAGATAGTGAAGCTAGGGATTAGTCAAGGACTATCAGTTTAAAACTTTTTGTAACCGGGCCATCTCAAGAAGTTCTAGTGGAATTTTCCTCCGCATCACAAAGGAAGAGAGGATTGATAGAATTACACCACATGGAACCTCAATAATTCTTGTTTATTTGCATTACGCATTTACTTACTGCATTATAGTCATAATCATCTAGTTCACACATTCAGCAAACATAAGAAACTGATTCAACATATCATCTGATAATTCATATTTTATAAAGGCTTAATTTAATCCGCTGCCGGTTAACTAGAATAAGGATAAGTCAGTCTTGACTTATACTCAGTTGAGTTAGCTTAACTCCGCACAAGCTTTAGTTGAACTCAATCTGGTTTTAGATTCAGTTTTTGGGAGAGATGTGGTGACAAGTTTATTCACCCCCCTCCCTCTAAACTTGTGTTAGCCTTTTCAAGGGACCAACAATTGGTATCGGTGCAGTTCTTCCATTTTGGAGGTGATCCAAAGTTATCTTTATAACCTGTGTTAGGTGTAGTGCCCGAAAGACAATTTGTGTAATTGTTTTTAATAATGGATGACAGAATTTATCTCATCTTAGTTACTTGCTTTGTGCTTGTAAAGTAATACACTGCTGCAAACCCTAAGTGTATCTGTATGTAACCACTTAACTCATTGTATGGATTACATGTGAGGATTGAGTTAGTGGAGATATGCTTAAACTGTTAGTCCGTGGTGAACTTAATCAGAGTTTAGGGTCTCTTGATTAAAACACCAATAATGCGCCCAGAACACCTTAGGGTGTGATAGTCTTATCCGGACTATCGGTAGAGGGTACCTACGTGGGGCATTTATATATGATGGCATTCATATAGGACTGGACCGATTTAATCTGAATTTCTCGATATAATTCCGTAATCAAGGAATCTTATTAAATCATTAGATGATCATATATGGATCAACCTTAATCCTGAGGTGATCACAGGGTGCTGCTTGTCTCGGGGTAGTGTTTGATGTGTTAGTTACGGTCCACTTAAATATGTGTTCCAAGCCACTTCTCATTGGCACTATCTTCTGATGAGTGAGTAGTTCTGATTTTCACAGACATGGAATCCATTCCTTCTTTCGGGAAGCAGAGAGACAGTCCCCTTATTTGTTAGCCCTAAGAAAGTGATCGATCCCGGGAGTTCACATTTGACTAATTAGCTACTAGTCAGATATGTGCACTAATTGATCATCAGGGGTTAATGGTAAATAAGGATAAGATATTCTGAGTCGGGTTCACGGAGACTTCCCACTCAGAATGGACAGTCTATGGAGGGTTAATCCATATGTAGTGATTATATGAATGGACACTTATCTACTCTATTGGTTGAGTGTAAGTATATATCTATAATTGGTAGAGTTCAGTTTCGGGTTTATGGTGGCGTAATCCCGGAATTAATAATTTAATATATATATTATGTTCGATGAATAATATATTTAATTATTGGAGCTACTGGTTATAGGTCCATGGTCCCCAATGTGGCTTCTATAATTCGGGCTAATATTCTTGTTTATTTGGGCCTCAGAAATAATTAATTGGTTGGGTCAATTAATTGATATGCATGAAAATTATTTAGTTGGGCTAAATAATATAATACACATCTAC
>CM044906.1:79957977-80365706 GCA_024500145.1 Gentiana dahurica var. dahurica | reverse complement strand
CAATTTGTGTGTTAAATTTCAGATATGTCAACCAGTGCGCCTCAGAATGGTGCTGATGGTCAGACTCAGTCTTTGGCTATGGTGCAACAAGTGCCAAATCGAGGTGCTGCTCCTATGAATCAGCATGAGAGGCCAGAAAAATTCAATGGCTTGAATTTTAAGAGATGGCAACAAAAGATGATGTTCTATCTCACAACTTTGCGTATGGCTAAATTCCTAACCGATGATCCACCAACACCGGAAGCGGAAGGAGAGCCGAATCAAGATTTTCTGTTTGCCATGGATGAATGGAAACAATCTGATTATCTTTGTAGACATTATATAATGAATTGTTTAGTTGACTCATTGTATGATGTATATTGTGATAAAAAGAGTGCAAAAGAATTGTGGGAGGCACTAGATAAAAAGTATAGAACCGAAGATGCAGGTACAAAGAAATTTGTCGTTGGCAGGTTCTTGGAGTACAAGATGGTGGACTCTAGACCACTCATGGAACAAGTGGAAGAATTTCAGTTGATTCTTCACGAGATTCTTCCAAGTCGCTTGTGTTATTGAGAAATTACCAAATGCGTGGAAAGATTTCAAGAATTACCTAAAGCATAAGCGAAAGGAAATGAGCATGGAAGATCTTGTTGTTAGGCTTCGTATTGAAGATCACAATAAGAAGTCTGATAAAAGAGGAAATTACTCTCAGAATCTTGCAAGGGCCAACGTGGTAGAACATGGCCAAAGCTCGAAAAAGAACAAGTTTGTTAAGAAATCAAAAACGGGACCAAAAGCTAAATTGGGACCGAAAGGTGGCATTGAAAAACCTAAGTTCCAAGGGAAATGTTTCAATTATGACAAGATTGGTCACAAATCTGCTGATTGCAAGCTACCAAAGAAGAAGGTTTCAGAAGCAAATATTGTTCAAGGCATGGAAGAGATTGATCTTTGTGCCGTTGTGTCAGAAGTGAACATGGTGGATTCAAATCCTAGAGAATGGTGGGTAGACACAGGAGCTACTAGGCACATATGCTCTGACAGGGAAGTGTTTACTAAGTTCGAGTCAGTTCAAGATAATGAGACTTTGTTCATGGGAAACTCGGCTACTTCTGCTATAGCTGGAAAAGGAGAAATGATTCTGAAGATGACTTCTGGCAATCATCTAACTCTGAAGAATGTGCTATATGTCCCAGATATGCGTAAGAATCTGGTGTCTGGAGTGCTATTGAATAAGAATGGCTTCCGTCTTGTTTTAGAGTCCGACAAGTTTAATTTAACTAAGAGTGGTATGTATGTCGGTAAGGGGTATGCATCTAATGGCATGGTCAAGCTGAATGTAATGGCTGTTAGGCCAAACAATATCAATAATAATATTGCTGGTTCTGCTTACTTGGTTGAGTCACCTTCCTTATGGCATGGTAGACTAGGACATGTTAATTACGATTCCCTGCGTAGATTAATAAGTCTAAAATATATCCCCAAATTCGAAATTGATAAAGAACATAAGTGTGAAACTTGTGTTGAAGCGAAATTAACAAGAGCGTCCTTTCAAAATGTTGAAAGAAATACGCAACCACTCGAACTAATACATAGCGACGTGTGTGATCTTAAAATTGTGCAATCGAGAGGCGGAAATAATTATTTTATTACCTTTATCGATGACTGCACTAAATATTGCTATGTATACTTGTTAAAAGGAAAATATGAAGCGATAGATAAATTATCGTAAAAGAAGTTGAGAATCAACATGGAAAAAAGATCAAAATACTCCGAAGCGATAGAGGTGGTGAATATTTGGCACCACTAAGTGATTTTTGTGCCGAACATGGGATTATTCATGAAATAACCGCGCCATGGTCACCACAATCGAATGGAGTTGCTGAAAGGAAAAATCGGACATTGAAAGAAATGATGAATTCAATGTTGTTGAGTTCAGGAGTATCACAAAACTTGTGGGGGGAAGCTATCCTTTCTAGCAATTATCTTTTAAATAAGATACCCCGAAAGAAACAAGATAAAACTCCTTATGAACTGTGGAAAGGTAAACCACCTTCTTACAAATACTTGAAAGTGTGGGGGTGCCTTGCAAAGGTGCTCGTACCTACACCCAAAGTAGTAAAGATAGGATCAAAAACTATTGATTGTATATTCATTGGATATGCACACAACAGTAGTGCTTATCGATTTCTTGTATATAAGTCAGATAATCCTGAAATACATAAAAATACGATAATGGAATCGAGAAATGCATCATTCTTTGAGAATGTATTTCCGGCTAAAACAAATGAACCTAGTTCATTAAAGCGTGTTCATGTTCAGGATCACCCTTCTGAACAAGTAAATGAAGAAGAGCCAACTGAGGTTGAGCCGAGAAGAAGCAAGAGGTCGAGGACTGAAAAATCTTTTGGTGAAGATTTTATCACTTATATGATAGAGACAGATCCTCAAAGCTTTAAAGAAGCGACAACTTCTTCTGAAGGTCCAATGTGGAAAGAAGCAATAAATAGTGAAATAGACTCTATATTGCAAAATCATACTTGGGAGTTAGTTGATCTACCTCCAGGATGTAAGCCACTAGGATCAAAATGGATCTTTAAGAAGAAAATGAAACCTGATGGATCTATTGATAAATATAAGGCCAGACTAGTAATAAAAGGTTATAGTCAAAACGAAGGTCTTGATTATTTTGACACATATTCTCCAGTGACGAGAATAACTTCCATTAGGATGGTACTTGCTACAGCCGCTTTGCGTAAATTAGAAGTACATCAAATGGATGTGAAAACTGCTTTCTTAAATGGAGATTTAGAAGAAGAAATCTACATGGAACAACCTGAGGGTTTTTCTAGTCCAGGACAAGATAAGAAAGTGTGTAAATTGGTTAAGTCATTATATGGATTAAAACAAGCACCAAAACAGTGGCATCAAAAGTTTGATCATGTTATGCTTGAAAAAGGGTTCAAAACCAATGAATGTGATAAATGTATTTACATGAAAGAAACAAAAGATGGCTATGTCATCTTATGTCTTTATGTGGATGACATGTTGATAGTTGGTAGTAATGATAAGATGATCAAATCTACCAAAGATATGTTAAACGCCAGATTTGAAATGAAAGATATGGGTTTATCAGAGATGATATTGGGAATTAGAATTACAAGAAATTCTAAATGGTCTCATTTTGAGTCAATCTAATTATATTGATAAAATCCTGGAAAAATTCAATAAAGATGACTCAAATGAAGCTAGAACTCCAATAGATCAAAGTCAACCTTTGTTCAAAAATAAAGGTGAGGGTGTATCTCAATTAAAGTACGCAAGGATCATTGGAAGTCTAATGTACTTAATGAGTTGTACTAGACCGGATATCGCTTACGTTGTTGGCAAGCTAAGTAGATATACTAGTAATCCGAGTCATGAACATTGGAAAGCTATAGTGAGGTTCTTGAGATACTTAAGATATACTCGTAAGTATGGCCTTCACTATACAAGAGAACCAATTGTTATAGAAGGATATACTGATGCAAATTGGATTTCAGATTCAAAGGATTCAAAATCCACAAGTGGCTTTGTATTCACGTTAGGCGGTGGAGCCGTGTCTTGGAAATCTTCCAAACAAACCGTGATAACCAGATCCACAATGGAATCTGAGTTTGTGGCATTGGATAAATGTGGGGAAGAGGCAGAATGGTTGCATCAATTCCTAGAGGATATTCCTCAATGGCGAAGCCTGTGCCAGGAATATGTATTCACTGTGACAGCCAATCAGCGATTGGAAGAGCACAGAATATAATGTATAATGGTAAGTCTAGGCACATACGCCGAAGACATAATTCCATTAGACAACTACTCTCAACTGGTACGATTACCTTAGACTATGTTAAGTTAGAGGATAATCTTGCGGATCCACTAACCAAAGGGTTAAATAGAGAGCTAGTTGCTAAATCATCAAGAGGAATGGGACTAAAGCCAATGGAATAAAACTTTTGCGAAGGAAAACCCAACCTTGTAGATTGGAGATCCCAAGATCTTGGTTCAATGGGAAAACCTAATTGCCGAAGTAAAGTCACCGTGGGGGATAACCCTCAAGCTCATTCCTAAGATGAAGAAACAGTGAGATTGAACGAGGATAAGCTCACAGAAGAGCTTTTAATGATTTGTGTAAGAAGAATATTTTGAGAAAATTCTGAATTACAGAATCACCTATGTAAGAGAGAAGAGGGGCCGCTTCAAAGGGAATTTTGAGGGCGCAATTCTTAGAAACTCTTACTGAACCAAGCAGATGTCCACGGCCAAAATGGACATAACCGCAAGAACCTATGTTGATAGGTAGATGCAGTGTGGTTGATATGTCATCATTTACATCAACGGCAGAATAGTTCAAGGACATCGCGTCTACTAGTCAGCCAGTAAAGTAAACATATTTAATCAAGGGAAGGTTCAAAGGGTCACACCTACCTATCTTATGCATTGATCTACCGCCGAACTCTCAATTTCATTCTTAGAGCCTTTGCTAGGGTTTAAACACTATTCCATTCATGTGGGGGATTGTTGGAAAATGATGGTTAAAATGGAATATGTTAAATGATATATCATATTGGGCCTATTGGGCCTAAGTGGTGAATGGAAAGTGTTAGTAATAATGGGAAAAAATTAGGGAAACCAATTTCTCCCACATTGGAAGGAAGGAAGGAAAAGATCCAATATATATATGATGTTGTATTAGTGTAGTGGTAAGAATTTACCAACTTTATACACCGTTCTCTACGCGGGCGCAGGGGGGGTGCAAATCCATCCGGATTTCAGCTTGAACTTGTGTGCGAGCGCGCGTCCTGCGGACACGAATGCAACTCGATTCAAAGGCTCCCAGTGAAGGTAAGCCTATTTAAACAGACTTCATGATCAGTTCTTCATACAAGAAAACACAGCATTCTGCTTCATCTTTTACTTATGAAAACTGAGAGTTCAAACTACAAGGTTCTTAAGCAATTGAAGGCGTTGTGCTTCCTGTCATTGCTATCCGTTCTATCCTGGGAGATTAACGTCCTGCTGAAGCTCACGGCACACGAAGGTGAGGGGACGAATTAGTCTTAAGGAAACTGTGTGCAACACAGGGCTCGGATCATATATCCCTTTTCTGTTTTCTTGGCAATTGTAATTCGTTTTGGTGTTATTCTTTTCATTGTAATTTTTCTTTCGTTTATGAACAAGATTGTCCAACAGAGATTGCATATTTAGATTGCATTGGTTTTTATTTTCGTTTTTTTTTTTAAATTCGAAAATCATGATGATGAATGCTTTGATATGTTGTGGTTGAAGAGATGGATTGGGGTTGGTATTGTTTACTCGTTAGATCTATTGTAATGAGTATAGGAAATTTTGTGATTTTAGTTTCCTAGAAGTAGATCTGTGTTGTCGCTGTTCGGTTTTTTATTTATTCCTGGAGTTTGAGCCGTTGAAACGCCAATCCCTCCATTCTGAATGAAGAATAAACGTTAAAGAATAGGCCCTCAAAATTTCGTGTCGATCGGACTCCATCTCGATGTTCAACCGTTGCGATAAAGTTGCTGCTGTGTCGTAAAAGCACTGCAGCCCCAGCTGGCTGTTCGTCGAATTTCTGGAAGAGATTCGACCGTTGAAACGAAGATCTGACCGTTCAGATTGACTATCAAGGAGTTTTGAACAATCCCTAAAAATTTCGGGTTGATCTGGTTTTATCTCGATGCCCGATCGGCTCCGGGAAGACACTGATGCGCCGCAGTTATAAACAGATGAAGCAGTTGGATCGGCGGCTTGCTAGGATAAATTGGGTCATCAAAACTCGGATCCAACCGTCCATATTGAATAAGGTGGAGTGAATAATAGGTCCATAAAGTTTCGTGACGATCAAAGTTCGTTTGGATATCCTATCATCGATAAAACGCGGCAGCAGCAGATTATAAAATAGTAAACCCTAGTTAGGGTTTGGGTTTTTTTTTAATAGGTTAGATTCGGGGTACCAACAATCCATATTTTTTCGTGTATGATCGAAATTATGTGATAGAAACCGGAAAATTGCCATGACATGCATCATATCATGATTCCAATCCAATGCATACATGTAGCTAGTTTATTTCGAATAAATTAGGCATGTATAACTCGCATAATTAGTTAAAAGCTAGCTTTTTTAATTAATATGTGGTAGTTAATTACTTAAGTAACTAATTATTAAAACCGAGGAACCGGGTTTTGTCTATCGTTACGATTTTAGTGATGGATTCTCGGTGAATCCCACTTAGATAAATCGTTGAGTTTTCGGTGAACCTACCTTAAACAGAAATGAGATTACGCATTGGTTGACAACATAGAAATCGGAAAATCTTAGTACATGGGTTCGGAAATGGTCTAACCATGGCTGGGCGAGTTCAACTGAGCTACGGTTCGATTGACTCCCCTCCACGTGTGACGTTTGCACGGGGGTTCAACAAGACTTACCATATCCGATAAGCCTTCGGGCTAAACGGGGCTTCTCTTGCCGGATCCGACCGACTGTCACATATGTTCAATGAATAAGACGGCGTAGGCTTGCCTACTTAACCGACCCTGTTCGGAGTACTTTGATTTATTGTTTCTTATTGTCAAGACAGAAACTTTAATTAGTAAACCCACCACTTTTTCAAATTATTGAGTAGGAGCGGGGAAGGTGACAGCCAACCCCACGGCCTCTACTATAGATGCAAGCACGTGAGAGTAGGGTGACGCCTCAAGCCGCTTTGATTTCGGCCCCCTACGGATGGTGTTCACCCCTATCAAAATTAAAGGCTTGGTCTCTGAAAGGATAGGATTTTGGGTACTCGTTGAGTCAATGACCGACCCTATGTCGGCATACTCGGGGCGTACACTCTTTATGGATATTTTCGAAATATCTCGGCTAGAAAAAGGAAGGTAATCAATGATTAAGGACCGGGATGTCTGATTCCCGTGGGATGTTTGATTCTCAAAGTTTAATCATTGAGATAGATTGTCTCAGTTTGATCGTCGCCTCTTTGATTGACCCTACGGCAGACTGAGGTGTGAGATTAAATCCTTGCAATGGTAGGATAGACTTTTAACAAGTTTATTATTCCTAAAATAAAAATCTAGTAGTGAAAATTTATTTTTTGAATTTAACTTTCTGTCATGTTTATTTCACATGTCCTTAATCTCTAGGTTACTAAACTGTTAGTAATAGGACTTCATTAAAAATGTGAAAGTAACAAGTACGTTGTAATTATCAAAAGAATGCAGTTAATTTTTCGGAAGAGATTTTTCCCTTGAGCCTTTAAAAACTTAAGTGACATAGTATAGATATGTCACGGATGTCACTCGTGTTGAACGAGAGACGACCATACTTAGTTTACAAAAGATGATATATGACTATCAGAAAAATTCATTTAGTGAATTTTAAAAGGGGTAATTACACAACAAATTTCTAAATTGAAAAATTGGAAAATCGTATACATAAGGCGTTGCTAGTTAGACGGTATTTGAAACCGATAAAATAGTGGGAGCCTTAGTCTTATGATTTGTTGTTTTTCCGAATAATTAGAAATGTGTAATAGACTGCACAGGAGTTTCTTCATTTATTGGAAAAACAAGAATAAAGCGTTGCTAGTTAGACAGTATTTGGAACTGATAAACTAGTGGGAGCTTAGTTCTGACTGTTTTTCTAATCTTGAAAAAATCATAAATACAAAGTGTTGCTAGTTAGACGGTATTTGGAACCGATAAACTAGTGGGAGCTTTATTATGATCTCTCAAACCATTTGAACAAAGTGTTGCTAGTTATACGGTATTTATAACTGATAAACTAGTGGGAGCTTTGTCGATTAGAAAAATCGAATAATCCAAGCTAGTAACACTATCATTAGGCATCCCACAGTTCAAGAGTAGTGTCTAATCAAACGAACTGCTAGTTCAAGACTATTTCCATTTAAGGAAAGTCAAGAATGGGTAAGAATGTCTATACGTGTTAATCATCTAAACTCAGTAGTTTTAAGGCTAAACCGAAATATTAATAAATTGGAAACTAGAGGATAAGGAAAGTGATTTTGGATCACTGACCAATGCATCCTCAGAAATTTCATCGAAAGCTAAAGTTCTTTGGAAGAACTAGGTAGCTTTGCATTAAACGATAAATAAAAAAGACAACGGGCAGTTATTTCAGATAGACTAGTGGGAGTGATATAAGGAAATGAATCTCGGATTCAATTCTTGAGTATCACAGAAAATTCATTTTCTGTTTTCGGATTCGTTGGAACGAAAGTACTCATTTTCAATAGGATAATTTGTTTGTCTTATTGACGATGAATATAACATTCGATGCACGAATCCAAGACTCGGACTTTTGTTTGATAAAGTCAGAACCACTAAGCATTGCTGAAAAGGTATCAATAACACATCTTAAAATATATAAAAGCAAATGGTTTACGTATTTCGATAAACATTTCTTTATATACTATTAAATAGTGCATATTCCCTAACGACAAGATCTGCAGACCGGCTTAGGGTGATTCCTATCTCCCAGTCAAAGGAACCCTGTCTCAAAGGAACAATGTCTAAGTTTCCTTTCAATCGGGAAAGGGTAATAGATTTAAAGAAGTAACATAGCTTGTTCATAACAACCTTCGGTGTCATATGAAAGGTACAAGCTAGTGCGAGTTTTTGAAGTAGTGACATCTTGTCTGACAACTATTCGAGACTCCGGTAAGTTTATCCAAAATATTTGGAGGAAATCTCCGATTTCACCAGAGAGAGTATTCCATACTCGTAAATAGGGTATTGCGTAGTCTTCGGGACTGATGCTCGGCCTGCCTCCCAGTGAAATGTTTTCACTAAGGGATACACCATAAATTTGTCTTATATAGTTATTGATGTGCCACGATACACTGCTTAACTCATTTAAGATACTAGTTGCAAAAATAACGGTTTACATTATCATGTGAAAACGACAAGTCTACCTAGAAGATGCCAAATCATTTGTGGATAAGGAGTGAATTCGGTTCACCCCACTTCCGTAAATATAGACATTTAGCATTTAGTGCTTGAAGGTAGGACTGGAAATTTTGCGTACACGTTCAGGTTGTGAAATATCATAATGCATTGAGTAAAGGTTGGTTATAAAACTCGTAAAATCAGAGAATGATGGTTATACTGTCAAACTCGGTCTGATAGAGTCTATAAATAACAACTTTAGATCTTGAAGTATTTGTACTCAAGATGTTACTAACTGATTTGTTCAGTCCACATCCAACACCGGTAGTTGGTGATAACACTAATAAAAACTACTAAACTAGATCAGTATATCGATCCACCCCGAACATAGTGGGAGTATGGTTTGTTCATTACCCATTGCAGGACCTTCCGGTCTATAGAGTTGATTGATGACTTATAGTCCTTTGTGGGCTGTGTAGGATCCAAATAATAGAGGTTGGTTTAAAAGCCATAACCCTGTGAATGGAGTTTGATACTCCAGTTCTATTGAAACTCTTGTAGAACCACCTGAGTATCTCAGGCCCAGTGGGAGTAATTGGAACTACACGGAGAAGAGTCGAATGAATAGGAAAGTTTAACTTTCACCGCAAAGCTGAGTAATTTAGGGGTGATTCCCTAAAAGGTAGAGAGTTAACCAGACCGTGATCTCTCTTACCACTCAGTCTTGCTTGATTTCGTTCCAAAAGCAGGAAATAGGGGTGATTCCCTAAGACTTCCTTGCTGAACAACGGAATCTGAATTCATTCGGAACAGAAGGGTTTTAGCTAAGAACAAATAACGGATTCGTTACAAAGCAGAAAATAGGGGTGATTCCCTAAGACATTTTTGTGAGACTAACGGTATCTTAATTTATTCAGAAAGAACTTTTGGCGGGATGCCTGCCATAGCTTATATCCTTTGGGGATTAAAGCAAACCTCTAGGTCATTTCAATATCATATATATTTTTTAATATGTGGACTTGACCAGCATGTTGATAAGTCTTTCGTAGACTGGGCATCGATATTAGTAAAGTAGTATGTATAATAGTGTCTGTGAATGGTAACACTGAAACAGTTTGAAACAACATGGGTGTGTTATCTGAAGTCAGAGTCTAACATGCCATCGGGATTCATTCTAAAGGATTTGATTCGCTTAAATTCATGAGAATCGATCATTGGCAATCCCATCCATTCACCTGGTTAAGATATTCTTGCATTTATGCAACATTCAACGATGTAGTCTACCCGACCTCTCAGGAATGATTATCTAAACCAGCGGATGAATACTAAATGGGATGTTTAGTGAATCCTCAAGTCTCTTCTGGAGAATGAGGTATAATATGCTAGTATATTCAGGTGCAAACTAGAATATAAGTGATAACACTGATTCCGGCTTTAGGTCGGTTTGAGGATGATCGTTAAATCGATCTTGGTCTCAATGTTTACTCATGTGATAAAGTATTATCCAGTAAGCCGATGCCACTTCATTGTGAAAACATTGGAGAGGTAGCTCATAAGGATTTTGCAATCACTAGAGGTCATAAGCATATTGAAATCGTACCACGGATTAGATGGAAAGGCGACGTTTCGATCCTAAAGATTAACTCAAGCCGCCAACCTACCTGATCAGTGTACCAAGTCACATGGTATTCGGATTCTAAGTACGCGCCGGGTCATTGACCAACCCTGCGGCGGCACACTCCAGTCGTGCTTGGAAGGATGAATTACTAAGATGCGCTTGGAGTGTATGATTCTTGGGGATATGTCTCACTTGTTTTGAGCAAGTGGGAGAATGTTGTAGATATATATATATATAAAGGGTGTGCTCTAAAAAAATTAATCCACTTGCCTTTCGTGCAAGTGGGAGATTGTTAGGTGTAGTGCCGGAAAGACAATTATATAATTGTTTTATGACAAAATTAATAATTCATCTTATTATATGCATGTATGCTTATAATTAAGACACTACTGAAAACCCTAAGTACCTCGTTTATGTAATCACATAACTCAGTATATGGCTATACACAAGAGGATTGAGTTAGTGAGATGTACTTAAAATTAATTTAGTCCGTAGCGTTTATTAATCTGAGTACAGGTATCAAGATTAATTTGCTAATAATGGGCCCAGAACACTTTAGGTGTGACAGTCTTATCCGGACTGTCGGTAATAGGGTACCTAGTGGGGCATTTATATATGATGATAATCATATAGGGCTGGACCAATTTGATTTGAGTTCTCGATATAAATCCATGATCGAGAAGTCTTATCGAATCACAAGATGATCATATATGGATTAATCTCAATCCTGAGGTGATTACAGATAACTGCTTAGAATAGGGTAGAGTTTGATGTGTTAGTAAAGATCACTTCGCAGTATGTGGTCCAACACTTCTCGTTGGCTCTATTCTGGGATGAGTGAGTAGTCTGTGCTATCACAGATATGGAATCCATTCCTTCCCTCGGGAAGTAGACAGACAGTTCTCTTATTTATAATCCTAGAAACTGATCGATGGCGCCAGTTCATATTATATTAGTTATGAACTAATTGATCACTAGGGGTTGATGGTAAATAAGGATAAGATGTTTCGAGAAGGGTTTACAGAGATATCCCGAATCGAAACGAACAGTCTATGGAGGATTTATCTGTATGTAATGATTATATCAGTGGACGCTTATCGACTCAAAGTTGAGTGTAAGTTTATATCTATATTCAGCAGAGTTCAGTTTCGGGTTTATGGTGGTGTAATCCCGGAATTAATAGATTGAATATAATTGTTCGGTCTGACGAATAATTTTATTTAATTTATTGTAGCTACTGAATATGGGTCCATGGTCCCCGACGTGGCTCCTAATATAGCATAAACGTTTTGTCGTCGTTTCACCTCAATTATAATTAAATAGTTGGATTGGACTATTTAATTGATATGTGGATTAATTGTTTAGTTGGACTAGATAATTAAATATATGGAAAAGAAATTTTTTCGTGGACTCGGCTCATTTTAGTGTAACATGCGTGTGACCTAATTTTTAATTAGGTTGGGCGCATATTTTGATTATTATTTGTTGGGAAATTAGTTTTCTTGATAAATAATAAGACATGTGATTAAATTATTTATTTGTTAAATAATTTAAGGAAACAAAAATCTTAAATATATCCTTATTAATTTAGGAATATTCTGGATTTTGGAAAATGATTATTTTAATTGATTTTGTATTAATTAAATAATGCCTTGGAGACTAGGATTTCTCTCCTATATAAAGAGAGTTCTCCCAAGCCAAATCACATGACATTATTTTCGAATTATTAGGAGTATTAAAGCCTAGAATTTGTGGCTATAATACTAGGGTTTTGAGTTGGGATAATCCTCGAGATTATTCCGGTAGTATATCGAGGAGGTCCGGCGGTTTGAAACACCATCCACCTGGTGTTGCTTGGAGATACATGTTGGAAGACTATGGCTTCTCATCTAGCTTGGATCTTGGATTGAAGATTGTTCTTGGAGTTTATTCACCATAAAGTGGTAAGCAATCTAACCCCCTCGTAGGTTAGATTTATTATTTATGTATTTTGATTGTCTAGATCTAGATCTTGTACTTTCCGCTGCGTAATCGGGTGGATCTTTGATCCATCCGGCGATATTACATCCTACAGCATGTCCTCACAAGGAAACCGGCAGTGACGCGTAGCTCATTATTGATCTGACCATGTTTATCAATGTCTTATTTCTCCGCTCGGCAACTCCGTTTTGCTGAGGCGTTCTAGGCGCGGAATGTTGGGAACAGATCCCTTGTTCCAAAAGATAGTCGATGAATTCAGTATCTAAGTACTCACCTCCACGATTAGAGCGAAGGCATTTCAAAGACTTGCCTAGATGCCTTTCGGTTTCTGCCTGGAATTCCTTAAACTTACCAAAAGTTTTGGATTTCCTGTGCAGTAGATAAACATATCCGAATCTCGAGTAGTCGTCAATGAAAGTCACAAAATACTCGAATCAGCCTCTAGCCTGTACATTCATTGGACCACACAGATCTGAATGTACCAATTCTAGAGGTTCTTTGGCCCTATTACCCTTTGACGTGAAGGGACGCCTAGTCATTTTTCCCTCCAGGCAAGATTCGCAGACTGGCAGTGAGTCCACAGATAACTCACTTAAGGGACTGTCTTTGGCCAATCTTTTGATTCTTTCCAAGGAAATATGACCTAACTAAGGTGCCAAAGATATGTTTTATCTTCGTGAGAAACTTTCTGCCTTTTAGCAGAACTTTGATATGCTAATTTAAACATTTTAGTAATAAGTAGTGGAGTATCTGTTGGTTTAATGACATACAGTCCATTTTCTAACATTGCAGAACACAAGTTATGTCCATTTCTGGAAATAACAATCTTATTATACTCAATAGATAAAGAATACAATTGTTCTTGCAAAACAGTCATAGAAATTAAATTTCTTCTAAAATGCGGAATATAAAAGACATGGTCCAATTTAAGGACTTTATTTCCAAACATTAAACGTGTTAGGTGTAATGCCCGAAAGACAATTTAGTAATTGTTTTATTTAATAAATAAAATGATATTTATTATTCATATTTATTATTCTCATATTCACCGATGTGACAATAGTATTTACACTACAGAAAACCCTAAAGTATATCGTTTATGTAATCACTTAACTCAGTGTATGGGATATACACGGGAGGATTGAGTTAGTGAAGATGTACTTAAAATACAATCAGCCCGTAGTGAAGTTAATCGAGAGTATCGGGTCTCTCCTTTAATGTGCTATTAATACGCCCAGAACACAATAGGTGTGATTGTCTTATCCAGACTTTCGGTTAAGAGAACCTAGTGGGGCATTTATATATGATAGATATATCATATAGGGCTGGACCGATTTGATTAGAGTTCACGATATAATTCCGTAATCTAGAAGTCTTACCGAATCAATTGATGATCATATTTATGGATATATCTTAATCATGAGGTGATCACAGTCAACTGCTTGAATCAGTATGAGGTTTGACTTGACGGTTAAGGATTACACTGAGTCTGTGATCTGAATTACCCCATCTTGGCATCGTACTGGATTGAGTGAGTAGTCTATGTTGTCGCAGATACGGAATCCATTCCTTCCATTTATGGAAGTAGATAGACAGTTCTCTTATTTGTTAATCCTAGAAACTGATCGATCGTACGAGTTCATATTACACTGATTAGCTACCAGTGAGTTGTATGAATTAATTGATCACTAGGGGTTAATGGTAAATAAGGATAAGAGGTTCTAAAAGGGTTAACGGTAACTTCCCGATTTAGAATGAACAGTCTATGGAGGATTAATCCATATGTAATGATTATATCAATGGACGCTTATTATAATTCTCGTGAGGAGATAAATATAATCTCATAATCGGAGGAGTGCAGTCACGGGATTATGGTGGCATATTCCAGTGATTGATTTATCGAATATAATTATTCTGTTCGTAAGATAATTATATATTTGATTTATCGGAGCCGCTGATTATTAGTCCATGGTCCCCGACGTGCCTCCAATATAGCATACCTATTCTTGGACGTCGAATCCTAATAATATTAATTTAGTTCTATTAGAATTTAATTAAAACGATATGTGAATTAATTGTTTAGTGGACTATTAAATTAGTTGGGCTAAATAATTAAATATGTAAAAAAGACATTTTTCATAATCTTGGCCCAATTTAGTGTGTATAGTCGAAATTTTTGTGACTAGGTCACAAGCAATAATTTTCGGCCCCTAGCTTGTCTTAGTGAACAAGAAATTGTTTTCTTGTGGATTAATAAGACATGTGCGCAAAATATTTATTGGATAAATATGTATGGTAAGAAATAAAGATAAAGATTATTCTATATTTGTTCTAGAATATTTTGGGATTATCTTTTATTTATTGGATTTATTTATTTGTAAAATAAAATCCTTGGAAGACATGGATTACTCTCATATATAAAGAGAGTTCTCCCAAGCCTAAAACACACACATAAATTTCGACTTCCATCTCTTAGAGAGAGGAAGTAAAATTTTCGCCAAGGGAGTAAGAGGGAGAATCTTGGAGGTTTTCCGGGTAGCATATCGGGAGGATTCGAGACGAGAATTTCCTTCCACCGGGAGTTGCTTGGATCACACGTGCGGAAGATCGTGGTGCTCTTCACACCATCTTTTGTTCTTCCTATTGCGGTTCTTCTACTTGGATTTTGAGATCCAAGAGGTATGTTCTACAACCCCCTTGTAGAGTAGATCTAGTTATTTTATTACGTGTAAATTATAGATCTAGATCGTTAAATCGCTTCCGTTGCGGATGGAATTGCTAACAGTGGTATCGGAGCCTGGTGATCTATATTTATACGTATAAAATATTAGATTTAGGAGTGGAAAACATGTAGTTTTGTGTCCCAAATTTTTTTTTTTGTTGGGGCCGATGCATATGTTCTTTTTTTATGTTGCGATTGTTGTGGTTTGAAGAGATGGATTGGGGTTGATATTGTTTACTCGTTAGATCTATTGTAAGCTCTCTCGATTTAGATCATTTGAGCATAGGATTGATGTAAAAGTTGTTTTTATTTCTTTATTTTCGGCTATTTTTATTTTTTTTTTGCAATTCCGGAAAAACGACGAAGAACGATGAAGAACACGAGATGAAGACGGAACTCGAGGTATGAATAGGAGTCGGGGCGGAAATTTTTTGGTTAATTTTTTTTTGTACCACACGGCTAGGGTTTGATTTTTTTTATCAAACCCTAATTTTTAATTAAAAATCGGCATTTTTAAAATTAAAAAAAAATTATTTTTCCGGAATAAAAAATGCAGCAGGATTTTAATAAAAAAAAAAATTACGAATTATTTTATTTTAAAAATAAAGGCCCCTTCTCCTTTTGGGTTCGCGGTTCGTGGTTCAAGGTTCGAAGATCGAATACATGAAGACAACAAGATTGTAATTTATTTTTTTCCTAGGATAGATTTGATACGGGGGTACCAACGATCCATCTCGGTGTTTAAATTTTCCGCAATTTATTTTTTATGTGTTTGATCATAAAATAGATAAAAAACCGGAATTGCCATGACATGCATCATATCATAAATCCACTCCATGCATACGTAGAATTTTAATTTTGGTAATCAAAATAGGCATGTATACAAACTCGCGTAATTAGTTGAAATTTAATTAATACGTGGTAATTAATTAATTTAGTAACTAATTAAATATCCGAGGACGGGTTATGAAATCGTTAAGCCTTTTCGGTGTGTGTTCTCGGTGAACCGCCTTAAAAGCCCAAACGAGATCACATTTTCGATTCGTAGTGTCTACGAGATTGAATGATGGTAAAAGAACAATAAATCTTGGATAAAAACGGTTCGCCTATAGGTTGGGTGGTCAACTGAGCTTCGCCCGACCGACTTAACCCTCCTAGTGTGATGTATGTGAAGGATGCAGGTTCTTAGATCTAACCGAGTTAGATCTATACGCAGCGGATGGATCACGATTTACATATCATAAAACATAATCAAAGGATTTAACAACTACAAGGGGGTTGAGATCATGTTACCAATATTAGGAAGAGAAGCCAAGATCTTCCGGTGTGTTCTCCAAACGGCGGTTGGTGGACACCCTTCTTGATACACGAGCCTCCTTGATATGCAACCAGAAAAATCCCGAAGATTTTTCCAACTCGAACCCTAAGAATAGAGGCCAAAATTTTTCGCCAATTTCTCTCGGTGAATAGTGACGTGAATAGTACCTTGCCATTAGACTTGGGAGAACTCTTTTTATATATGAGACTCCAAGGATTAAATAATTAAGTGATAATTATCACATTAATCCTTTTCCAAATAAAAGATAAATAAAATGATTATCCCAAACAAATTAGGATAAATCATATTATTATCTATTATTCCATGAATTATCATTTAACAAATAAAAGATAAATCACATGATAAATAATTATCCAAGAAAACTAATTTCTCTCTAATTATTAGGACAATAATGGCGCCACATATTGGGTCAAAAAAGCCCACATAAAATGTCTTTTATGTGTATTATATTATTTAGCCCAACTAAATAATATCCATGCATATCAATTAATTAGCCCAGCCAATTAATTATCACTGAGGCCCAGATAACAAGATTATTAGTCCGAATTACAGAAGCCACACCGGGGACCATGGACCTATAACCAGTAGCTCCAATAATTAATTATTCATCGAACAAAAAGTACATTAATTATTAATTCCGGGATTACGCCACCATAAACCCGAAACTGAACTCTACCGATTATAGATGTATACTTATACTCAATCCATAGAGCGAATAAGCGTCCATTGATATAATCACTACATACGGATTAACCCTCCATAGACTGTCCATTCTGAGAGGGAAGTCTCCGTGAACCCGACTCAGAATATCTTAACCTTATTTACCATCAACCCCCTAGTGATCAATTAGTTCACATATCTGACTAGTAGCTAATTAGTTTAAATATGAACTCGGCCGATCGATCACTTTCTTAGGGCTAACAAATAAGGGGACTGTCTCTCTACTTCCCGCAGGAAGGAATGAATTCCATGTCTGTGAAAATCAGAACTACTCACTCATCTGGAGATAGTGCCAATGAGAAGTGGCTTGGAACACATTATTTAAGTGAACCGTAACTAACACATCAAACACTACCCCGGGACAAGCAGCACCCTGTGATCACCTCAGGATTAAGGTTGATCCATATATGATCATCTAATGATTTAATAATATTCCTCGATTACGGAATTATATCGAGAAATTTAGATTAAATCGGTCCAGTCCTATATGAATGCCATCATATATAAATGCCCCACGTAGGTACCCTCTACCGACAGTCCGGATAAGACCATCACACCCTAAGGTGTTCTGGGCGCATTATTGGTGTTTTAATCAAGAGACCCTAAATTCTGATTAAGTTCACCACGGACTAACGGTTTAAGCATATCTCCACTAACTCAATCCTCACGTGTAATCCATACACTGAGTTAAGTGGTTACATACAGATATACTTAGGGTTTGCAGCAGTGTATTACTTTACAAGCACAAAGCAAGTAATAAGGTGAGATAAATTCTGTCATTCATTATTAAAAACAATTACACAAATTGTCTTTCGGGCACTACACCTAACAGTATGCACGGGGGTCCGGCAAGACTAATCTCCACCGGCGAGCGGAGGGGTGATTCCTTCTTATCTCAATGGGGCTCTCTTGACCCGATATCGTCCGACTGTCACATATGTTCCAATGAATAGGACGGGTAGGCTTGCCTACGTTACCGACACCATTCGGAATCCTTGATTTGATGTGCTTTTATGTTAACATCAAAAAGACGTGGTTAGTTAACCCACCACCACTTCCAAAATATTGAGTGGGAGCGGTGGAGGCGACAGCCAACCCCACGGCCTATACTATAGATACATGTAAGTGAGAGAAGGGTGACCCCTCACGGCGCTTTGATTTCGTCCCCCTACGGATGGTGTTCACCCCTATCAACATTCATGGCTTGGTCTCCGAAAGGATAGGATTTCCGGGTACTCGTCGGGTCACTGACCTAATATCCTACGATGGCACACTCGGGGCATACCTAAGAGATCCGATATAGTAGGTCACACTTGTCAAGGGTATTCTTGATAATATCTAGGCTAAAAAAGGAAGGTAGTCAATGAATAAAGGGATGTTCGATTCTCGTGGGATGTTCGATTCTCACAAGTTATTCATTGATGAGATTGTCTCGATTTAACCGTCATCTCTTTGACCTACCCTACGACGGCACTGAGATGCGAGGTTAAAACCTTGGAATGGTAGAGTAGACTTAAATATAGTTTACAATTCCTAAAATAAACTTATATAGTAGTGTTAAACTTGAATTAATATATGTCATTTTATTTACAGCATTATATCTCTTACTAAATTGCTTAAAAATTAATAATTGACTAGTATTGACTTCGTTAAAAAGTGGAAAGTAACTAGGACGTTGAACTAGTTAATCGATAATGCAATTATTTTTCGAAAGAGATATTTTCTCTTAAGCCTTTTAAAAACAAGAGTGACATACAGGTATGTCACTAGTGTCATTCGTGTCAAACGGAAGACAAACTTAGTTTGATCAAAGGTGATTTCGGACTTTGAAATTCTTCTAGTGATTTTTGAGTGTATAGTGATTACACGAGTAATTTTCTAATTGAAAAATCAGAAAATCATAAAGTGCTACTAGTTGGACGATATTTGGAATCGATGAACTAGTGGGAGCTTTATGATTTGTTGTTTTTCTAGAACATTAGAAAAGTGTAACTGACTACACACGTTACCATTCTAATTGAAAAACCGTAAAGTCATGAAATGTCGCTAGTTGGACGATATTTGGAATCGATGAACTCGTGGGAGTTCTATGATTTGTTTTTTTCTGGAAACATTGGAACTATGTACGAAAGATTTTCTAATCGGAAAATCATAAAGCATTGCTCGTTAGACGGTATTTGAAACCGATAAACTAGTGGGAGCTTTAATGTTATGATTTGTTGCTTTTTCCGGTATATTAGAAAATCCGAGAAGTACCGACGAGTAACACTCAAAATAGACATCCCACGGTTCAAGAGTAGTGTCTACTCAAACGAACCGCTAGTTCAAGACTGTTTCCATTCACGAAAATAATGGGAGAATATGTCTAAAAGTGTTAGTCATCTAAACCGAGAAAATTTTAGGGCTAAACCAAAAATTAATCATAGGATAAGGACAGTGATTTCGGATCACCAACCTATTTATCCTTGGCGATTTTTTTTGAGCTAAGTTCTTTGGAAGAACAAGGTAGCAATGCATTTAACGATTAATAGAGCAGACAACGGGCAGTAATTTTAGCAAAAATAGTGGGAGTGATATGAGGAAATGAATCTCGGATTCAATCCTTGGATATCGCAGAAGATTTATTTTTCTGTTTTCAAAATTCGTTTGAACGAAAGGATTTACCTTCTATTCGATAATTTGTTTGTCGTATAGAAAGTGAATATACCATTTGTAGTACGAATCCAAGACTCGGACTTTTGTTTGATAAAGTCAAAACCACTTAGAACTGCTGAAATATGTATATAAAACACATCTTAAGAACTATTAAAA
Organism: Gentiana dahurica var. dahurica; assembly: GCA_024500145.1. Lineage (NCBI taxonomy): Eukaryota > Viridiplantae > Streptophyta > Magnoliopsida > Gentianales > Gentianaceae > Gentiana > Gentiana dahurica. The sequence goes on along the minus strand of CM044906.1, from coordinate 80,345,579 downwards.
GCAATTTGTTTGGATATTTAGATAAACGCTTCTTCATATTCCATAGTCCCTAAAAGACAAGACCTGAAGACTGGCTCAGGGTGATTCCTTTCTCCCAGTCTGGTTATATTGTCTCAAAGGTTCAATGACTAAGAGTCCTTTCAATCGGGAAAGGATAATGGTTATAAAGAAGTAACATAGCTTGTTCATGACGACCTTCGGGGTCGATGAAAGATACGAGCTAGAAGGAGCTTCTGAGTAGTGACTTCTTGTCTGATAACTATTGAAACACTCCGGTAAGTTTATCCAGAATATTTTGAGGTTTCTCTTTTTTCAACAGAGATAAAGTATTCTATACTCGGAATAGGCCATTCATAGTCCTCGAGACTGATGCTCAGCCTGCCTTATTGTGACATATTCTCACTAAGTGAGAAACTGTTAAATTGCCTTACATAGTTTTAGATGTGCTATAATACACTGCTTCACTCAATAAAGATATTGGAAGCGAAATAACAGTTTACATTGAAATGTAAGACCGAGAAGTCTACCTAGAATATGCTTTGGAATTTATGGATAAGGTGTGGATTCGGTTCACCCCACTTCCATAAATATAAGCATTTAGCACACGGTGCTTGAAGGTAAGACTGGGAATTTCGCGCATACGTTCGGTCAATGACCATTCGTGATATATCTTTTAACCTATTGTGTATAAAGGTTAGATTCTTGAACTCGGGAAGGGACAGTTATACTGTTGCATCCTTTCTGAAAAAGTCCATAAACAGCAAAACCTTGAACCTTGAAGTACGTTTACTCAAGGTAGTTACTAACTGATTAAAATCAGACCACATCCAACATCGGTTGTTGGTGATAACACTAAATACTACTAAACTAGATCAGAATTTCGATCCACCCAGTAAGTATTGGGAGTATGGTTTATCCATTACCTATTATGGGTTCTGTGGACTTTGTAGTCTGAGGAACGATTGATGACCTATGGTTCTTTAGTGAGCAGTATAGGATTCTGATAATAGAGGTTGGTTTAATAGCCATAACCCTGTGAATGGAGTTCGGTACTCCATTTCTGTTCATGCTCTTGTAGAACCACCTGAGCGTCTCAGGCCCAGTGGGAGTAATTGGATCTACACGGAAAAGAGTAGAATGAATAGGAAAGTTTATCTTTCAGAGCAAAGATTGAGTGGTCTAGGGGTAATTCCCTAAGAAGTAGAGAGTTAATCAGACCTTGGACTCTCTTACCACTTAGTATTGCATGATTTCGTTCAAAAACAGAAAATAGGGGTGATTTGATGTGATCCGTGATCGAATCAGATCTAAAATTGCCGAAGGACCGACTGATGGCACCAATAAAACGAGCACCGCGACCCCTAGCTAACTCGTAACTAAGAACCTTGGTATGACCTCAACCCTTAGATAACCCGTATCTAAGAACCTTGGTATACGAACGCCACAAGGTCTGCTCAGAACCTTGATAAGTTCCGTTTGGAATTAACCAAACAACGGGTTTGGAATCCACCAAACACCAACGTGAGAAAACTCACCCAAAGCTTAAAGCTTAAATATAATATATCAAAATTTGTCTTTGTGTCTTGATTACAATGACTCTTAATGCCTTTATATAGGCTACAAAATAAAATACTGACAATCTCCTAACCGATGTGGGACAAATTACAATGTAATTTTCGCCACTTTATTTGGTAACAAATCTAAATCAACCCTAATAAGCCCAAACGACTATTATTTGCTAAAAATAAACACCTGGCCCAATATACTAACATATGGGCAACTTTTGACACGGGCCTAAGGCCGTTTTATTCATTAAAACACCGAAAATTAAAATAAACAAAACAAATAAAATGCCTCGGGACGGATCACATCATTCCCTCCCGGTTGGAAAGGATTCGTCCTCGAATCCACCTGGATCAAATAATAAGCGTGGCCGAACATATGTGAGTAGGCCCTCGTAGTGAAGTACATCCAGGAAAAGTAAATAGGTGAACACTTGAGTAACCAACCTCTTGTACAAACGAACGGGGACAACATAAAAATCAGCAACCACAAAATCGAAAGGACGACAATGCACCAAAAATGGATCATGATAAATATGTGCTGCTCGTATATCTTTTAAATGCTCAAGTGACGTGGTTGATCTTGCTTCATGTTCAACCGCTCCAACAAAAGAATTCGACTCTCTGCTGATCGAAACCAACTCATTACAAGTATCATGCACAAGCAAGGATAAATCAAGAACCTCAGCTGGTGTATCAAGGATCTCCTCAGGCTCAACAACACTCTCAACATGAGTTGCAACGAGTGCCTCATCAACGTGAACTATCTCATCCACAACCAGGGCCTCGTCATTTTTAACTATTTCGCTCACAAATACAGTATCATTTGCATCCTCCATCTTCACCACTATATCAATCTGCTCCTCCTTAGTTATAGGAAACTCATCAATGAGAAGGAGAGATGAATCATCATCACATACATCACACTCTATTCCATTCGTTAGCTCCACCATACCTCCACTCTCGTCGTTTTTCAATTCTGGCTCAATATTTTCTACTTCCACCAATTTCACATCAGGAAGCGCACCCCTATCTATTTCCATGGCCTTAGAATCCCCTATTTGATAATCACATTGTTTCATAGGGGGTAGGGATTCCAATACATGCCTCTTGCCACCAAAAGAAAAAGAATAGCTAGTCCGGGATGCATTATGACGTACATTATGCAAAGATAGCCATGATCTCCCAAATATCAAATGTACATCACTCAGTGGCACCACATCACATGAGACAACAGCTTTATAACTTCCAATGGACACTGGAACCCGTGCATACCGTGTAACTTTAACCCGATGGTTTTCCACAACAATGTAGTAGGGCTGATAAAGTCTTTCCGTCCGCAAGTTTAATTCCTTAACCACATCTTTACTAATTAAATTTTCCTCTTCATCGTGATCAATGCACAACTCATATTCATAATCTCCAATAAAACATGATGTGTAAAATAAGTTGTTACCTTGACCAACACGGTTACCTCTACCACCACGATCACCTCTACCACTGCGGTTATCTCTACCACCACGGTTAAATTGCTCGATTACTCCCTTTAACATATTCTTCATCTTATTCATCATATCATCAAAACGTTGTTCTATTACCAAATTCGATTCATCAAATCATTCAAATTCCTAAAATAGGCATCAATAGGACACTCCTTTGACATTTTCACGATGGAAATTTACCAAGAAGTAGCACGTGACAAGTATCCGGAATGTCCAATCAAAATTATTCGTAAGATTTTTTTTTGGAATTTTCTTTTTGAGAGGCGTACGAGAATCAAGGGTGTGATAAAAATCACATCTAAAATGTGAAAGTCTCGTCCAAAAGGTAGGCTGATTTTTATTTTTATTTTTTAACTATGGCCGACTAACATAAAAATAAATAAATTAATTAAAAGTAGGTCAAGAAAGGCGGCTGCTGCAAATTGCATAAGGGTTTTTTTTAACAGATGCGGCAAAGCTAGGGAAAAAAAAAGTGCTCCAAGTCGGCGGCAAAGGGATCAATAATCGCAGGATTTTTTTTTTCTTTTTTTAACAGATGCAAGAAACGAAGGTTGGAATCAAATATGTATATTTTTTTTTCCACTTGAGAATGAAAAACGCAGAACACAGTAGGAAAGGAAAAAAATAAATAAATAAAAGAAAAGGGATATTTGGATACCGTCAGTGACTAGCTCCGATACCAACTGATGTGATCCGTGATCGAATCAGATCTAAAATTGCCCAAGGACTTGACTGATGGCACCAATAAGACGAGCACCGCGACCCTTAGCTAACTCGTAACTAAGAACCTTGGTATGACCTCAACCCTTAGATAACCCGTATCTAAGAACCTTGGTATACGAACGCCACAAGGTCTGCTCAGAACCTTGATAAGTTCCGTTTGGAATTAACCAAACAACGGCGTTGGAATCCACCAAACACCAACGTGAGAAAACTCACCCAAAGCTTAAAGCTTAAATATAATATATCAAAATTTGTCTTTGTGTCTTGATTACAATGACTCTTAATGCCTTTATATAGGCTACAAAATAAAATACTGACAATCTCCTAACCGATGTGGGACAAATTACAATGTAATTTTCGCCACTTTATTTGGTAACAAATCTAAATCAACCCTAATAAGCCCAAACGACTATTATTTGCTAAAAATAAACACCTGGCCCAATATACTAACATATGGGCAACTTTTGACACGGGCCTAAGGCCGTTTTATTCATTAAAACACCGAAAATTAAAATAAACAAAACAAATAAAATGCCTCGGGACGGATCACATCATGATTCCCTGAGACTTTCTTGCCAAACAAACGGAGTCTGGATTCATTCAGAACAAAAGGGTATTGCCTTATGAACTTATGACTGGAAGACTGTCAAGGCTTATGTCCTTTGTGGATAAACAACAAACCTCTCGGTCATTGGAAGTCATATATTTCTACAATATGTGGATTTGACCATAATATTGATAAGTCTTTTATAGACTGGATATCAATTTTAGTACAGTAGTGAATATATACATTAGTGTTTGTGAAGGATAACACTGCACCAGTTGGAATCAACATGGGTGTGTTATCTGAAGTCAGAATCTGACAATGCCACAATTCTCTGCAACAGAAATTTGGACAACTTCCTAAAGAGTTTGACGCGGTCGAATTCATTGGAATCAGTCACTGGTTTCCCATCCATCTTATTGGTTAAGATGATGCATCTGTGTATGCAACATTCAACGAGGAAGTTCTACCCTATGCCTCAGGAATGACTCTCTAAATCTTCGGATCAAGAGAAATGGGATAGATTCTCTTTCTAGTAAGAGATGGTCAGGTTATTGAACGTCAACTTTGAATGAATCTTAGATTCGGCGGTTAACAAAGTAAGTTTAGTATGTCCTTTAGTATCTTGAAGAGAACGAGGAATAATATGCAGACATATTCATGTGTGAACTTGGATATGTGTGATACACTGATTTTGACTTTAAGTCAGATTGAGGATGATCGTTAAGTCGATCTCGGGCTCAGTGTTTACTCTTGTGTTGAAGCTATTGCCTGGAGGAATCCAGCAACGCCAACTCGACTTTAACTAGTTGGGTGATTAGCGGCTTTTGTAGTAGCTAGAGAGGCGATATAGCTTAAGGATTTCCTTTTCATATCTGGGAGTGATTCTAGATTTGGAAGCCGATACCACATCATTGTCCACACGATGAAGGGGTAGCTTATAAGGATTTTCAAAATCACTAGAGGTCAAAAGCATATTGGGAAGGTACCACATGATTAGATAGACCGGTAACGTTTTGATTCTACGGATCGTCTCGAGCCGACAACCTGACTAATCAGTAAGACCCATGATATTTAGATGTAGGCACTCCCCGAGTCACTGACCTATCCTACGACGGCACACTCGGAGTGTACTTTGTCATCTGCAATGGTTATGATATGCTTAATGGGTACTAGAATACGGGATGGGTCTCCATTGCTTTAGAGCAAGTGGGAGATGTAGTTTGTTGTATTTTAAATAATAGGGTGTGCCCTAAAACAATTAATCACATGCATTCGTGGAAGTTCAACCGCGCAGCAAATCGAGTAGTGGTAAACCTCGTCTTCTGTTCGATCTCCCTGATAAAGTGATGGATTGGGACAAAAGGTGTATGAGGGTTGAATCCCGAGTGGGATGGCCATTTCCCAAGCTTCCTGCAAATTCTCTACAAACTGAACACTTAAAGGATATCCACACCCAAGAGGAGGACGACGAGTTTATCACCGAGCTCAAGGAGCTGCTCAGCTTTGTTCGAAAAGGTGTCGAACAACCTCGAGCCTTTAATTGGAGATTGCTCTTGGATGATAGTCAACCCTACATCAGAATGGCCGGTCTACCCTCAACCGGCGTAGGAGATCCCCTGGTTGTGGTCGACCCATTGCCCACCGATCCTGATTGGTACGGAGAGTGCCATCAAGGCCGATGCATGCCCTCCCAGTGTAGAGTCTGTTTAGGCGACCCCTCGCTTCGGACCCCGAGTACGATATTTACTTTGCATTCTTTTTGATATTTTTCGATTGCCTGTTTTCTTTGTTGCTTCTCTTCATGTTATTTTTCAGATCGCTAATAAGTGTTGTTCTCTGCAGGTACCATGGATGCTCTCGATCAACGCAGCCAGCTGACCCAAAGGAAGACCACTGGCGAGGTGAAGAGAGCCGCTGAACTGAAGGGGCTTAAGACCCCGCTGCCTATGGTCGATATAAGGAAAGGGGCAGTTGGAACCTCTGGGTCTCAAGTCGGGAAGTCAACCCAGCCACCAGTTAAACAAGCAGGGGATAGAGCCGCGGCGGGCAAAACCCTCAAGCAAACCACCCTGACAAAGCCGCCGGCTGGCGATAAGAAAAAGAGAGCTGTTGTCGAAGAGACTGATCCTACAAGAGGTGGTAGTGGTGAGCAGGATGTTCCCCCACCCAAATCATCCAGAATCGATGAATCAGAGAGGAAAGAGGCTGCTGATAAAGCCAAACCCTCTGACCAAGGCAAATATGTGGCCGATGAGTCAGTTTCGGTGGACACAAGGACGATGGTGCCTTTTGTCGGAGTCCCTGTTGGGCCTGGAGGGCGTCCTGCCGCATGGTTGGACAAGGAGTTTATGCGCCAACAGCCTCTTGATATGTCAAAGGCGACGACGATCTCAAGGGCAATTGCTGACGTGCCCCCCTGAAACATTTCCGATGGGGTCTTACCAACCCCGTCCTGCTGGAGATAGGCCGTGGGATCACGAGCAGAGTTGTAATGGCGGATCAGACCGATCCCCGCCGAACCTCCCTTCAAAATATTGAGGACTTGTGGGGTTTGTATGGCGCCACGGTGAGCATGGTAAACATCTTTCCTGTCTTTTCTTTGTTTTTCTTACTGCTATATTTTTTAAGTAAGTATTGACCTCGCTGATCTCTCCTTTTTTAGGTCGGCACAGGATTGGCTCAGTTCATTAACGACAAAAGAAGCACCATATCTACGAGCGTTGATGTCGGTAAAGAGTTGGCCGATACTAAGAAAGCGCTCGATGCTGCAAATGAGGTGGGGGCTGGACAGCATGCTCACTTAAGTGCTGCTGAAGCTGAAAATGACAAACTGAAGAAGCTGGCCGTTAGCGAGAAGAAAGCGCAGATTGAGGCCCAAGCAAACTCTGAGCGTCGGGAGAAACTTAGTCGTGAGCTGGCTACTAAAGATGTCGAGGCCGCCAGAACCATGAAGGACATGCAGACTCAGATCGACGGGGCTCAGAAAGCAAATGATGCCTTGAACCAATAGCTCTCCGATCTGAACTCTGGAATTGAAGCTCGGCTACAGGCTGCTCCGGGTGAGAATTTCCTGATGGGATATGATCAAGGCTTTTATCATATCGCTAGGTGTAACTGGGCTCGCTGTGGTGAGACTTCGGATATTGATGATGCAGGTTCTTAGATCTAAACGAGTTAGATCTATGCGCAGCGGATGGATCACGATTTATATGACACAATTCATAATTAAAGGACTTAAGTACTACAAGGGGGTTTAAGATTATGTTACCAATAACGGGAAGAGTCGTCTTGATCTTCCGATGTGTTCTCCAAACGGCGGTTGGTGGACACCCTTCTTGATACACGAGCCTCCTTGATATGCAACACCAAGAAAAACTCAAAGTTTTTCTTCTACTAAAAACCCTTGTCAAGAAAAAACTAATTTTTCTCTCCTTTTAGACATGTGGGGCGAAATTTTCTATTATCATTAGGACTTGGGAGAACTCTCTTTATATATGAGAGTAATCCTTGTCCTCCAAGGATTAAATAATTAAGAGATAATTATTCCATTAATCCTTTATTCCAAATAAAATATAAATAAAATGATTATCCCAAACAAATTAGGATAAATCATATTATTATCTAATATTCCATGAATTATCAATTAACAAATAAAAGATAAATCACATGTCAAATAATTATCCAAGAAAACTAATTTCTCTCTAATTAAATGATGATATTTGCGCCACCTTTAGGGTCAAAAAGCCCACATAAAATGTCTTTTATGTGTATTATATTATTTAGCCCAACTAAATAATATCCATGCATATCAATTAATTAGCCCAGCCAATTAATTATCACTGAGGCCCAAATAACAAGATTATTAGTCCGAATTACAGAAGCCACATCGGGGACCATGGACCTATAACCAGTAGCTCCAATAATTAATTATTCGTCGAACAGAATAAGTACATTAATTATTAATTCCGGAATTACGCCACCATAAACCCGAAACTGAACTCTACCGATTATAGTACTCAACCCATAGAGTGAATAAGCGTCCATTGATATAATCACTACATACGGATTAACCCTCCATAGACTGTCCATTCTGAGTGGGAAGTCTCTGTGAACCCGACTCAGAATATCTTATCATTATTTACCATTAACCCCCTGATGATCAATTAGCACACATATCTGACGAGTAGCTAATTAGTCAAATGTGAACTCCCGGGATCGATCACTTTCTTAGGGATAACAAACAAGGGGACTGTCTCTCTACTTCCCGCAGGAAGGAATGGATTCCATGTCTGTGAAAATCAGAACTACTCACTCATCTGGAGATAGTGCCAATGAGAAGTGGCTTGGAACACATATTAAAGTGAACCGTAACTAACACATCAAACACTACCCCGGGACAAACAGCATCCTGTGATCACCTCAGGATTAAGGTTGATCCATATATGATCATCTAATGATTTAATAAGATTCCTCGATTACGGAATTATACCGAGAAATTCAGATTAAATCGGTCCATTCCTATATGAATGCCATCATATATAAATGCCCCACGTAGGTACCCTCTACCGACAGTCCGGATAAGACTATCACACCCTAAGGTGTTCTGGGCGAATTATTGGTGTTTTAATCAAGAGACCCTAAACTCTGATTAAGTTCACCACGGACTAATAGTTTAAGTATATCACCACTAACTCAATCCTCACGTGCATGCCATACACTGAGTTAAGCGGTTACATACTGATATACTTAGGGTTTGCAGCAGTGTATTATTTACAAGCACAAAGCAAGTAATAAGGTGAGATAAAATATGTCATCCATTACTAAAAACAATTACACAAATTGTCTTTCGGGCACTACACCTAACAATCTCCCACTTGCACGAAATGACAAGTAACGATTGTTTTTAGAGCACACCATTTCTCATCTTATTCACAACACTCTCCCACTTGCTCTAAAAGCAGATGAGACATATCACTCAATGCCGTACCCTCCAAGCACTCGACTTGGTACACTGATCGATTAGGTTGTCGGCTCGAAACGATCTTTAGGATCGAAACGTCGCCGGTCAATCTAATCAGGCGGTACTCTCACTTAATATGCTTTTGACCTCTTATGACTGAGAAGATCCTTCTAAGATATCTCTTCACTGTTTTCACGATGAAGTGATATCGGCTTATCAGACCTGGAATTACTCCCGGACCAAAAAAAGGTCTAAGCACTATGAGTAAACACCGAGCCCGAGATCAACTTAATGATCATCCTTAATCTGACTACAAGTCAGAATCAGTGTAGTCAACCATATTCAAGTTTGCACATGAATATACAAGCATATGATTCCTCGTTCTCTAAAGATACTTGAGGACGTACTAAAATGCTTTTCAGTGCACGAATCCGAGATTCGACTACTATTGACTTGTGATAACCCGACTTGCCATTATCCAAGAGAGACTCTATCCCATTTTCTCTTTATCCGGAGATTTAGAGAATCATTCACGAGATGTAAGGTAGGACTACTCTTGTTGAATGTTGCATACGTATATGCATGATCATCTTAACCAATAAGACGGATGGGATAGCCAATGACTCATTCTTGTGAATTTGACCAAATCAAATTCTTAGAATATAGTCCAATTCTCTCATCCAGAGAATCTTGGCGTGTCGGTTTCCGACTTCAGATAGCACACCCATGTTGTTTCCAACCGTTTTAGTGTTATCATTTATGAACACTAATACTACTACTACATTACCAATATTGATATCCAATCTTCGAAAAACTTATCAATATTTTGGTCAAGTCCACATATTTTAAAACATGTGACTTTTAAATGACCGAGAGGTTCTCTTAAATCCACAAAGGATATAAGCCATGGCAGGCCTCCTACCAAAGGTTCTTTCTGAATGAATTAAGATATCGTTAGTCTCGCAAAAAAGGTCTTAGGGAATCACCCCTATCTTCCGCTTTGTCACGAATCCGTTATTCATTCTTAGCTAAAACCCTTCTGTTATGAATGAATTCAGATTCCATTGTTCGGCAAGAAAGTCTCAGGGAATCACCCCTATTTTCTGCTTTCTAACAAAATCTAGCAAGACCGAGTGGTGAGAGAGTTCAAGGTCCGGTTAACTCTCTACTTGTCGTGAATCACCCCTATACCACTCAACTTTACGCTGAAAGTTTAAACTTTCCTATTCATTCGACTCTTTTCCGTGTAGATCCAATTGCTCCCACTGGGCCCGAGACACTCAGGTGGTTCTACAAGAGGCTGAACAGAACTGGAGTACCAAAACTTCATTCACAGGGTTAAGGTTTTCAAACCAACCTCTATAATCAGAATCCTATACAGCCCACCAAGAGCCATAGGTTATCAATCACCCCAGCAGATTATAAAGTCCACAAAATCACAATGGGTCAACGGTTAAACCATACTCCCACTGTGTTTTGGGTGGATTGACATTCGATCTAGTAGTATTTATGAGTGTAATCACCATCAACTAATGTTGGACGTGGTCCGATTAAATCAGATAGTAACTACCTTTGGGTAACCGTACTCCAAGGTTTAAGGCTGTTTCTTATAGATTCTATCGGAAGGCTTGTGACAGTTCAACCGTCACTTTCTGATCTCAAGAATCTTATAATCAACCTTCACTCGTCTCATTAAGATATTTCATGAACAGACACAATCTGAACGTATGCGCAAAATCCCCAGTCCTACCTTCAAGCATTAAATGCTAAATGCCTATATTTACGGATGTGGTGTGAACCGAATTCACTCCTTATCCATAAACTCACTAGCATCTTCTAGGTAGACTTCTCGGTTTACATAATAATGTTAACCGTTATTTTGCAACGAATTATCTTAATCGAGTTTAGCAGTGTATTGTAGCATATCAATAACTATATAGGGCAAGTCTATGGTTTCTTCCTCGGTGAGAAACATTCCACTAGGAGGCGGGCCGAGCATCAGTCCCAAGACTATGCGATAGCCTATTTCTGAGCATGGAATACTCTATTCTCTGCTAAAATCAGAGACACCTCCTCGTATTCTTTTGATAAACCAACCAGTGTTTTGAGTAGTTATCAGACAGAATGTCACCACTCAAAATCTCCCACTAGCTTGTATCTCTCACTAGACCCCGAAGGTCATGGTGAACAAGCTATGTTACCCCTTCAAAACTATTACCCTTTCCCGATTGAAAAGAAACTTAGTCATTGTTCCTTTGAGATAGTGTTCCAAGACTGGGAGATAGGAATCACCCTTAGCCAGTCAGCAAGTCTTGTCTCTAGGATATATGCACTAATTAATAGTTATTGAAAGGTCGTTTATCTTAATACGGAAACCTTTTACCTTTAATAGTTTTAGATGTGTTACACATACTTATTCAGCTGTTCTAAGTGGTTCTGACTTTATCAAACAAAAGCCCGAGTCTCGGATTCGTACTACAAATGTCATATTCACTTTCTATGAGGCAACATTATTTCGAGTTGAAAGTGAATCCAATTGTTTCAACGAATCTGTAAACAGAAAAATAAATTTTTCTGTGATATTCAAGGATAGAATCCGAAATTCATTTCCTTATATAACTCCCACTATTCTAGCTGAAATTACTGCCCGTTGTTACTTTATTAATGCACAGCTTCATTGTTCTTCCAAAGAACTAAGCCACTGAGTCAAGTTACTCGGTTAAGAAAGTCGCTAAGGATTCATTGGTTAGTGATCCGAAATCACTTTCCTTATCCAATACTTTCTTTAATTAATGTTTCGGTTTAGCCTCAAAACTTTAGTTAAGATGATTAACACTTATAGACATTCTTTCCCATTCTTAACTTTCCTTAAAAGGAAATAGTCTTGAACTAGCAGTTCGTTTGAGTAGACACTACTCGTGAACTGTGGGATGTCTAATGAAAGTGTTACCTAGTGGGACTGATTTTCTAATAAATTAGAAAAACATAATATAAAAGCTCTCACTAGTTTATCGGTTCCAAATACCGTCTAATTAGCGACACTTTAATTTATGATTCTCCAATTTTTCTATCAGAAAATTTCTCGTGTAGACACTACACAATTCACTAGAAGAATTTTATCGTCCCAATCATCTTTCAAACTAACTACGGTTGTCTCTCGTTCTGCACGAGTGACAGCAGTGACATGCCTATTTACGTCACTTAAGTTTTGAAGGCTTCAAGAGAAATATCTCTTCCAAAAAATTAATCGCATGTGAGATTAATAAATACAACGTTCTAGTTACTTACCACTTTTTAACGAAGTCATTACTAGTCAATTTTACACTAGCAGTCTAGCACCTTAAAGAGATATATATAACAGTTGTAAATAAAATTGACAGAAAATAAATCCAAATCATACACTACTAAAATTTTAGGAACATAAACTAAGTACTTATAGTCTATCCTACAGTTCCAAGGATTTAATCTAATGCCTCAGTGCCGCCTTAGGGTAGGTCAAAGAGGTTTTGATGAATATTGAAGATCAGATTGAGAATCGAACATCTTATTTGTGATCGTCAATCACCTTTCCTTTTTCATCCAAGGTACTACCAAAAATACCCTTTATGAGTGTGACCTACTGTCTCAGATTTTTAGGTAGACCCTGAGTGTGCCGCCTTAGGGTCGGTCAGTGACCCGACGAGTACCCAAAATCCTATCCTTTCGGAGACCAAGCCTTGAATTTTGATAGCGGTGAAGGACTTCTTTAGGGAGGCCGGTCCCAGGCCGGCACGAGGCGTCACCATTCTCTCACATTGCTTGTGTCAACAGTAGAGGCCGTGGGGTCGGCTGTCGCCTCTCCCGCTCCCACTCAATATTTTAAAAAAGTGGTGGGTTTACTGATCATGTTTTTGGACTTGATGTTACATTAAGGAACAATAAATCATAGGCCCGAATGTTGTCGGTTATGTGGGCTAGCCCACCCGACCTATTCGTTAGAACATATGTGGCCGTCGGACGGGTCAAGGCTAGGAGAGGTCCGTTGAGCCGTAGTGGCTCTTCGGATGGCTCAGTGTTGCCAGACCCCCGTGCAAACGCCACACGTGGAGGGTGAAGTCGATTGAGCCGTAGCTACTGTTGACCACCCAACCGTGGTTAAACCATTTTCGAACCTGTTTGCCCGTGATTATCCAATCCTTAAACATCAAACTTTCACGTAGACACTACGGAACAAAAACGTAATCTCGTCTTAGGTAAGGTGGAATTCACCGAGAATCCAACACCTTAACCACGAGGTTTCGATTTTACTCCTTATGCTTTCGCAGAGTGGGATTCACCGAGAATCCATCACCCAACCTCGACGATTGAAAAAACCCGTGTTCCTCGGTTTTTACCTAATTAGTTTCTAATTAATATCAAACAATTAATTAAAACTAATCGTGTGTTTTATACATGCCTAACTAATTCCTCGAATTAATTTCTACATGTATGCATATGGAGTGGAATTCATGATATGATGCATGTCATGGAAATTTTCCGGTTCTACTCATACAATCTACACATGTATACTAGTGCGGAAAATAAACACCGAGATGGACCGTTGGCACCCCCGTAACTAATCTATTCGAAAATAAATTAAAACCCTAATCTGCAGCTGTTTAGAATCTTCGACGATCGGCATATCAAACAAACTCGGATCGAGACGAAACTTTCCAGATCTGATCTTTACTCTTCGGGCTTCAACATGGACGGTTGGATCGGAGCATTGACTTGTCAATTTTCTCCAGTGAGCCGCCCAACTTGATGCTGAAACAGACTATTACAGCAGCGCATCATTCACTTCCCGAGGCCGATCGGGGATCAAGATGAATCCCGATCGTCCTGAAAATTTTATATCACGTCCAAAACCCCATGATTACCGATCTGACCCGTCAGATTTTCGTTTCAACGGTCCAATCCTTTCCAGAAAATCGAGGAAGTCACAGTTAGGGTTTCTGTGAATCCTGTGTTTTTCTCATCAACGAACGGACATCCAAACGGACTCTGATCGACGCCAAATTTTGTGGGATTGTTCACCAACTTCCAATATTGATTCTGACCGGAGGGATCTTCTTTTTAACGGTTCAAAAATGGGAAAAACGAAAAGACTAAACAGCTACTGTACAGATCTATTTTCTGGAAATTAAACTTGCAATAAAAAAAAATTACATAATTTCATATACTCATATGAACGAATTTTCATCGTTTATATGAGTTTACAATAGATCTAACGGGTAAACAATGCCAACCCCAATCCATCTCTTCAACCATAACAATTTTAATCATAATCAATGCATAATTATAAGTAAAAATTACCTACATGCAATTCCACTCCTTTAAATCGCTTAACTATGACTATGACTATATAAATCGTGGAACCTGGCTCCGATACCACATGAAGGATGCAGGTTCTTAGATCTAAACGAGTTAGATCTATGCGCAGCGGATGGATCACGATTTATATGACACAATTCATAATTAAAGGACTTAAGTACTACAAGGGGGTTTAAGATTATGTTACCAATAACGGGAAGAGTCGCCTTGATCTTCCGATGTGTTCTTCAAACGGCGGTTGGTGGACACCCTTCTTGATACACGAGCCTCCTTGATATGCAACACCACTAAAAACCCTAGTCAAGAAAAAACTAATTTTTCTCTCCTTTTAGACATGTGGGGCGAAATTTTCTATTATCATTAAAACTTGGGAGAACTCTTTTTATATAGGAGAGTAATCCTTGTCCTCCAAGGATTAAATAATTAAGAGATAATTATTCCATTAATCCTTTATTCCAAATAAAAGATAAATAAAATGATTATCCCAAACAAATTAGGATAAATCATATTATTATCTAATATTCCATGAATTATCAATTAACAAATAAAAGATAAATCACATGTCAAATAATTATCCAAGAAAACTAATTTCTCTCTAATTAAATGATGATATTGGCGCCACCTTTAGGGTCAAAAAGCCCACATAAAATGTCTTTTATGTGTATTATATTATTTAGCCCAACTAAATAATATCCATGCATATCAATTAATTAGCCCAACCAATTAATTATCACTGAGGCCCAAATAACAAGATTATTAGTCCGAATTACAGAAGCCACATCGGGGACCATGGACCTATAACCAGTAGCTCCAATAATTAATTATTCATCAAACCGAATAAGTACATTAATTATTAATTCCGGGATTACGCCACCATAAACCCGAAACTGAACTCTACCGATTATAGATGTATACTTATACTCAACCCATAGAGTGAATAACCGTCCATTGATATAATCACTACATACGGATTAACCCTCCATAGACTGTCCATTCTGAGTGGGAAGTCTCCGTGAACCCGACTTCGAATATCTTATCCTTATTTACCATTAACCCCCGATGATCAATTAGCACACATATCCGACTAGTAGCTAATTAGTCAAATATGAACTCCCGGGATCGATCACTTTCTTAGGGCTAACAAACAAGGGAACTGTCTCTCTACTTCCCGCAGAAGGAATGGATTCCATGTCTGTGAAAATCGGAACTACTCACTCATCCGGAGATAGTGCCAATGAGAAGTGGCTTGGAACACATATTAAAGTGAACCGTAACTAACACATCAAACACTACCCAGGGACAAGCAGATCCTGTGATCACCTCGGGATTAAGGTTGATCCATATATGATCATCTAATGATTTAATAAGATTCCTCGATTACGGAATTATACCGAGAAATTCAGATTAAATCGGTCCAGTCCTATATGAATGCCATCATATATAAATGCCCCACGTAGGTACCCTCTACCGACAGTCCGGATAAGACTATCACACCCTAAGGTGTTCTAGGCGCATTATTGGTGTTTTAATCAAGAGACCCTAAACTCGATTAAGTTCACCACGGACTAATAGTTTAAGTATATCACCACTAACTCAATCCTCACGTGCATGTCATACACTGAGTTAAGCGGTTACATACTGATATACTTAGGGTTTGCAGCAGTGTATTATTTACAAGCACAAAGCAAGTAATAAGGTGAGAAAAAATCTGTCATCCATTACTAAAAACAATTACACCAATTGTCTTTCGGCACTACACCTAACAATTGAGACCTTGCGGGACTGGAGAATCACCCACCCCTTCTCTGATTATCTAAGGGATTTCCATCCGCACATTTCCTTCTCTAATGTTGAACTTGAACGGTACATCCCCAAATATGCTCTAGATTGGGAGGTGCCTGCAGTTGTAGAAGAGAATCTAAGGGAGCTTGTTCGCCGAGAAACCCAGGCGAACACCGCAACTGAGGGAGAGGATGAGCAGACCGGAGAAGAGGCCGCGCAGACAGCCGAAGAAACTATAGAGCCTACCGAGTCTGAGACGAATGCCGATCAAATGCTGCACCATTCCCTCTGTGAGGAGAATGTCCATAATGAAGAAATGTGGCCTGAAGATTCTTAGATTTGTAGTCTTTGTTCCGAAAAACTATTTTGAATTTGTGTATGTATAACTCTCTTTATTTCCGCACTTTACTTTTTGCTCGAATTTATTTTTTGCTCAAGTCTGCTTTCTGTTTGCCTGATGTATGCTTTATTTTTTGCTCAAATT
This sequence comes from Gentiana dahurica var. dahurica, assembly GCA_024500145.1. Classification (NCBI taxonomy): domain Eukaryota; kingdom Viridiplantae; phylum Streptophyta; class Magnoliopsida; order Gentianales; family Gentianaceae; genus Gentiana; species Gentiana dahurica. The sequence continues at coordinate 80,328,667 of CM044906.1, read as the reverse complement.
TATTGCATAAATTGAGTCCGATCATAATAGCATCCGGCCCCCTTGTTTTGGATAAGATTCTAATTTGATAGCTGTTAAGGGTGATTTTATACGTTTTATAAGGATATATTTTATGTCAATATTCCCCATATTCTTAGGATTTTCATAGAAATCGAGCTTATAATCGATTAATTGAGTAAATGGTGTTTCTAATAAGTTAAATTGCAAAACGTAGCGATTTATGTGTTTAAATCATGATTTTATATTATTTTAGGATTGTGTTACGCTTTGGTATGTTTTTCCTACATTGTAGATACACATTGTTGATGGAAAGGATGATTTTAAAGAGATAAATTCGAGTGGAAAAGAAATCAAGCAAGATAAATGTCGGAAAATCAGGATTCCGGCTAGTGACGACCTTGCAACGAGGTTCTTGATATGATAACAACCGATTTGACTCTGGACCTCAAGAGAAGAGTTGTAGGTCTTGAAGGGAGGATTCTACAGGATTTTGAATCACTCCATTCCGACTTACGAGGCCCGAGATATGAGTGTTACAAGTTTGGATGCTGTTGCTGAAAATAGTGAACGGGCGTCCGACCTTATGGACGGGCGTCCGGCACCGTTACTGTAGCAACCGCCTCTGATTTTCTATAAATAGTAGCAGCTTTTCAACCCTAATATCATACCATATCGAATTTTACACACAGCAGCCGCAAGAACACCTTATTTTCTGAGGCTTCCAAGGCCGGTCACCCGAGCCTTGTGCTCGGGTGATCGGGGTTAGATTAGGTTTTATTTTGCGTTTCGTTTTCTTTTCTTGTTCGAATTATGATGAAGGCTTGGAGCTTTCATCCATGGAGCAACCATGGAGACCTGTTTCTGCAGCACTTTAATTTCAGTTCATGGATGATTTTGTAAGTTTTAATTATAATTGTTTCGTTTCCTATGTTTATTTGTATCGTGCAATTTTATATCGAAAGATGATTGTATGATTTGATGCTACCGTATGACGGAAGTCGGTGTAGTTTAGATCACCATAGGAAAGATTAGATTTTTAATCTATATATAATGGAAGTTCGTAGGTTAAATATCTAGGTTTACGAGAGGATCACAATTTGATTAATTCATTACAAGATTATCTTAGATTGGAATTGAGGGATATCACCGTTACCGGAAAGATGAGATTGTTCATGTGTTTATTTCATTACGTTGTTCTTGTTCTCTTTCATGTTTTGTATGCTTTATGTTAATCGAATTTAGATAACGGAAGTTAATAGATTCACTAGATTATCGTGAGGGAGATTGACAATAATTATTCCAACAAACGGAAGTTGAGGGATAATGTTGTTAGGTTAGGATTCAATCCATATCTTTGATTTGTATCGATATTAGTCAAGACCGGAAGGTAAACTAATTAATGGCGTGATAAATCGGAAGAGGAAACGTTTCATTAGAAAAGATAATAATCCAAGATAACTAATGAATGAATGTTTGTCTATCTGACTGATTTCGGTGGGGTGATGGTTGTTGGGAATAGATTGATCATGGTTTGTTTATGTTTGTTCAGTTATTAGTTAGTTTTACTATTTTCGTAGATGTAGTTTTATTTATTTTGTCCGCAACTATATTTCCTGGCTTTGGATTAACAATCCTCCGTCCAGTTATTTTTCCGTTCTAGTTTAGGTTTAGGTTTAGTTAATAAAGAAGAATTAATTAGATTAGATTCAACATCCCTTTTCCCCGAGGATCAATACCCGTACTTATCCAACTTTACTAGCAACTACCCGGTATTCGGCCGGTTAGGAGGTAGTTTTGCATGGTAGTATAGGTTTATAAATTTTCTTTTGTTTTAATGATGCAAAATCTCCCCAACAAAAGTGGCGCCGTTGCCGGGGAATCGGTGTTTTGTTGAATCTTCTTTCGTTAATTTTTCTATTTAGTTACGTTTTATTTGTTTTTATTTTATTTCAATAAAAGTAACGTTTAACAAATCGAGAGTTTTTATTTTTGCCGTGTTTCGATAACCGTTGGGTTAAGAATGTGCAAAAAGTTTTTTACTCGATTTGTGAAACGTGAACTATATGTTTGTTTGTATCTAGTCTAACCCTCTGTGCTTTAATTTGATGTGGCTGCTTTGTGATATTTGATGTATGATCATTTAAGAAATTAGGGTTTGCTGTGTTTCCTGCGTTTTCTATGCAAATTCGACTGTTGGACGAGCGTTCAGGTAAGTGAACGCCCGTCCAGTCCCTAACATGCAGGTAAACGAGCGTCTGGTTTGTTGGACGCTCGTCCGTTCCAAAACGTATCGGCTCTGTTCTGTTTTCAAGAACCAGACGGGCGTCCATATATCTAAACGCCCGTCCGGCCTGCATAAGTTTTAAACGCCCGTTTGAATTAGTGAACGCCAGTCCAGGTTCCAGATTTCTTCTCAATTTGATTTTTAATGCTTTATTTGATATGGATACTTTAATTTGAGCTTCTGTGGCTACTTATTTTCACGTAGATGTTCCGAACTTGCATGTTTACATCTTTCCATCTACGGATCCATGTTAAATAATTGAATCTAATGGATAATATACTTGATTCATCCATGCAAGTTATAGTTACTGTCGGTTCTCGTATGCTATAACCGGTCTTCGTGTTAATTAGTAGCTAATGTCAGTTTCCGTATGCTACATACCGCTGTGATGAATCTTTTAAGCTTTGAGACTTATGTGCTTCCTTGTTGTTTTTGTAACTCATATGGGTAGCTACTGTCGGTTTTCCGTATGCTACGTCCTTGTCCATATGAGTTATATCTGTTTAGAATAGCTAACTGTTGGTTTTCCATAATGCTATCACTTTTTACGAGTCTTAAAGCGCGTCTACACTGCAAGTAATGAACAGTACTGTCGTTTATCGTAACTTTGTCATTATTTGGTAGACGTTTATTATATACATGTCATATTGCTAATTAGTGGGCTAGTTTTCTTTCTTTTATTTTCTTTTATTTTTGCATATCATTTAGATGCATATCATTTAGTTGCATGTCATCTAGTTGCATTGTTTTTATTTTTGTTTTATTTTTCTTTTTTTCTTGAGCGTAGTTAACTGTCGGTTTCCGTAATACTACCTCGTTTTCTTTATTTTTAGTTTCTGCATAGGCCGTAGTCACTGTAGGGTTGTCCTCTCAACTTGCTCAGCCTGAGCCTGTCAGAATTTATTTTTATTTATTTTATTTTTAGGATTGCATATCATGTAGGCTGCATTGTAGTATATTTTCATGTAGTTGCACCTAGCCTACTGTTGTGTAATGTTCCATGTATATGTATTCCATCTTTATATGATCTTAAATTTGAAATATCTCTATATCTCCTTTTCCATGTGCTTTATATATGTAATCTTTTCTTTTTCCCCGTAGACTCTTTTTGCACTGATCAAGTCTGCAGGATATTTTTGATAGCTATTGTGCACTTTCACGATGATTTCAGTTTACCTGTGATGCTCCACAGTCTCTTGAGCTATGCAGCAATTTTGGTTTTTACCGATTTTTCCGGAATTGCCAGCATCCAATCAACTAAGTTCTCTAATTTATTATTTACGCACAACTTGAGGACAAGTTGCAATCTAAGTGTGGGGGAGAGGATGGTTTATATGTATCTATGAGTCGTTTGCTCAATTTCTATTATATTTCTATGAAAAGTGCTTAATTTTAAAATTTTTGTTTTGTCCCGAGTGAGCATTCATGTCTTTGTTCGATGTTTATAATCATTGATGCTGTATTCTGCATATTTAGTAAATTTAGATGTTTCACCCGACACTATTTTTCACGTGCCATAGTAAATGATGAGCTATATTTTAAAGCTATGCCCATTTGATTAGAGATTTTTGATGATTATCGCATGATTCTTTGCTTACATACGGATTTTGAAAATTTTAATAGTTTGTATTTAGAGTTAAAGTATGACATACTGTGAATATCTGAAGGTTTGAATGTGATAAATGACACGTAACTATTGCGCTTTTGAAATGAAGTGAATAAATGAAGTTGTTTTAAATAGTTAATTGTGTGTGTCGAAAGTTGGTTTATGATTTGAGTGAGGTAGGTCATACCACGAATGTCCTATTCCACTATGATGACCAAAAGCTCACGACAGTTAGAAAAAGCTGCCTTATGATTGGAGTAAGGTAGGGTGTTATCTCGAAATGTCCTATTCTGCTATGAGGGCAATAGCTCATTCTAATGTGTGTTTAAGTGAAATAATTAAATCAACTTATGAGAATAGTGATATGAATTAAACGAAAGACTTAGTTATCGTCGATCTTATCCCCAGTATAAACCGAGAGATATGTTGTAGGGATTATCCTCTAAGTATGTCGGAAATATTTTAAAGACTTCCTATTATCTTTTCCGAATCTGTATGTTTCGTGAGGTGCATGTTATAATCGTTTTTATATTTCTAAGTTAAATGGGATGTTAGCTAGTTTTGCTTGAATCAATTTCAAGTGTGGATTTGGTGGAAATTTATTATGGCTATGCACACACTCACTTGGGTGAACCTCTAAACTACTTGAATATGTTTTATATTTGCATAAGTGTTTATTTGTCTCGAGTGATGATTATGTTTTGTCTTGCTCGGGACGAGCAAGGTTTAAGTGTGGGGGAGTTGATAGCGAACGAATTTATCCCCGACATATGCCCTTCTTGAATCTTATCTCAAATAACCGCTCGATGAAAATGTACGAAACTTCATGTCTGCCCCCTCTTGAATCTAATCTCAAATATCTGCTCGCTTGGCAAATTGAATTTTCTGGAGAGCGGCCCCCTATTTGAGATGAGATTCGGAGTCGAGCACGATACGGCCTCTGATGAACCTGCTTGCTCGCGTTTGCTTTAAAGTTTTCCGAATATGGCCCCTATTTTTGAAAAAAATTCAAAAAAACCATATTTTACCCGTACACCGGGAACAACTGAAGCATACAATAATACACATTCTAAAAGAGGAATGTAAAATCGGGCTTTATTAATTTCGACTCATCCCGCTAGATGAGTGAAGATTACAAGCAAGTAAGAAAGCCTCACCACTCACGTCGTAAACGAGAGGATAGCCATAACCCTAACCGATTTATTACATATAGTACCTTTTGAGATTGTCTGCGTGCCACGGTCTATTGAGTTTGAAACCTTGCTGATTTCCGAGGACATAAGTTCCTTTTTTGATCTCTTTTGCGACTTGGTAAGGACCTTCCCAATTTGCTGTCAACTTACCCTTATCAGGCTCCATACCAGTGGCCTTTCTGTTTGAAGAACAAAATCTCCAACCCTAAATGAATGATCGCAGATTCGTTTGTCGTGTTGTTGTTTAGCGAGTTGCTTGTAATTCGTGAGTCGATAGTATGTTGCTAGCCTTTTCTCCTCCGCTAGATCCAAGTCGACCTGTTTATTTAATATATTGTCTGTCGGGTCGTGTAAGGTGACCCCGATGCTAGGTAGGGCCATTTCAACAGGAGTCATGGCCTCTGATCCGTAAGTAAGAGCAAAAGGTGTCTCTCCTGTGGGTGTTTTGATTGTGGTGCAGAGTGCCCAGAGTATAGCGGGTAGCTCGTCGACCAATCCTCCTGCTTTCACTTTGTCATCCACACTATTTTTGAGCATTTTGATTATTTGCTTGTTGCCGGCCTCAGCTTGGCCGTTTCCTTGAGGATAAGCCACGGATGACTGCCAATGTTTGACTTTGAATTCTTCACAAAGATTTCAGAAGTCTTTCCTGAATTGTGGGCCGTGGTCTGATACTACTGCCCACGGGATACCAAAACGTGAAAAAATCTGATCGTGTAAGAAATAACCCGTAGCCTTCGCGCTTATCTTGACCATAGGTTTGGCTTCGATCCACTTTGTAAAGTAATCCACAGCCACTATGATAACCTTGCACCCACCCCTTCCTGATGGAAAAGGTCGGATGAGATCGAGTCCCCACATGTCGAAAGGCCAAGGTGCGACCACGATGCTTTGTTCAACAGACGGTATCCAGGGAATGTCTGCATGCTTTTGACACTCCGGACATTCTATGACTAGCTTTTCTGAGTCCTTAAGGATCGTCAGCTAGTAATACCCTGCGGTTATAACCTTCTGGGCCAAAGAGCGACTAGCGGGATGGCCCCCACACACTCCTTGGTGAAGCTCGATAAGGATTATCTTGATTTCTTCTTCTCGAACACATCATAGTAGAGGTTTTGTTGCGGATCTCCTGTAGAGTATTCCGTTGTTTATAATGTACCGGGCCGCTCTTTTCTTTAGCTCGCGAGATTTATCCGCTCCGTCAGGTAAGACGCCTGACTCTATAAGCCTGGACCTCGTCGATTAAGCATGTAGTCGGTGCGGGAGCGTCGATTTCGATGATTTGTGTTGCCTCGATAGCGGGTACCGCTAGGTACTCTATCATTATGGAGGGATCTGTGAGCTCTTCTTTGAGAGATAGCTTAGAGAGATAGTCAGCCCGCTCATTGTCCTCTCTCCAAATTCTGATGAACTCGCAATAGTGGAAGCCGGCTTTCTATCGTCGAACAATCTCACCATATTTGTCGAGAATACCACAATGCGTGTCATAGTCCCCTGAGATTTGGTGGAAGATAAGTTGGGAGTCACAGTAGACTTCAACATTTTCCATGCTTAGTTCCTTTGCTAGCTTGAGCCCGGCTATAACTGCTTCATACTCGCCCTGATTGTTCGTAGCCGAAAATTCAAACCTTAGAGCCTTTTCGATTTCCTCCATCGTTCCGGGTTCCATCAGAATTACCCCGGCCCCGCAACCACTTCGATTTGATGCTCCGTCAACATACAACTGCCAACATTGATCGGGCTTACTCCTGACTGCAGCGGGTTCTAGTGGTACCGGTGAGTTTGGTTGCAGCAAACTGAAACTTGCATCTACAATAAAAACCGGCAACGTTTGACCCTTGATAGCTTTTCTAGGTTGATATTGTATGTCGAATTCAGTGATTTTGATAGCCCATCTGAGGAGTCGACCTGAAAGATCGGGTTTATGCAGTATTTGTCGCATTGGACTATCCGTTAAGACAATTATTGTGTGCGAACTAAAGTAGCCCCTGAGTTTGCGGGCAGCGATAACAAGCGAGTAGGCTAATTTTTCAATATTAAAATAGCGACTCTCCACCGGACTGAGAGCCTTGCTTACATAATAGACGGGATTTTGGAGGGTTCTGGCCTCCTTGACAAGAACGGCGGCAACAGCCCGATCCGAAGCCGCCAGGTACAAAAACAAAATATCTCCTTCTACAGGGCTAACCAAAAGAGGTGGCTTCCCATGATATTCCTTTAAAGCTTGAAATGCCTGCAAACACTCTGGGATTCACAAAAAAGTCTTGTCACCTTTGAGAATTTTGAAGAAAGGAAGACACTTCTCCATTGTTTTGATATGAAGCAACCCATCGCAATGATGCGGCCATTGAGCCTCTGGACTTTCTTGATGGGCGTGGGTTCACGCATGTCGAGCAAAGCTTGTATTTTTTCTCCAGATTAGCCTCGATGCCACGACGACTAACCATAAACCCGAGAAACTTGCCTGCTGGACACCAAATGTACATTTGGCGGATTGAGCTACATTGAGTGTTTTTGGACATTGTTAAAAGTCTCTTGAAAGTCAGCGGCGTGACCGTCCCCAATGGATTTAACAACTATATCATCTATGTAAGCTTCCATATTTTTGCCTATTTTCGAACAAAAAACCATGTTGACCATTCGCTGATAAGTTGAACCCGCGTTCTTGATCCGAATGGCATCATTTCATAGTAGTCTGAACCCCCAGCAGCTCTGAAGGCCATTTTTTCTTTGTCGGACTCAGCCATCCGCACTTGATGATACCCCGAATATGCGTCCAAAAAACTAAGAACTTCAAAACCAGAGATGGAATCTACTAACCGATCAATTCGCAGAAGCTGATAAGGATCTTTCGGACAAGCTTTGTTAATATCCGTGAAGTCGACACATATCCTCCACTTGCCATTGTGCTTCTTCACCATCACTACATTTGCCAGCCAGGTAGGATAGGTGTTTGGATGGTTTTGCATCATTAAACAAAAACAATTTATAAACCTTAACCTATATGCAAAACTAACTCCTAACCGGCCAAATACCGGGTAATTGCTAGTAAAGCGGGATAAGTAAGGGGTCGATCCACAGGGAATTGGGTTGTTGAATCTAGTTTTATTAATTCCTTTCAATTGTTACTTATGAAAACAAATAAACGAAAGAACAAACATATAAACACATAGAGCAGATAAAATAAATCTAAGCTATAACAACTAAGAAAAACATAGAAGAAAGATACATGGAATCAACCAATATACAAACCAAGTGATTTCAATCCAAGTTCATCTCATGATTTTAATTCGATATTGTGGTTTCACCTTTACACGAGATACAAACTCCTAATCTCTTAGTGAATCCGTTTCTCAAGCTATGAACTCCTAATCTCTTAGTGAATTCAATTATCGATCTCTCCTCTCTCGAATGTTGAGACCAATTTCATACAAAACGAAGGTGTAGACTCAAGTTAACTCTCGTATTTTAGAATCTAGCAACCTAGATAATTAACCAATTAATTTGTCACGAATTAACGATTAAAGATCCTATCTTTCTATGGTGATCTAGCCTAACAACGACTCTCATCAACGTTAGACAACAATTAGCAACCAATCTATCGATCTAGTCACACAATAGCATCATAAATCATAGAAAGATACAAAACGAATCAAAGATCATAAAAATAAACAAAGGATTGAATAAATTAAAAGATAAACTCACATAGTTTGGTACAATGGATGATCTCCATGAATCAACAAACGAAAATAAAACATCCTAATCTAACCCGGATCACCCGAGCACAAGGCTCGGGTGACCGGCCTTGGAACCCTCAGAAGTGCGGCTACTGAGTAGTATTTGGTGTATGAAGAATTTTTGATATCTTTCAGGGTTGGGGCGCAGCTGAATTTATAGAGTTTTAAGTCGGCCAGGGCTAAGTCGGCGGACGGACGCCCGTCCGAAACACCTGGACGCCCGTCCAACTGCTTTGGACGCTAGGGCAGACGCTCGTCCATACAACGTCCAAACTCTCTGGTCTGATTTCTTCTCCTGGACGCCAGATTTGATTTAATGGACGCCCGTCCATAGTGGACGGGACATGAACGAACGTCCATCATGCCTGGAAGCTGATTTCTTCATCTTTATCCTTTCCTTCTCATCCCTATCTCTTCTCTTCATCGGAAAATCCGAATCAGCCTCTTCTAATCCTCTTTTAGCTCGAGAACATGTATCTAAAAGATAAATAAAACATACCAAAGCGTAACATAACTCCAAAATAATATAAAATCACAATTTAAGCACATAATTCGTTACGTTTTGCAATTTAACTATTGAAAACACCACTTGCTCAATATTTCAATTATAAAGCTCGATTTCTATGAAAAACATCCACATATGGGGGAAATTGATATAAAACATATCGTTAAAAACACTATAAATTCACCCTAAACAATAGGCGAGCTCTTTTATGATCCCTGCTTGCAGGAGTTTCCCGACATCTATTTTCACCGCCGCTTCTTTTTCGGTCGAAAATTGGCGTGCTCGTTGTTGTATCGGTTTGAAATTAAAGTCGACGTTGAGATGATGAAGGGCGATTTCGGCCTCAACCCCTCTCATATCTGTTACTACCCAGGCAAACGCATCCAAATTTTCCTTCAGAAGTGCGACCAGGGTTTCTTTCTCGCAAGGGCTCAGTCGAGCTCCTATTTTGACCTTCTGATCGGGGTATTCATCATTGATAACTACCTCGACCAACTCATCTTCTGCTGTAGAGTCGGGCTCATCCCTGACTTGCAAAGTTTCACATTCCACCTTCACAGGTACAGCCTCCCCCATTACCCCGATCATGTTGATATTTTCCACGTTTTCAGGTTGTTCGATTCGTGCTCTTTTGTTCCCAGTTCTCATTTCCTGTATGTATGTGAGGACAGCTGCAGGTTCGCTGATCGACGTTCCGATCCTGTCCCCAACATAAAATTTTGCCCGCTGGTGCGGGATGGAAGTTACCATCTGGAATTGCTTCAAAGCCGGTATCCTAATTATCATGTTATAATTGGATTGAAGATCGACCACAATGAAGACAACCTTTTCTGTCCGAAAAGGTGCATAATCTCCCATTTGCATATCCAAATCAACGACCCCCTTGACTTGTATCTTATGGTTAGTGAAGCCCTCAAGGGTGCCATTATGCGGTCTCAAATTAAAGTCCCCGAACCCCAATTCTTTGAAGCAGTTGTAGTATAAGATGTCGCGGCATGCTCCTGTGTCGATCATTACCCTGTTGACGCAAGCCCGGTTGATAACTACCGAAATACATAAACACATATCTTCCGTATTGATCGAAGTCACTAGCTCGATTCAAGTAAAAGTGAGAGGTTTCTCGTTCCCTCACAGGACTACAGGCTTTTCCACATGATTGTTAATGGAGCCGATGTGGCTCTTGATCTGATTGTTACTCGGAGGAGGTTCAGTTATTATTCTGATGTTCCTGTCGAACTGGCAAGCTTGCTGATTCCTCCTATTTGGCCCCCCGACATCTAGCTTGTAGTGATCATGGTGTCCGCGAGCGAGTAATTTTTCTATGGCCCGTTTGAACTGAATACACTCGTCAGTTGTATGACCCTTATCTCTGTGATAACCGCAATATTTGGACGCATCACAGCATGTATCCGGAACCATAGGGTAAGGCTCAGGTAGTTCGTCTCTCACTTCGCTCAAAATTTGAGTATATGATATTCCGAACGGCGTGAAGTGTTCTTCCTTAAATCTCTTGGGCTTTTTGACATCACGATCAATATTCCTGCGGCTATCTCTTGGCGGACTGCGCTCAACCCTCTGTTTACCTTTATTGGACGAAGACGTTCCTTCGTTGCCCTTGATGGCGATGTACTTTCTGGTTAAACTTAACATTTCTTGTAAGTTCGCCGGGGGAGTTAAAGCAAAATAAGATTTCAAGTAACCGGGATTCAGCCCTGTTTCAAAACTGATCATAACGACGTTGTCTTCCAAGCCCCTGGTAAGCTCATACACTTTATAAAACCGCTCATAGTAGCTGCGGATACCCTCATTTTCGCCCTGTCGGACTTCATGCAAGTCGATGTGTGTCTTTTTGGGTCCTCCTACTGATCTGAACTCCGCTACGAATTTGTTGATCAGATCATCCCAAGATAAGATCGAACCCGGAGGAAGACCGTGGATCCGTGATGTTTCCTTGTCCTGCATCGATCCCACAAAGGCTATGCAACAAGCCTCGTCGCTAGATGTGCACAAGCTGATTCTGCTTTGAAATGCGGATAGCCAATCCAAAGGGTCTGTGGCTCCATGGTAATTGATGAAATTTGGGTAGTGAGTTCCCCCTCTCGGGGCCACTTTCAAAATCTGGGATGAAGTACACTTGTTCCCTAAGTCGGAACAACTTTAACACCCGTCGTACCCTTCTGCAACTCCTCTATCAGCTTTTTCATTATGCCCATTTCCACCTGATTTTGAGGGGCGGTGGGAGTGCGACGTAGCCTCCTTCAAATTATGAGTCCCCCTATCCTTCTGTGCGAGTACGGACTTGTCGAGGATTCCTAGGTCGCCCTGGGGCTGCACCGCGATCGACGACCACGGGCCCCAATCGACCTAGAGCTGATTTCCTATCCCCCCTTGGATGCGAAGTTGCATGGCTGCTTCCCTCCATTTCTGACCATTGAGGTTGGACTGTCTTTAGGGGAATGTGAGTGTGCTGCACCTCTTTTGGTGCGGGTTGTGGAGGGTTGAACTTGCGGATAGGTTGAGGTGGTAGTCCCTCCGCAATTAGCAGTGTATTTCCTACTCGCATTTCCTCTACATATTACATGTGTGCTTGTAGAGCTATCTTATATGAATCTTGTTATGGGGATGCTCCCACTGCTGAAACAGCCGCTTGTTCATTATTTGGTAAGGTGTTTCATGCGACGCCTTTCCCACGGCTCTTTCTGACCGCCGCCTCATGTATTTCCCGGACTCTAGGCCTTTCTCTTATGTATGCTCACATATCGGGCGTGATGTCTTGCCCGGCATCAGCCCCTGCAGATAGTACTTTTCTGCTCGTCTCCCCGCGCTGCGTGTTCGCATGCCGCGAGTTACCCTGGTTACCCCCTTACTCGGTGTGACGGGGTTAAAGTGTTTTGAACCTGCCATTCTGACTAAGATTTTTGGAGATATTTTAGTAAGATATTTTGGTGAGATATTTTGGATAGTGGCTAGATATTTTTTCCAACTCAAAATATCGAAATGTAGGGGGTGTTTACTGAGGGTTATTTTCCAAGTGGTATTGTCAAGTACTTAGATTCCTTATTACTTGAAGATCTGAAATTGCGAAAAAGGCATACAAACCAACCTGGGTATTTAAAAATGGACTCGCGTTTGAGTTTGCAAATGTTTCTTTCCGGATGAGGCGGTTTGGGCGGAGTTTGGTGATCCCTGCTTCGTGTATGTTGCTGAGACGAAGAAAACGATGACGTCTGGGCTAGATTATCCCAGGAGATCGAGGTTTCTGCTGATTGGAGAAACAAGAGAGGCGGCGTCTCTGCTGGAGACACCGTAAAATCATCTTTGCGGTGGAGCAAATGACACCTTGAAGCTGAATGATGATGATGTTCCCGGTAACAGAGCCAACTGATGTTGTGTTGAACACCAGATTTGTGGTAACAGTGTTTATCTTGAGGATATAAGGCTTTATATGTATGATTTCTCCGGGGAGAGCTCGGTGGTGAGCAAGAACAAGGTCGCCGGATAAGTGTTTGGTGAAGAACAATCGAATGAGTCGACAAATTGGTAGAGTGTATCTGCTTGTATTATTTCTTGGTCCTTTTCTATTACATTGTGATCCTATATATATAGGCTAAGACTATGCCGGTTTACTGTTCATAACATGACAATTAAGAATGTATAATTAAAGATAATCATGCATGCAATACAAGTGGCCTAGCCAGCTGTCAGAATTATCCAGCTGGAGTGATAAGTATGGCGAGCAGCGAACATCGGACTCGTATATGCCTTGTCTTGAAATCAGTCTGACCATATGGGTAGAAGTCACATGGAGAGGAGGAGTCTGACTTATGACCAGCGGACAGGATCCGGCTTACTGTTAGCGGATAGGACCCGGCTTACGAACGGCGGGTAGGATCCGGCTTATGTGCACGGACAGAGGGGAAATAGGCCTCATATCATCGTTATTGGGCTGTGATAATAGGCCCAATCTTGATGAACAGGGCCCCATCCTGACTCGGGTATATCATAACCCTAGTTCATGTGAAGACTCAAGAATAAGTTGCTGATGTATTGACCAAGCCTGTTTCAACTCAAATCTTTAACCATCTTCACTCCAAGTTTGGCTGCTTCAACATGTACAACCAAACTTGAGGGGGAGTGTTGAAAGATGGTGTTATATGGTGTTAGGTGTTTTATATTAGTGTTAATCTAGTGCTAATCACATCTGGTTTAGCCTTTTTCTCTCTGTTTTCTACTATGTAAGGCTAATGAACAGTAAACTGTTTTTATTGTTCATTAGACATTGGAAAGCAGTCTGGATAAAGTTTATAGCCATTGTAGGCTTTTCTATAAAGTGTAAACTACACTTCTCATACCCGATAAGCAGTTTTATCAATAAGAAAGAGTTTCCCATCTTCTTCTCTATTCTACAGTACTGTACATCTCTTAGTTTATAGATATGATATATTGGCTCAAGGTTGGCTGAACTGAGGCTTTTGGGCTGGAGGAAATTTACTATGTTTTCTCTGTTTTTGCTGTGGCTAATAGACAATTTCCTTTGGTTCCCTAGGAGCTGAAGCTCCATTTCTTATTTTTTTTGTTTGGAGTTAGATCTTCTTCCTTTTTTGGCTAATTTTCCAATGTATGGAGGCTCGCACTCTTTCCTTAGCACCCGATTTTCCTCACATTGGGTTTTCCGGACTAGGGTTTTAAGGAGGTGAGAGAAGTACATTAAGGACACATGTATTTTGGGGGAGGCCGGGAGGGCCCATAACCTTGTATAACTCTCTTTTATTAATAAAATTACAAGGTTTTTTAAAAAAAAAATTATTGGTTCAAGGTTACCCCATTTTGTAGTTTGAAGATTCACCGGTAGACTCATCATGCTGCAAATAAAGTCATCATATATTAAAAGTTCTTAATGTGATGGATTTATGGGCAGTGTACATGGGTAGCTGTGAGGGGGAGGGGGTTGGGGGTTTGTCGTGTACAAATGGATGTGGGAGTGGTTAGGAAGAATATTTGTGGGTAAGGAAATGACAAACCCCCAACTGGGAGTGGTTTCTTTTGGTTGTAAGTGTAATGTGTGTTTCTTTTCAAAGTTTTTTTTGAGTAGTTGCATACCTAGATGGGCATGTATCGTGAATATTAAGAGTGTAATAAGTGGGAAAGAGCATTATATCAATCCTTTTTTTTGTTTTGGTTTATAATTGCTATTGACAATTCTCAAAAAGAAGCCACACGGAAAAAGACTATTGTTCATCTTGATTATAGTAAGAAGTAATTCCTCATGCAATTGAGATACACGGACAAGTAGATGCATGGAATCGGAAACATCATGTGTGCTGGGTCTGGAATAAAAAAGGTCATTTAGGTTTACTAGCTAGTCATAGTTTTCCCTTATCTCTACTCTACGAATGGTCATTTCCACTGATGAAATCTGGTTTCTTATCGAAAATACAGGAGATTGTGATCTAAGTGCTACATGTTGATGATGTGCGGATAATAGTAGGGTGGATCGGAACTATTGTTAAGATAATATCTTTTGTGTTATTATAATGTTAATATGTTTATATGTGTAGTCAGGAGCCGTTGTTCCCATTTTGGCTGTACCTAATTATGTTGTAATGGAAGGATATTTTCATCTAAAAAATGTGAATTTTTATTACAATGTGTTCTTAACTATTTATTCCAATTTTAAATGCTGGATTTTGTACGGTTTTGGGGATTTTTGAAGACTTGTGTGGAAGGATTGGTAACTTATCATATCCTACAAGGATTGTAGTATGTAGTTATATTTTGGTTTATATTATAGAGTAACGAACAAAGATATATGTTATTCAAAGACGTGATATTAGGAAATTGTGTAATCATGTATCTACATGTAATTTTGCTTTTGGAACAAAGTCTCTTTGTATATTTTGATAATGCAATGATAATTTGATGACATGTGGATGTAGGTTATATTTATGTGACTCATTAATGTAATTTTAAGGTTATGAAAAGAATAATAATATCTGCTTAAAAAGTAACAATATTATATTTAAATTATAAAATAATAAGGGTCAAATTGGAGTAGATAAAAGTAGTTTTTTATGAGAATATATTTTGTCATTAAATGTCTTTTAGTAATAATAACGAGAACAGTTTGGTAAGGGGGTTATGCTCATTAATGAGAGTAATCCCGTCAATATCATAACATAAACTACAGAGAAATCGAGGCAATAATGAGGGGAAAATAATATAATAATGAAGAAGTTTATAGTCATTATAAATTATTTTTAATGAGTGTATAATTCCGTTATTGAATGTCATCCCTTTTTAATGACGGGATATATTTACCGTCATTGTGTACTTTTATTGGCGGAAGCTATTATGAGGGGCGATGAGGGTAAAGTTCCCCTTATAAAAAGCCTTTAATGACGGGAATCAAGCATGTAATGAGGATAATTCCCCTCATTAGAAGCCCCTTTTCTTGTAGTTTGTATATGAAATAGATGACAACGGATAAGCAATAATTTTTTAAGATTTCGATAGGTTGTTCCAATTATATCTATGATTTGATCATTAGATAAATTGTAGAGGTTATTATCATGAACTTCATAGAAAGAGAGTTAGTATGCTAGTCTAACCAGGTGTTGACCCGAGAGAAGACGATTCTGTTGATAAATATGATCAAGAGTTGATTCATGGATCAATGTATATTCTTGTCGCTAGAATGTGTTTAACACAATAAGATAATATAGTCAAATTGTTTGACAATATTAACATAAAATGTGACAGAAAGAAGCAAGTGGGAGAATTTTTGTGAAAGAAAGAAGGCTCTAAAAACATTCCATATAATCTTTACAAGAAAGTGAGATTGACAAACAGGTTGCCCCAGGAAGCAATAATGTGTTATTTTAATTAAATAAATCGACATTTATCATATATCCTTTTATTTGCATAGCATTTATAACGAACGATGTACCGAGCAGTCCATATTATGAGATTTCTTAAGAGAATTTAGATTATCCTTGATAGCTGGAAGTTCTCTAAAAGTATGAAAAGCTGGAGGACTTTTTTGGCCTCCTTCGGATCTGTGGTCAAAATGGCATTTTGGTGGAATTGGATGATGGGGTCCATCCACGTTGATTCTTGATTGATTGTTAATATACTGGACTTTAATAACTATTTCTTTCTTAAAAAATAACTATTTTTCTCTAATAATTCCACCAATACCTTCCTTTTGTACGGAGATGGGGAAGCTAATTTAGATAAGGCATCTGCATTTTTTTCAAGGGATCGAGGTACTTGCTCGATCTCAACTGTTCGAACTAAGCTGCCAGTTGCTTCACTTTTGACAAGTATTTTATTATTGGCACCTCTTTAGCTTCATACTTACCTTTGAAGTGGTTGACCACAAGCTGTGAGTCATTATATGCTTTCAAGCTTCTTGCTCCCAGATTATTTTCCAAACTCATCCCAGTTATCAAAGCTTCATATTCAACTTTGTTGTTTGTGGCCGAGAAGGCAAACCTAAAAGTGTAGAAAAATACTTCCCTCTTAAAGTTGATGATTAGAAGGCATGCTCCCGATCCTTTTTGGCTTGATGCTTCACCGACATACATGACCCATTGCTTCGCGTTGGGATGTTGTTGTACTTTGTGTATAAAGATGGTGATTCCCTCAGCTATGGCGTCGGCCAAGGCCCGTGATTTTATGGAAATGCGTGGTCTGTAGTCCAGGTCGTACTCTGCAAGATCTACGGACCACTTTGTCATCGTCCGACCTAAAGTCTCTGGCTGAGCTAAAATTTGTTGAAGTGGATGACCTGTAATTACTGCCACTAGATGAGCTTGGAAATATGGTCGCAGCTTCATGGACATGTGAACCAATGCAAGGAGCAATTTTTTGGATTCTAAATATCAAATTTCCGGTCTGTGCAAGGCCTTGGTTACATAAAAAGTAGGCATTTGTATTCCGTTCTCTTCTTTAAGAAATATTGCAATATTGATGCCCTGAATATACGTGGCTATGTATAAGATCAACGTTTCTCAATCTTGATAAGAGGCAAGCATTGGTAGTTCGGTCAGGTATGCTTTGAGTTCTTCAAAGGCCTTATGGCATTCCTCATCTCACTAAAACTCGATTTTTTAAGTGTTTGGAAAATTGGAAGTGCTCGTTTAGCGACCTAGACATAAATCTACATAGTGCATCCATGCTTATGTTTATCCACCTTATCCTTCACATTTTTAGGTGGGGGCATGTTCCGGAGTATGTCTACTATGTCCGGATTATCTTTTATTCCATCTTTGGATATCATATATCTTGGGAACTTCTCAGACCGAACTCCAAATGTGCACTTTTTTGGATTCAACTTCATAGTAGTTTTATTTTGTAGTTCTTCAAAAAATTCTCGCAGATTCGTTAAATATTCTCATACGGATCTGCTATTGACTAACAGGTCGTCCACATAGACCTTTATGTTCCTTCGGTATGCTTTTCAAAGATTTTTCCGACCAATCTATGGTAAGTTGCGCTTGTGTTTTAGGCCAAATGCTATGGTTATGTAACAAAATGTACCGATCTCTGTGAAGAAAGAAGTTTTCTTGGCGTCTTCCCCAACCATTTTGATCTGATGCTTTTATATGCATCCATAAAATCGATGATTTGGTACCCCCACCGTTGAATCCACAAAATCATCTGTTCTAGGTAGTGGGTAAAATATTTTGGACATGCCCTATTGAGGTCGGTAAAGTTTATGCAAATCCTTTGACAACTACCCCGTTTTGGGACCATAACTGGATTTGATAACCACACCCAAAAGAAGACTTCTTGAACAATTTTAGCCTATAGTAAAATTTCATCACCTCATTTCTTTTTGGAGTGAGGTGACGCTTCTTCGGTTCTTCTACCGAACTGGATTTTGTTCTGGATCGATGTTCGGTTTGTGGACGTTCAGGTTGGTCGATATCCTGAGCATGTTTGAAGCTACCCAGGAGAATATTTCTACAAATTCTTGTAGTAGGTTCTTTAACCCCTTTTATTCGCTAGGGGAATCCATGATCCAATTTGGATCATCTGCTCTGGTTTTTCTATCCAAAGGCTCACGCCATCCATTCGATCCTCAAATCCTAAAGGTTCCTTTATTTCCGGGTAAAGATCATTCATTATAATTTGCTGAACATGATTCTTTCCCTTCTCTATCGTTATGGTGGTTGTGTAGTAGCTTCTGGCTACTCCCACATCACCTTTGATCTAAACCATTCCCATAAAGGTGGGGAATTTCATACCATTGTGTGGAAGGGATATAACTGCCCTTAGATCATACATCGATGGTCTTTCGATATTAATGTTGTAGGATGATGATTCTTCGACCACCACATAATTTGTTTGTAAAGATCTATTTCGTGATACATTTACAAACATCTTGTTCAATTGAATCATGCTTATAGCCTGTATCGGTGATTTAGTGAATCCTAGGAAAAGAGATGATACTTTAGATAGATTTCTTTCTGTATGTCGTATAGACCGGAGGACGTTGAAACGAAGAATGTTAACTGCAATTCCTTTGTCCACCAGAATGCGTTTTACAATATATATATGGATTATTGCCTCAATAACCAAGCCATCGTTGTTTACAACCAAGGGAAGAGGATCTTCTGGGCTATAAGAAACCACTCCTATTATTATGGCTTTCTTTTTCTTTGGAGAGAGTGATGACGGTTAAAATATACCTATTTATGTCATCAATTATAACCTTAAATCGGAGTCAATTATATATATTTCATATTTAATCACGTGTTTATATTTATTATTTAATGATAAGTGATTATTAATATGATAATTGGTATTTAGCTGTTTTTATTATAAAAGAGCAATTAATTGTGTGATAAATGCTGATTTTGCGGATCATGATAAATCGGAAGATAATCACCACACAATCGAGATCTCAAGATAAAAGAGAAGAAAATCGGAGCATTGAAGAAAAGATTAATCAGATCGGTACAAAAGCATGAAGTGGGGAACAAGTCGGACGAACCAAGTGTGAAAACGCGTAAAGAAGGTGGCTCGGTCGACCGAGCCATGCCATTCGATCGACCGAGCGTGTAGGTTCGGTCACCCAAGCCTAAGGTGATAAATGCGTGTCAATCTTCCGGATTCTCCCTATGTCGGCTACAACTCCTATATAAACAGCAGCTACGAAATTGAGAAGACACACCACTACAACACAAAACAATTTATGCAATTTAAGTTTTAGTTTTTTTCTTTTCTTTTCTTTATGTTCGTACATTGTGGATTCGTCGGATTCTCCGATTAGGGAGCGCATTAAAGAGTGGGAGTCGCTCTCGTCTTCGAGGGTATGACTATTCAATTATGCAATCTTTATTAGTAGATCTGTTGTGTTTTATTATGGAGTAATTTTATTTGTATTGATTGCGTGATGTAGATCTATTTACGAACCCATGTGTTTAGGTTAGAAACGTTAAGAAGTAGTCATGATTTGTTCCGACACAGAGCTGTGTTCGGTCGACCTAGACGTGTCACTCGGTCGCCCGAGTGCTGTCGTTCGGTCGACCGAGCCTGGCAATTTGTAGGGCAATATCATGATCGGCTTCGACTACGTCAGATTCTCTGAAATGGAATTAAAACGAGTAATTAAACCTGATCAACTTAGTTATTCGTCATCATAATTTAACATGAAACTCAAAAAGTGATTGTTACTTAGGATATAGATTGAATCGGCATCTAAGAAGTACGCCTAACCATAGGAATGTTGCTTAGATGAGGTTACGGTTTATACCGGCATCCCTAGTTAAATAATTGTGTCAGAAGTTATATGAGATGGAGGCATTAAAAGGCGAAGTCACGTAATGGAGGCACGATGATTTAGATGGCCTAACCGGAGCTAAATCTACCTTAGGGGATGACTCCCGTAGTCATAATAATTAATCTTGAACGTTTGTTTTGTCTCGTTATCAACCTAATTCACATGAGGGAGTTATGATCTACTAGCGTAATCAATACTATTTGTCTAGATAATATCAACCGTATTATCCGTGTTTTAGTAGTCTTTGATTTGTCTTTGTGGTATTTTGTGTCTCGTGGTTGTCGCTATTTTATTTACAGCATTTAGTTGGTCGTAGACCGCCCTTTTAATTTAAGTCTGATAAAGTAAGTTGTGTTTTATTTGTGCCGAGTCTCTGTGGGATCGACCTCGACTCTGTCTGGCTATACTACAATTGAACCTAGTTCTCTTGCTAGTGGGTTAGTAGGTCTCGAGTTAATAATTTAACTTGACCACGTCATCAAGTTTTTGGCGCCGTTGCCGGGGACTCGAGTCATTAAGTTAAGATATAGCTTATTTTGTTAGAACTGGATTCGTAAATATTCTGTGAATAAGAGTCTGTATATTAAACAGTGTCAAAAAAAAAAAAAAAACGTTCGGTCGACCGAACCACAACTCTCGATCGACCGAGAATTTATTTTCTTTTCTGTTTCTATTCTGTGTCGGTTTTACAATATTCTGCTTCTATTTTATTTACTTTTTCTTTTCTCCAACTTATTTCGAGTCTGTTTTAATTAGTTAGTTAAAGGCCTAGCCTTTACTAGTGATTAATTGTTTTATTGTTGTTTATTATTTTATAGTACGCTACTCGGAAGTCGAAGGAACCGCTTGAACCTTATAATCCTGAGATAGAAAAATTTGCGAGAAGGAATAGAAAGTTAGCTAGGGAACTGGCTAAGCAAGGAGAAGAGGATCCAAATCTTGAGGAAAGCGAGCAAGGAGTGGAAGAAGGACATACAACCGATCATTCCGAACATTCTGAATCTGAAACGGAAATGGAAGGCATTCAGAACAATCCAAATCGGTACCTAATCACATTGTTAATCATATTATCAATAATGCCAATAATGTGAATGCAAATGTTAATAATGAGAACCAAGCCCTAGTCCAAGGAGCGAGGCGCACTTTGCAAAGTTATGCAACGCCCACTATTGAACAATTCATTCCCGCTATCGTAGCACCGCAAGATGCTGCGGAAGTCTATCACCCTAGGCCTAATGTAATTCAAATGGTGACCAACTATTCCACTTTTCATGGAATCCAAAGCGAGGATCCTGGTGTTCACGTGGCGAATTTCTTGGAAATCGTTAGCACAGTGAAACCAGAATTAATCCCGGAGGGGAACATTCGTCTTAAGCTTTTCCCTTTCACTTTGAAAGATAAAGCTAAGCAATGGCTTCTCTCTTTAGAGGCTGGATCTATCACTACTTGGGAACAATTGTTGCAAAAATTCATGAATAAGTATTTCCCCTTGGGAAAAACCTTTAAGTTACGCCAAGACATCTTAGGATTTAAGCAACAACCTGGGGAGAGTTTTGATCAAGCTTGGGAGCGTTTCAAGGAAGCTATGAGGAAGTGTCCTCATCATGACATCTCTCTTTGGCTTTTAATGCAAACTTTTTACCATGGGTTGAGAGAGACTGAGAAAATTAGAGTGGACGCTTCCAGCAATGGAGCGTTTGTTCTTTTATCTCCTGAGGAGGCACAAGGAAAGATGGAACAAATAGCAATGAATAGCCAATGGGGAGGCAATGACATAGCTACTGTGAAGATGGCCGCTGATATATTCGATGATAGTGCATCTACCAAAATCTTAGAACAACTTTCTGTTATCAATGATAAGGTAGATGGGATGCAAGAGAGGATGACAAGAGTAGAGAAAGGGGCTGGAATCGAGGTAGCACCTCAAGGTGAGAATGCTGGTACTGAAGAAGCCAATTATGTCGGAGGAGGATACAGACCCAATCATAACCATCCTGGATTCCGATATAGTGACATAAATGCAGGAGAAAGGCCTAAACCACCTACCCCTTATGTACCACAACAGACTAAAACTTTTGGTTGGGAAGCTGCGATAGAAAAACCGAGTAATGTCGTCACTGATAATATGGGACAACTTTCAAAATCTATGGCTGAGTTAGCCACTAACTTTAGCCAATATTGTCAGAAGACAGATGCCAAGGTAACCAACCAGGAAGCTCTAGTCCAAAATCTCACGCACCAGGTAGGACAACTAGCTGAGCAAGTCTCAACTAGACCTCCTGGAGGGTTGCCAAGCAACACCGAAAAGAACCCTAAGGATTTGAATGCGATCATGACAAGAAGTGGAAAAGAAGTAACTCCACCATCCCTGCAAGAGAAAGTCACAAAGAATAAGGATGGTGAGCCAAGCAATGAGACTAATACTTCCGAATCTTTGCCTGAGCAAAGAACATATAAAGAACCTGCTGGCCCTAGAGTTGAACTTTTTGATAATAAGTACCCAATTTTCACCGATGTCGATCCTTCAACTCTACCTTATCCTCCACCAAAGCCGAAACCTAAGTTTGATAATAAGAGGTATAAGAAGTTCGTGGATATGTTTAGTAAGTTGCAAATCAATATACCCCTAGTTGAAGCACTAGATGAAATGCCTGAGTACACCAAATTTTTAAAAGACGCCGTCTCCACTAAAAGGAAACTTCTAGATTTAGAGACCATATGCCTTAATGAGGAGTGCTCAGCCATTCTTCAACATAAGTTACCCCCAAAATGCAAAGATCCGGGAAGTTTTCTCATTCCCTGCACCATAGGTAACGTATGTCTGAACAAAGCTTTGTGTGATCTAGGAGCAAGTGTGAACCTGATGCCACTATCTATTTTTCGGAAACTAGGCATGAAGGATCTTAAGAAGACCTCAATCACATTGCAATTAGCTGACCGATCTGTCAAAGAGCCGTGTGGAGTGGTTGAGGATGTGCTAGTAAGAGTTGAAAAGTTTGTATTCCCTGTCGACTTTGTGGTATTAGATATGGAAGCTAACTACGAAGTGCCATTGATATTAGGGAGACCTTTCATGGCCACTAGTAGAACGCTAATTGATGTTTACAAAGGCGAGTTGGTATTAAGAGTGAATGAAGAGAGAGTTGCATTCAATGTCTTTGATACTATGAAGCAACCTGATGATGGAGAAGATGCATGTTTCATGTTGGATTCCATCGATAGGATCATTCAAGAATTTCAACAACATGAAAGTATCAAGGATTTCTTGGATGCTGTCTTGGAAGAAGAGGATGAAGTCAAGTACATAAGTAGTGAGGAGGAGAAGATGATATGGCCAGGATGTAGTAGAGGAATCCCAAGGCCTGTAGAGGAAGTAAGTGCTGCGGAGATTGAAAGATTCTATCATAGACCAACGTGGCATAAATACTTTGAACTCAAACTCACTGGTCAAAAGTTGAAGACTTCTTTGGAAGAACCTCCAACAAATTTGACTTTAAAACCTCTGCCTGCGAATTTGAAGTATGTATTTCTTCAAGATGAGACTTTGCCGCTAATTATATCTTCATCCTTGACGGACTTACAAGAGGAGAAACTAATGAGAGTTCTGAGAGAGTACCGCGGAGCATTTGGATGGACCATAGCTGACGTCAAGGGCATTAGTCCTAGCGTATGTATGCACAAGATCTCCGTGGATCCTGAAAAGAAAGCGGTTGCACAACCTCAGAGGCGTTTAACCCCGCAATTAAAGGGCGTGGTTAGGGATGAGGTTATAAAAATGCTAGAAATGGGAATTATATTTCCAATTGCTGATAGCGAATGGGTAAGCCCTATCCACGTAGTTCCCAAGAAGGGAGGATTGACGGTGCAAGCCAATGAGTTGAATGAGTTAATTCTGTGAGGCTAATCACGGTCATCGAGTGTGCATAGACTTTAGGAAACTAAATGACGCAACTCGTAAGGACCACTTTCCTCTTCCCTTCATCGATCAAATGCTCGAGAGACTGAGCGGGCATGCTTTCTATTGTTTTCTTGACGGATATTCGGGATACTATCAAATCCACATCTCACCCGAGGATCGTGAGAAAACGACATTTACATGCCCATATGGGACATTTGCTTATAATCGAATGCCCTTTGGATTGTGCAACGCCCCCGCGACATTTCAACGGTGTATGATGTCACTGTTTGCGGACATGGTGGAAGATTTCTTGGAAATCTTTATGGATGACTTCTCCGTGTTTGGAGACGATTTCGATTCATGTCTCACACATCTAGCACGAGTGTTGAAGAGATGTGAAGAGACTAATCTTGTGCTTAACTGGGAGAAATGTCATTTGATGGTTACAGAAGGGATAGTACTAGGTCACCGCATATCCAAGAACGGTATAGAGGTGGATAGAGCTAAAGTCGAGGTGATCGAGAAACTACCTCCACCTACTAATCTTAAAACTTTGCGAGGTTTTTTAGGCCACGCCGGATTTTATCGTAGGTTTATCAAGGACTTTTCCCTAATCTCTAGACCTCTTACCGAATTATTGGCCAAGGATGTACCATTCGTGTTTTCTAATGAGTGCATAAAAGCCTTCAACGAAATAAAAAGTAGATTGATTCCTGCACCCGTCTTAGTCGCACCGGATTGGGATCTTCCGTTTGAACCGATGTGTGATGCAAGTGACACTTCTGTTGGCGCCGCTTTGGGTCAAAGAAAGGATAAGATTTTTAGGCCCATTTATTATGCAAGCCGGACTTTGAATGCTGCCCAAAGAAATTACGCCACAACGGAGAAGGAGCTTTTGGCCGTTATCTTTGCTTTTGACAAGTTTAGATCGTACTTAGTAGGATCTAAAGTCACTGTATGGACTGACCATGCGGCTCTTAAGTATCTCCTAGCAAAGCAAGATTCAAAGCCGAGACTGTTGAGATGGATTCTACTTCTGCAAGAATTTGACGTAGAAATCCGAGATAAGAAAGGAAGTGAGAACGTGGTGGCCGATCATCTGTCGCGCTTACAGTTAGAGGATGGTGAGGAATTGCACGAAATAGGAGAATCTTTTCATGATGAACAACTTTTCTCCATCACTACCATCGGAGGACATGATGATTGTCTGCAGTTTCTTCGCGAATAGAGGTTGTGAAGGAGAAGAAACAACCGTGGTTTAGTTTGTTTGTCAATTATCTCTCCGCAAAGTACCTGCCACCGAATCTCACTGTCCAAGAAAGGAAAAATTCTTTAAAGATCTTAGACACTATTATTGGGATGAGCCTTATTTGTTTAAGCTAGGATCCGATAATGTTTTTCGAAGATGTGTGCCCGAGGAAGAGTATAATGATATCCTGAAGCATTGTCATTCGTATGAAGTTGGAGGACACTACGGGGAGATAAAACTGCGGCCAAGGTCCTCCAATGCGGTTTTTATTGGCCGACATTGTTTAAGGATGCACACCAATATGCAAGAGGATGTCATGCTTGTCAAATGACAGGTAATATTTCTCGGAGGAATGAGATGCCACTCAAGAGTATCTTAGAAGTAGAACTTTTTGATGTTTGGGGAATAGATTTCGTTGGGCCCTTCACTTCATCATTATCTAACCGATACATCTTAGTTGCTGTTGATTATGTATCCAAATGGGTTGAGGCCATTGCTTCCCCTACTAACGATGCTAGGGTTGTGGTTAGATTCTTGAAAAAGAATATTTTTACAAGGTTTGGGACGCCGAGGGCGATTATAAGCGATAATGGTAGTCATTTTTGTAATAAACCTTTTGAAAGGCTGATGATTAAGTATGGGGTTCGACATAAGCTAGCAACCGCATATCACCCCCAAACTAGTGGACAGGTAGAAGTCACCAATCGAGAAATCAAGCGTATCCTGGAGAAAACTGTCAATACAACTAGGAAGGATTGGTCGTTACGTTTAGACGACACTTTATGGGCATATAGGACTGCATATAAAACCTCGATTGGAATGTCACCGTATAGGATTGTTTTTGGAAAAGCATGTCATCTACCTGTGGAACTGGAGCACCGGGCCATGTGGGCAACACGAATGCTAAATTTTGATGAGACGTTGGCCGGTGAGAAGAGGATGTTAGAATTAACTCGCCTGGAGGAGTTTCGTTTAGAGGCATACGAGAATGCCAAAATTTTCAAGGAGCGCACGAAGAAGTTCCATGACAAAAAGATTCTAGATAGGACCTTTCAAGAGGGTGATCTGGTTCTCCTATACAACTCGCGCTTAAGGCTCTTTCCGGGCAAGTTAAAATCAAGATGGTGTGGCCCATTTCAAGTACAACGAGTTTTTCCTTCTGGAGCGGTGGAATTATTTAATTTCAAAAGCGAGTCCAGATTTGTGGTCAATGGACATCGTATTAAGCATTATCACGGGCTGCCGCCAGAGGCTGAGGAGGAAGTCTTGTACCTCGAGGACCCTGTCTATGAATAAACCATCTTGAGCTGAGTCGAGCTAGCGACTTTAAATTTAGAACTACTACCTATGATTATCTTTTTGTTTTTCTTTTTAATAAAGTAGCATGCGCATATCACGGTTTTTTTCATCTCGCCAAGTTCGAGTCTAAGTTCGGAATAAACGAGGTTTTTTCCTTGATAGCCGTCATGTGAGTTTTTCTTTTTTTATTTAGGTTTAAATCCCTTTTGGTCTTGTCCTTGGCAGTATAAAGTAAAGTGGCTTAAACTGTTTTTAGATATCTATATCTAATTACTGCCACATTATTTTATAACTTCCATAGACATGGTATTTGACGATTTCGTGGAGCTTGTTTGTTTATACAGGATGTGTCTCTCTCTCCACGCTGTGCCGATGATTACTCCGATATTGTTC
Source organism: Gentiana dahurica var. dahurica (assembly GCA_024500145.1). NCBI lineage: Eukaryota > Viridiplantae > Streptophyta > Magnoliopsida > Gentianales > Gentianaceae > Gentiana > Gentiana dahurica. The sequence continues at coordinate 80,301,714 of CM044906.1, read as the reverse complement.
CTTTACTTGGGAGCCGTTTCCAGAGCTAAGTCTTTCATCTTGAACTCTCATTTATTTTTGTCATTGAGGACAATGCCATGTTTAAGTGGGGGGCAGGGGACTTAGCTATATATATGTATATTGTGCTATATGTTGCAGTCAAGGGAAACGGTACACTGAGACAATATTGAGCCAAATTTTAAAATTTTATGGATAAATGCCAAGTTGTTTAACTCGTACCCTTAAACTTGTGAAGTTCTTATACTTAGAATTAATAGGACATGAACCAAGTTGCGTGAGTACGTAGTCATATTATACTTTTGCGATAAATTGTTAGTAGACTTAAGGATATTCATGCCAACAATTGCAAGTAGTTAGGTATTGTTCAATTACTCGACATGTGAATCGCTTAGTACCACATGAGTTATAATAATTGAAAGAAGTATGTGTACAATGCGTAGATAAGTGGTTATGAGGACCTAATGTCGATATTTGTCGACTGATGTATTCTGATCTTCTAGCCAACAAGAGCGGAGTAATAAGCTTGGGACGTACCTGTGTTTTGACAATGCATTAAAACACTGGGCTTGTAGAAAAATTACCAAAGTAGCCCTGCGCTTGTGGTAATATTCGGTGCTATGCATGATCTAAGATAGGGAGATACTCATTAAAAAGTTTTCTTCCTTGAGATTAGTAGTATTCGAAACATATGCAAAAATTGAAAATATTAATTTTTAGAGGCTTCGAGTAGTACTCGGTCTCCAAGTCCAAAAACCCTATAGATACGCTCTTGCTTATTGTTCTAGTGCTTTAACCATTGCGAGGCATAAGAAGTATGAATCTTGATGTTGGTGAATTTAGATATGAAGTCTGCATAAACTCTAAATCTGGCTACATTTATATAAAACCAACGCACATGCACACAATCACTTCGATTCATAGCGAGTAGTGAATAATGCTTATCTTATGAGCATGACTGGTATGAGTTGACTCGGGTTTCTTGTGTAAGTATGAGTTGACCACAGAAAATGTTGTCTTGGGGAATGACTTATTAATGCTTTGTTCGGGACGAAGCAAAGTTTAAGTGGGGGGCATTTTGATGACGGTTAAAATATACCTATTTATGTCATCAATTATAACCTTAAATCGGAGTCAATTATATATATTTCATATTTAATCACGTGTTTATATTTATTATTTAATGATAAGTGATTATTAATATGATAATTGGTATTTAGCTATTTTTATTATAAAAGAGCAATTAATTGTGTGATAAATGCTGATTTTGCAGATCATGATAAATCGGGAAGATAATCACCACACAATCAGGAGATCTCAAGATAAAAGAGAAGAAAATCGGAGCATTGAAGAAAAGATTAATCAGATCGGCACAAACGAGTGAAGTGGGGAACAAGTCAGACGAACCAAGTGTGAAAACGCGTAAAGAAGGTGGCTCGGTCGACCGAGCCATGCCATTCGGTCGACCGAGCATGTAGGTTCGGTCACCCAAGCCTAAGGTGATAAATGCGTGTCAATCTTCTGGATTCTCCCTATGTCGGCTACAACTCCTATATAAACAGCAGCTACGAAATTGAGAAGACACACCACTACAACACAAAACAATTTATGCAATTTAAGTTTTAGTTTTTTTCTTTTCTTTTCTTTATGTTCGTACATTGTGGATTCGTCGGATTCTCCGATTAGGGAGCGCATTAAAGAGTGGGAGTCGCTCTCGTCTTCGAGGGTATGACTATTCAATTATGCAATCTTTATTCGTAGATCTGTTGTGTTTTATTATGGAGTAATTTTATTTGTATTGATTGCGTGATGTAGATCTATTTACGAACCCATGTGTTTAGGTTAGAAACGTTAAGAAGTAGTCATGATTTGTTCCGACACAGCGCTGTGTTCGGTCGACCTAGACGTGTCACTCGGTCGCCCGAGTGCTGTCGTTCGGTCGACCGAGCCTGGCAATTTGTAGGGCAATATCATGATCGGCTTCGACTACGTCAGATTCTCTGAAATGGAATTAAAACGAGTAATTAAACCTGATCAACTTAGTTATTCGTCATCATAATTTAACATGAAACTCAAAAAGTGATTGTTACTTAGGATATAGATTGAATCGGCATCTAAGAAGTACGCCTAACCATAGGAATGTTGCTTAGATGAGGTTACGGTTTATACCGGCATCCCTAGTTAAATAATTGTGTCAGAAGTTATATGAGATGGAGGCATTAAAAGGCGAAGTCACGTAATGGAGGCACGATGATTTAGATGGCCTAACCGGAGCTAAATCTACCTTAGGGGATGACTCCCGTAGTCATAATAATTAATCTTGAACGTTTGTTTTGTCTCGTTATCAACCTAATTCACATGAGGGAGTTATGATCTACTAGCGTAATCAATACTATTTGTCTAGATAATATCAACCGTATTATCCGTGTTTTAGTAGTCTTTGATTTGTCTTTGTGGTATTTTGTGTCTCGTGGTTGTCGCTATTTTATTTACAGCATTTAGTTGGTCGTAGACCGCCCTTTTAATTTAAGTCTGATAAAGTAAGTTGTGTTTTATTTGTGCCGAGTCTCTGTGGGATCGACCTCGACTCTGTCTGGCTATACTACAATTGAACCTAGTTCTCTTGCTAGTGGGTTAGTAGGTCTCGAGTTAATAATTTAACTTGACCACGTCATCAGAGAGATTTTCGAGAATCCCTCCTGATCGAACATATAATGAAGTAGATATGTCTGCTATCATTATGATTGTTTCTTCTTTCCACGGAGAACCACAAAATTGTATGAGGACCCACCTTCCGGCACCATTTGATGATGCTCAAAATCGTCAGGAGTAAAATCAGGTTGTAAGTTGGGTAATTGGATCTTTTAGAAATAATCCAACTAATAATTTGATGGTGTTTGTGCTTATTTATGGTTGTGTCAATGGTGACTGGCTACTTACCCAGAGAATATGAGATCAATCCAATAAAATAGTTTTTGATTATGAGGATGATGATCCTTTCAAATAAGGGTTTTTCGGTAGTTAGTGCATTCCCACACGTTTTCCATGATTTGAGGGGATAGTGCAACAATTATTTCGTCCTATGGAGATGATAATCACGGAGCCATTAAGTGAGCAATTACAATCATTGTGTAAAGTCTTGCATAATATCCAGATGCCCATTAATGAAGAGCCCTTGTTGTTTAAAATCGCGCACGCCTCGTACTGAGGTGAACATAGTGTTCGGAATAAACCTGTATCTAGTCGGTAGTATGAGGTCGGAGATAACTTATGATGAACTGAAATAAGACTTCCTCAGATCATATGATGCGGAGTTCAATAACAGATTAAGCCCATGAGGGCCCAGTCGTTATTGTGATCCAATAACTCTTTCACGAGTATGACGTGTATGATTCCGGGTCATGCCCATGCTTTTCTGTTTGTTTTGTTATGCTTACTAATATTCAAAACCTATATCGGTTTAAAAAAAAATTATTATACAAAGACCTTATCCGGCCCATGCCTTTTATCAAATAAACTTAATTTTTAAGGGCTGACTTTAATTTTTAAGCATATCAAATTCTCGTCTGAAAACGTGAAAATGATTATTGAATAAAGTAACTTAGAACATTTGCATCAGATTTTTTTAACAAATTCTTTATTTTACAATTTTAAAGACTTATTTTTTCTATTTTACACATCTCTATCCGATGTAAAATGCATCAAATTCCATATTTTACATAATGTGGTAATACAAAGAAAAATATACATAATCTGAATGAATACGTTACACTTAAATTAAAGTTTACGGAATCTGTGTTTTACAGTAAAACATAGAATATATGCAACAATATTACTTTTCTTAACTTTGAATATTGAAATTTACTTTCTTTTTCGAGTGGAAAATATTGAAATTTCTAAAATACAGTTTTTAAAAGTTTTACAGTATCTACTTTAGCTTCAACTATTGTTAGATCACTTACAGTAGATACTGTAAACCTTTAAAACTCTATTTTGGAGATTTTAATATCCAGTTTTATGAAAAACAACACCACAACATACACTCCATTTTTTTACTGTAAAATACAGATTCAATAAAATTTCATTTAGAGCACTTGTAGACTTGCAGTAGATATTGTCAATGATTTAAAAACTGTATTTTAGAGATTCAACATTCAGATTTAGGAAATATAATACTACATCAGATATTCTATTTTTTTCACTGTAAAATACAGATTCTATAAAATTTCTTTACATTTACCGCATTAATTCAAATTCTATAAATTTTCATTTATATCTAGCACAATAGGTAAAATAAAAAACCTGATGCATTTAATTATAAATATATTCGTTTTTTTAGGGTAAAATAGATATTCTATAAACTAGAAATATGTTTATTTAGAATGGTAAAATAAGGAATTTGTTACAACACTCAAATCAGATCCTCGTAATAAATTCTCTATTTATACAGTTTTAAATGCACGTTTTTCTAGTTTACATAATACTTATCTAAGATGAAATACCTCAGATTCTCTATTTTACATAATGTACTAGATATGAAGGAAACTTTATAGAGTATGAATGAATGCGGTAGATAAAAATGAAATTTTTACAAAATCTGTATTTTACAATAAAAAATAGAGTATTTATTGCAATGTTATTTTAATGTTGAAATCTTCAAAATAAATTTTTTAAATGATTTACCGTATATATTGCAAGTGTTCTAGGAGAATCTTTGCAAGTGCTCTTAGGAGAACGAGAATATGATTCAAGTGCTCTTATGTGAATCTGATGCAAGTGCTATTATATCTACCATATTAAGTAAAATAGAGAATTTGATGTATTGCATAGAGTTTCTATAATAAACTAAAAATGTTTTTTTTTTTTTAACAAAAAATGTATATTTAAAGTGTAAAATAAATAATTAGTTAAGAATATGCAAGTGCTCTTAACTTTGGACTAATGCTACCCCACTTCGTGTAAATTTCGACTTCGTGTGGTGTCAAAGTACATCGACTGATGTGCGATTAATAATATCACTTTATCCGGCTCATTTCCCTTGGTGCAAAAGGTCATATCCCATGCCCATAAGGCCCCTCCATTCTGACCCGACAAAATGATGATGATGTTAATCATAAAGACTTAACGACCCTTTAGTTGGGAGGACCAAGACTCGGTGTCTATAAAGAGTCACCTCGAATCGTAATCTGCCACTCAGAAACCAATTGAGCTGCCATTTCAGGTTCCGGCTCATTTCCCGTCTGAAATGAAAACGGCCGTCGAATAAAGGACACAAGAGTGAACAGGAGGAGACAGAGGAAAAGTGAAGGGAAAGAAAAAAAGGGAAAAAAAGAAATGAAGGTGGGAATTGCAGTATCTCCATATGCATCATCAGTAGTTTGTCAGCCTCGTATACCATCGATTTCTCAACAACGTTATCTGAACTCTCAACCACTATTTCGCTCCCTGCCCAATTCCAGAATTAGCAGACAGCGGGAAATTTTAGGTTTCAATTTCAGGTGCAATAGTAGCACCAATCCTGGTGGTGCTTCTGGTCCAGGTACCCCCTAGATTTGTCTTCATTATCTTTGAACAAAGTGTTTGTGTTCTTTATATATGGGAGTGTTTTCTTAAATTGAATCGTTAATGCACTAAACACTGTATTTTTAGCTGTTAATGATTCATCTGGAAAAATTAGTTCTCTGCTTTCAAGTCAATTGATATATTTGAAAATGGCTGTGTTCCAACTAGTTTTTACTTGGACTTGGATACGAAAAGATTCCTCCTTTTGACGATGTTAAGGAAAGAATAGATGATTAAATTTCATGTGTCAAGCATTAGTATGCTGATTATGCATACGAAAATCACAGGATTATGGGTAGATTATATCACATGGATTCGTTTTTCATTACAATCACCAAATTATTCAACTTCAAATTATAGTTATGCTAGTAGTTTCTCTCTTTGCCTTCTCTATTAGTCCTTATTAAATGCTTATCTGCGACTTTCCAGTACGTATTTTACTTAAAAGATCCTTTATGCGGACTACAATCAGCTTAATTTGGCACCCCACCCCTGCCCGAGATAATTTAGATATTCAACTTTTCAAAGGTTTATTATACATAATTTAGATATTTGATTTTTAAGAAGTCTATTCATTTCTCATCATCAACTATTTTCAGTGTGATGCCAAGATAATTGATGCATGTAAAAGGCTAAAAGCCCTCTACTAAATACAGTTACGCATTTCTCTTATTCGTCTGAATTATAAAAAAAATCCCACAGAAGAAAATGACACAAAAGCTGTTTTGGATGCATTCTTTCTCGGGAAGGCTCTCGCAGAAGCTGTAAGTGAGCGTGTTGAGTCTACTGTTGGTGAGTTCCTTAGCACCATTGGTAGGTTGCAAGCAGAGCAGCAGAAGCAAGTTCAAAGTTTTCAGGTATTTGGAACAAGATTACGGTACTTGAGTATTTTGTCCTTCTGTGCTTTTAGCTCTTTTGGTGCGTCTTTTTTGCATTCCCAACAAAAGAACTGAAAATTCGAGGACCAAACTAGAGGCTAATTCATCGTGTGGATAGCTTACACAATCAAACACAGGATACTGAGTTTGTCAGAGCAGCACTTTGAGCATCTTTTAAAAATAGTGATGTTTTCTCCTTTATTTTTTTATTCGGATTGTAAGAGGCTACGTATTGTTTGTTTAATACAATATGCTAGCATTCGATTGTGAAACATATACCTGCCCTTAAATTGCCTTAGATGTGCTCTGAAATAAGCCTCATATTTATTTTGGTAAAATGGAAGGAATAAACAATAAGTAGAAGAAAAAGATATCGACCTGGCATCATCGTGGAATATAAAACGCTGCTTTAGTCATATGTGTTGAGCGAGACTGATGTCTATTATTGTGCTTAATCTATATATCACGAAAGGTAGGTACAGTGTACACTAAATTGATTTATTTGCTTCTTAACATTGTAAATATGTTTAAAGTCTTATTGATTCTAACACCTGTTAAAGAGCCTTTTTCTGCCCATCCATAAGTGTAGAAAAGAAATTGCTTGAAAGATATATGCTAAGGATTTGGGGAACGGTAAAGACATAATGTGGAAGGGATATGGTAACTGTACTATAAGAAGAACACTTGCATTGGTGTCTTTTAATAGATTCTTCATTTACTGACTCAAACTATTAAAAATGATAAAATCTACTGAAAACACAGTACAGTAAACAAGAACTCACAAGAAGTAAACCAAAAATGATGAAACAAGGTGAAGAAAGAACAAACATGAATTTTTTATTCAACTAGAATAGAAATACATTTACATGAAGAATGTACACTTTGTTTCTTTACAAGCTCAATCGTAATCGAAAAACATAACTTCCCTAAGCTAAACTCGTCTTATATAGCCAAGTAATCGCACCAGCTAACTATGTTTTATGCGTTACAAGTAGTGTAGAAATTGGAGGTTTTGTATTTTACTATCTGAGTGGAGGTTATGCTGCACATGGTTTTTGGTGGGTCTGAATGGTTTGGACTTTTATTTTATAGATTTGCTTTGTTTCTGAGACGCGAATGCAAGTGCTATAAGTAGTGAATATTGACTTCATGTAGGTAATGCCGACTCTATTGTCTTTGTGGTTACCTGCTTGCTGTCATCGGTTAGTTTGGGTGTTTTATTTTAATTTGAAAATGGTACTTGCCCCTTTAACCGGGGTAGGGGTGGGTGGGGAGGGGGTGTTGTGTGCGTGCGGCTGCGGATGCTGGGCACGTGGGGCGTGGGCAATGGGCAGGTGGGTGTGGGTGGGTGGGTGAGCGGGCGGTGGGGCGCGGGTGCGTGTGGTGCATGCGTGGCACGGGCGAAAAGTCAGGTGTGTGGGAGCGGGGTGTGTGTGATTTGAAATCGACTCAGCAAGTTCTATTACGAACTGAAAAATTTGTCCAAATGCTTAGCTGGGAAAAGGTTGGGGTTTAAATACCCTAGTGTTCAAAAATACAAAAATACCCCATTAAATAAATAGACAAAATTAACCCTCACTGCATCATCTCCATCCACCCCCAAAATAACAAACTCGTCCTCGAGTCGGATCTCTCGTGTTTGGCCATCGTCAAGTGGGTGATAAGGAGTCAAGTCAACAACATTGAAAATCTTCGCAATCGGGTAGGTAGTGGGCAAATCAATTTCATAGGCCTCACAAGCACTATCAAAAAGATTAATCGGTAGGTCAAGCCCATTCAAAGACTCTCGATTTCCCATTCTTCCACATAACATTCCTATATGAGTCAATTAAAACAACACTCATTTCCCCAATGATGAACATTCTTTCCATATTAGTATTGCTCGTATCATTCCAACCCTCCCTTAGAATAACTCTTCCACGAGTTAAACGAAAGGTGTGTTCCCAACGTTTCTGGAATAGCAGAATTAAAGCTTCCTCCCTTGGATAATACCCCATGCATCACACCATGATGACCAACACCATGAAGAATGTACACTTTGTTTCTTTACATGCTCAATCAGAATCGAACAACACATCTTATATAGCTAAGGAATCAAACCAGCTAACTACCAACTTGTAGAGTTGGTTATAACCACCGTTTGCACTTCACTTATACTTTGCACAAGCTTTCCTGCTCAGATTTGATGCATCAATCGATCAGCTCAACACATACACCATTTTTTTTTCATTTTATAGAATCTCTATCCAGTGAAAAATGCATTATAATCTATACGGTTAAACCCTTACCGAAAGGGTCCCCACTCCCCTATCCCACGGAATGAGTGGAGATGTTAATCAGGTAACCTAGTGGCTCAGAGTCAAGGGCTGCCATTATATCATGATACTGGGAAGAAGTCGTCCCAGACGGGATTCGAACCTTCATTCATCAGCTCCCGGTCCAGCTGTCACTATAACACCCAAGCCCTTTACCACTAGGCCATGTCCTGGGGATATATTATTTTAATAGAAAACGGTTAAACCCTAACCGTGAGGGCCCCTCGCCTCCGATCCCACAGGAATGCGAGGAGAGGTTAATCAGGTAACCTAGAGCTTAGAGTCAAGGGCTGCCTTAGACCACTGCACTGAAATTTTTATCATTGGAAATCAACCCCTTTTATGGAAATCGAACCTCTGACCTCCAGCTTATGGTCCGGGCGTCACTACAACACCCCAGCTCCTCACCACTAGGCCATATCCAGGGAATCGTATTATTTTAATAGAGATTCTATGTTTGCAAGTAGTGTAGAAATTGGAGATTTTGTATTTTACTGATCTGAGTAGAGATTATGCTGCACATGTTTTTTGGTGGGTCTGAATGGTTTGGACCTTTATTTTGTAGATTTGCTTTGTTTTTCAGACGCGAATGCAAGTGCTGTTATTAGTGAATATTGACATTATATAGCTAATGCAGATCCTATTCTCTGTGTGATTACCTGCTTGCTGTCACATGTTAGTTCAGATGTTTTGCTTTTAATTTGAAGGCAGTACGTCCTCTTGAACTCTGTGGTGTGTGTGTGTGTGGTGGGTGGGGGTGGGGGTGGGGGGGGGAGTCTTGTATATCTTCTGTCTAGAGAATTTGCTTTGAGCATCTCTTGTTTGGTTTTTTAGTTCCTTGTGGCTACCAAAAACAAGAAAGTGGTATGTCTGTTGTGAAAAATTTGAAGAACGAACTCGTGCCCCAACAGAGATCGACTCTTGGTATCATTGGTAAATGCATTTTGTGTGTCTTCTAAGCACGAATTCACCGAAGTAAACGTTTCATTGTTAGAAGTCGTTTATCTGATAGCAAGTCAATATTACTTACATATACGCAGGATGAAGTTTTGGAAAGAGCTAAAAAAGCAAAAGAGAAAGCCGCACGTGAGGCGATGGAACCTCCTCAAGGTCTGGTTTCTAGATCATCATCTTATGTTGCAAATGAGTTCAAGGATGAAAGCAAAAGCATTGCATCACAAGCAACAACAACATTCAACTCATCATCAAGCTCGAGTGTCCAACCCGCAACATCAGATTCTGATCCTATTGTGGGTGAGGATTGAGCTTTCAATATAAGCTGTAGTGCATATAGTTTATATATAGAGATTGTGTTGTGAAATATACATTTAGTTCAATATGACGCAACATTAGATTGTGTTGTGAAATACATTGGGTATTGCAGTGGCATGAATAAGACAAATTTTGTTTCCTAAAATAACACAATCAAAGCGACTTTCTCCAAATAGCAAAAATGACGACCTATTACTGTCTATGCGTGTTTACACAGACAAAAAGAAAAAGTTTATTAACTGTTGAGCCGAAACAATCTCGTTAAAAACCTTTAATTAAGAAAATCTTAGGTTTTAATCCACTTTAGGGAATTTGTTAGGTTTCAAACATGTCTTGTCCATTTAGTTGCATCAAGGACAAAAGAAATTCTTATGGACTATTTTGCCCTTTTTATTCAAGAAGTAACCTTTATAGTTTATCGGCTTCTTTCTCGTCGACGATTTTTCTTCCTCCTACACCATTGAAATTCCTCGGTCAATCATATATTTTGATCCACACTCAAAAATCATGATTCTTTTAGCGGAAATTTTCTTTTCTCATGTTATTTTTCTTTTAAAATCTTGTAAAACCCCGTATGTTTTACTAAAGGGTATAAATGTCTTGTGTGAATTTTCGTGTCACAATAATGGGTATTTGATGTGAATGCTATTGATTTGAAATCGACTCAGCAAGTTCTATTACGAACTGAAAATTTTGTCCAAAAGCTGCTTAGCTGGGAAAAGGTTGGGGGTTAAATTACCCTAGTGTTCAATGCAACAAAAATACACCCATTAAATAAAAAGACAAAATTAACCCTCACTGCATCATCTCCATCTACCCCAAAATAACAAACTCGTCCTCGAATTGGATCTCTCTTGTTTGTGCATCGTCAAGTGGGTGATAAGGAGTAAAGTCAGCAACATGAAAATCTTGGCAATCGGGTAGGTAGTAGGCAAATCAATTTCATAGGCCTCACAAGCACCATCAAAAAGATTAATCAGCAGGTCAAGCCCATTCACCACGTTGTGAGACAATTTCAAAGACTCTCAATTTCCATTCTTCCACATAGCATTCCCATATGAGTCAATTATAACAACACTTATTTCCCCAATGATGAACATTCTTTCCATATTAGAAACCAAATTTCATCCCCCCCTTCGAGTGTATAAGAAACCAATATACACTTCAGATTCTCAAGTAGGTTGTTCTCATCAAAATATACTTCGATTGCATCAACCCACTTATATAAATCTTCAATATGTGATGTACAATGGAAAATTGGTAGTTCCTTTCTTACCCAACAACGGTTATACACATTCAAAATATAACTGCAGTGTAGAGGACCTTCGCCGACTCCTCCCGCAATGGTACGAGGAAAGTCTCGTCCCATTTGGTAGTAGCAGTCGTGCTTCAGGTGGTGTGTCAACCCATCCAAGTCTCGATTCGCTTCTGAAGTGAAAGAATCGAACTTTCGATAAGGCTTCGACGGAATATCCCGAACAAGGTCGCGGATCCGGTTTCCTTCATCAGCGCCGGCCATGGATCACCAACGAGAGAAACCCTAAGCTCCGAACTCTGATACCATATGATGTAAAGGCTATTGAATTGACATAAAAAAGATGCTGATACTCCCGAGAAAAAAACAAGAAAATGCTATGATGTTTGTCTTCCTTTAGTTAGAATAGATTCATGATTTCACTTTCACCTATACACAAGCTCCGCTTTCGATTACCTAAACAATGTGGTTGTCTAGCATAACCTAAGTATACACAACTAAAAGTCGAACCCATATAAATCTGAATTTCATTCATTTACATGATTTGTCAAACCATGCAATCAAACTCATTGAAAAATATATGCGATGAAATTCATCAGTATCGTAGGAAGGATTTTGTCTAGCGGAATCAACATCAATAGAACTTAAATATTGGTGCTGAGAAAGTAGAAAAAGACAAGAGGGCTATGGATTGTGAGTTTTGACTTGAATTGTGTTGTTTGTGATTCTTTGTGTTAAGATCAAGCGCATACCGTTGTATTAAACCAATTGGTACTAGTAAATATGCTACTATATTTCTTTATCATTTAAGAGTGTGGACAATATGTCCCGACATTTTGAAAGCTCGGAACAAAGATAAGAGTGGAAAATATTATGAAAAGCCGAATATGTAGGATTTGAAATGAATGGTATATTAATGATATATTGCAACTAAGAAGTATAAATGAGTTGAGTTACAATGAACTATGCAAGCTGGCATTATATATAACACTGATACTCCGGTTTGATCTGGTTGCATACGGTTTTAATTTTTTCAAATTAAAACCAAATTGCCTAAATCATTTTAGTATCTATATCTATATATATATTAGAAAGGATGATTTAGCCCGATAACCTGATGACCCGCTCCATTTCCAGAAAAAACAAAAAAAAAAAAAACAAAAAACAAAAAAGGCATTACACAAAATATAAAAAAAAAAACAAACAAACAAAAAGACATGAAATTCACCTAACAAACGATATCACAACAAAATTTCAAACCATCATCAATCTGATAGTAAATGATATCACAGCAAAATTCTTTTTCTTTTTGAAATTCCAATAAATGTTGCCAACAAATTGAGAAGCTCTCCCCGACGACACTTTCGTTAACAGATTTATCATCTTTTAAATGATAATGTGTTGGAAAAAAAAATATATCCTAATTATCAAGTTTGTTTGTGCCTCATCTTTTAAATGATAATATGTTTGGAAAAAAAAAGACATACTTATCATTTTCATTTTGTTTGTGTGTCATCGCAGCAAAAACGGGCTTGCAACATTTTCATCAAACACAGGTGTAAAATATTCAACAACGAAATCTCATTGTTAATTCTAATCCAATCTGCCTCTCAATTAGCCTAATCTGTGTTTAAATCTCGCTCAAAACTGCCTCGATTGCTTCAATCTATATTCAAATCATAAACCAATCTGATAGTAAATGACATCACATCAAAATTCTTTTTCTTTTTGAAATTCCAATAAATGTTGCCAACAAATTGAGAAGCTCTCCCCGACGACACTTTCGTTAACAGATTTATCATCTTTTAAATGATAATGTGTTGGAAAAAAAAAACATATCCTAATTATCAAGTTTGTTTGTGCCTCATCTTTTAAATGATAATATGTTTGGAAAAAAAAAAGACATACTTATCATTTTCAGTTTGTTTGTGTGTCATCGCAGCAAAAATGGGCTTGCAACATTTTCATCAAACACAGGGGTAAAATATTCAACAACGAAATCTCATCGTTAATTCTAATCCAAACTGCCTCTCAATTAGCCTAATCTGTGTTTAAATCTCGCTCAAAATTGCCTCGATTGCTTCAATCTATATTCAAATCATAAATGTGCACCGGCCTTCTCATACCATATCTCTATTTAAATTTTTACTTACGGAGTCATCATTAAAACGAATGCTTTAACTGGCGATGTTTTGATAAATATTTGTGATTTGGTAACGTAGTATGCTGTGGTTGACTTATTTTACTCTCACAAGAGTCTCACTGTGTTTACTTTTGTTCTTTTTCGTTTATTTTTCATTTTCATGTTAGTGAATTGAGATGAAATATTTTTTCATTTGTGAATTGAGCTAAAATGTATTTGTTACAGAAGACAAGTGGCTAAGCAGATTATAAATAAGCCCGGTAAGTCATTGTTGGCGAGGCACAAAGGTTTGTTGTGCATGGCTTTTTGGTTTTAAATCTCTAAATAGTGTTTTATGATCACCTTCCTTCATTGATGGTAATTCATTTTATAAGAAGTGTTGTCACTTACGATTATGATACCTTATTTTTTTTTTCCCTTCTAATTAACGTTAAATAGATGCAATTGTATTATTGACTCTAATCTTGGTGACTCTTGCAAATTCTTAGACATGCCAGTCTTATGGTTGGTAAAAGCAAATGAAATGAAGCATACAACTAACTATTCAAATCCTTGGTCACTTTCTTTTACAACCAAAAAACAAAAATTATTTCACGGATTATTATGCACATGTTATCAATTCACATGCTTGATTGTTTAGATTGTCTGAGGTGAAGTCAATCATTTAGTGTAATAGGCATTAATGAGATATGTCTATGTGTACTCTATTTCTCCTTACCATTGAACTTAATTTTAATGCAGTACTTGGTTCTTTCCGACGCCTATTTCAGTTTTCATTATTGACGCGTCGTCATATATTCTTGAGCTTGAGAGAGCTTGAAACTTGAAAATATCCATGTGGTTGTATATGCATAATGTATGTCACTTATGTAACCCGTAATGCCTTTTATTGATCCTTCACTTTCTTATTTCGATCTTTTTCTGGTGATTATTGAGTTAGTATAGTAATATTTCTTTTTCCGGAACATTCTATGTATTGAAAGTCAAAATTTATACTAAACCGTGTATTGCACGGGCTTTGGACTAGAGGAAAATGAGAGAGATAATGGGGAGAGTATACTTTAACAAGAGAAAAATTAATATCGGACTATATTCCAATTGCATTGTCTATGGGATAGATAATGGGGAACTTCCTAATACAAAAGACTCATTTGGGTTAAATGGAGGTAATTTATATCTTTCTTTTTCTTCCGTTTGTTTGATTTTTCATAAATTGTTAATGGACATCAGTTTACAGATTCACTTTTCTCTTTTTTTGTTTCAGTTTTCCCTAAATTAGTGTTAGTGGTTTTTCCCGATATATCTTAAATTACTCATACACTTTGCAACCAATAGTGGTGTTATATTTATTTAATGTTATACATGTAGCACATACCTTTTTTACTTACAATACTTTTATGCAGGATTGCATTAATTTATTTTATGTTAAATTACAGTTGTATTTTTTAAACAAGTATTTATATTTAATGGAAATATCAGGTGCTAATATTAACTAAATTCATAATAAATTATTATCTTCTCATGTGTGTAAAATTAGATATAGTATAGATGTATATGTATATTATTTTTTCCGCCGTACATCGCACGGGTAAAAGGCTAGTAAAAAACATATTGGAAAACCATGATTTACGATTTTTCTATTTGGTTCAATTCAATATGGTCGGTCGGTTCAGTTTCTGAATTCTTATTCACCCTTAATAGCCTCAAACATTTATAATTTGTTGAGAAATTTAATCAATAAATATTTGAATTTATTATGACTTAAATGCTTTTGAATCGTAAGATTTATGGTGAGAGTGATTTTAATACCATAGTTACCCCAGTATATTAGAGTAATAATAGTAATCTTTTTCATTGATCAATAACAATACAAATGTTCGTTTATATAGATATTACAATGGGGACATAATTGTAAATAAAACAATGACTAGAAAACCCTAGTAGGGCTCGGCACTATGGCGTGGCTTGGGCTTCAAGTAAGTCTGTTTCAATACGTCCCCGCAATCCCATGAGAATGGAATGCACATGGAGATTGGCCTTGAGATCTTTAAAACGAAGATGGTCCAAGGGTTTAGTGAGGATGTCGGCCAATTGATCTTTAGAAGAGATGAATGCCACGTGCAACTTCTTCGAGGCAACTAACACACGGACATGATGAAAGTCAATTTCAATATGTTTTGTGCGAGCATGGAAAATCGGATTGGCCGTGAGATATGTGGCACCAATGTTATCACACCACAAAGTCGGAGGAGAGGACGGGACAACATACATTTTGTGAAGCAAGGTAGAGAGCCATTGCATTTTGGAGGCAGCATGGGAGAGAGCCTTATACTCGGCCTCGGTACTACTTTTGGCGACAGTGAGTTGATGTTTAGAGTGCCAAATGATCAAATTGGAGCCGAGAAAAATACAGAAGGCACCAATGGAGCGACGATCATCAGGGTCAGATGCCCAATCCACATCCGTAAAGGCCTGGAGATCAGATGTAGAGGATGAACGGAGCAATAAACCCTCGAAAATAGTGTGCTTGAGATAGCGAAGAATACGCTTAACAGGTCCCCAATGAATGTCCCGAGGGGCGTGCATAAACTTTCTAACCTTATGCACCACGAAGGCAATATCGGGACGTGTGAAGCCAAGGTATTGAAGACCACCAACAATACTGCGATAAAGGGAAGGATAGTCAAATGACTGACCATCATCGTTGCTAAGCTGTTGTTCGGAGGATTTTTGCATCACTAAACAAAAACAATTTATAAACCCTAACCTATATGCAAAACTAACTCCAAACCGACCGAATATCGGGTAATTGCTAGTAAAGCGGGATAAGTAAGGGGTCGATCCACAGGGAATTGGGTTGATGAATCTAATCTTATTAATTCCTTTCAATTGTTACTTACGAAAACAAATAAATGAAAGAACAAACATAAAAACACATAGAAAAATAAACATAAGCTAAGAATAAGAAAACCGACCTAAACTAAAGATACATGGGATTAAACATTACACAAACTAAGTGATTTCAATCCAAGTTCATCTCACGATTTTAATTCAATATTGTGGTTTCACCTTTACACGAGATACAAACTCCTAATTCCTTAGTGAATCCGTTTCTCAAGCTATGAATTCCTAATCCCTTAGTGAATTCAATTATCGATCTCTCCTCTTCCGAATGTTGAGACCAATTTCCATACAAAACGAAGGTGTAGATTCAAGTTAACTCCCGTATTTTAGAATCTAGCAACCTAGATAATTAACCAATTAATTTGTCACGAATTAACGATTAAAGATCCTATCTTTCTATGGTGATCTAGCCTAACAACGATTCTCATCTACGTTAGACAACAATTAGCAACCGATCTCTCGATCTAGTCACACAATAGCATCATAAATCATAGAAAGATACAAAACCAATCAAAGATCATGAAAATAAAACAAGGACTGAATAAATTAAAAAGGATTAAACTCACATAGTTTGGTACAATGGATGATCTCCATGAATCAACAACGAAAAGAAAACATCCTAAATCTAACCCGGATCACCCGAGCACAAGGCTCGGGTGACCGGCCTTGGAACCCTCAGGAAGCGGCTGCTGAGTAGTATTTTTGTGTAAGAAGAATTTGATGTCTTTAATTAGGGTTGGGGCGATGCGGCTTTATATAGATTTCTAAGTCGGCTGGGCCTAAGTCGGCCGTGGACGCCCGTCCAAAGTGTCTGGACGCCCGTCCAAAATGCTTTTGAACATCCTGGATCGATTCTTCCTCTAGACGCTCGTTCAGTATTTATGGACGTCCGTTTGATCTGGACGCAACTTCAGACGCCAGTCTGCTGCACGTCCAAACTCTCTGTTCTGATTTTGCCAACCTGAACGCCCGTCCATCTTTTCAGACGCCCTTCCACTATGGACGGACCTTGAACGTTCGTTCACTGGCTTGATCTTCGATTTTCTTCTATCTTTGTCCTTTCCTTCCATCTTTATCTCCTCTCCATCATATAAATCTTCAGTTAATTCATCTTTAAATCCTCTTCTAATCCATATCTCGTGTATCTACAATAATAAAAAACATACCAAAGCGTAACATAACTCCAAAATAACATAAAATCACAATTTAAGCACATAATTCGTTACGTTTTGCAATTTAACTATTAAAAACACCACTTGCTCAATATTTCAATATAAAGCTCGATTTCTATGAGAAACATACGAATATGGGGGAAATTGATATAAAACATATCCTTATAAAACGTATAAAATCATCCTTAACAACTCCCCCACACTTAAACCTTGCTCGTCCCGAGCAAGACAAGACATAATCAAGACTCGAGACATATAAACATTTATGCAACCATAAAGCATATTCAATAGTTTAGAGGTTCACCCAAGTGTGTGTGTGCATAGCCATAATAAATTTCCACTAAATCCACACTTGAAATTGATTCAAGCAAAACTAGCCAACATCCCATTTAGATCAGAAATATAAAAATGATTATAACATGCACCTCACAAAACATACATATTCGAAAAATAAAAAGGAGTATTTAAAATATTTCCGACATACTCAGAGGATAGTCCCTACAACATATCTTTCAGTTTATACTGGGGATAAGATAGACGATAACTTAGTCTTATACTTTATTCAATTCATACCAATTCTCATTCAAGTTGATTCAACTTTTTCCACATTTAACACACATCAGAATGAGCTATTGCCCTGTCATAGCAGAATAGGATATTCGAGATATACCCTACCTTACTCAAATCATAAAGCAGCTTCTTCTGACTGTCGTGAGCTTTTGGTCATCATAGTGGTATAGGACATACGTGGTATACCCTACCGCACTCAAATCATCGACCAGCTTCCGACACACCCAATTACTTCATTAAAACTCAACTTTTTCATTTGACAATAAGTTACGTGTTACTTATCACATTCAAACCTTCAGATATTCACAGTATGTCATACTTTAATTCTAAACACAAACTATTAAAATTTTCAAAATTCGTATGTAGCAAAGAATCATGCGATAATCATCAAAAATCTCTAATCAAATGGGCATAGCTTTAAATTATAGCTCATCATTTACTATGGCACGTGAAAAATAGTGTTGGGTGAGACATCTAAATTTACTAAATATGCAAAATAATGCACCAATGATATAAGAACTCAAATAAAGATATGCCTTTGCTCACTTGGGACAAAACAAACAAAATTTTTAAAATTTAGCACTTTTTCATAGAAATGTAATAGTATGGCAAATGAATGTAGATACATAAAACCATTTCCCTCCCCCACACTTAAATTACAACATGTCCTCATGTTGTGCAGAATTAAAGAAAAGATAAAAGAACTTAGCTGATTTGGTAATGATATGAAGGTTGGTGAAGAAGGATAGACAATGGTGATGTCATATGTATTCCTTCCCAGCTTCACTTCCAAGGGTAGCTTCGACAAAAACAACTAAAAATGTACCTGCACCACTTGAAAAACATGGCAGTATCTCGGGGACACGGGGAGGAATATAACATGGCAAAAATAATTATAGACAAGAAATAAGCACATGATATAATGGCTCAGATGGAAAAATCACCACACAGGGAAAGTACAGGACACCTAAGCATCAAATAAGCCACAGAAGCTTACAACACAAATAAGGTCCCACATGTGCATAAAGCTCATATAAAGATGGAACATATACATGGAACATTACAAAATAGCAGGCTAGGTGCAACTATATGAAAATATATTACAATGCAATCTACATGATAATGCAATTCATAAAAAATAAAAGTGGTAGCGTACGGCAAGCCGACAGTAACTACCCTCAAGAAAAATAAAAGAAAAATAGAAAAACAATGCAACTAGATGACATGCAACTAAATGATATGTAAAAATAAAAGAAAATAAAAGAAAGAAAACTAGCCCACTCATTTGCAACACGACATGTACATCATAAACGTCTACCAAATAATGATAGTTTACGATAAACGACAGTACTATTCATTATATGCAGTGTAGACGCGCCTTAAGACTCATCAAAGGTGATAGCATTATGGAGAACCAACAGTTAGCTATACTAAACAGATATAACTCATAAGCCAAAGATAGTAGCAACGGAAAACCGACAGTAGCTACCCATATGAGTTATAAAAATAACAAGAAAACACATAAGTCTCAAAGCTCACAAGATTCATCACAACGATATGTAGCATACGGAAACCGACATTAGCTACTAAATAACAATAAGAACAGTTATAGCATACGAGAACCGACATTAATTATAACATGCATGGATGAATCATGTAAATAAAAGTTAATCAATTATTTAACATGGATCGGTAGATGGAAAGATGTAAACATGCAAGTTCAGAACATCTAAGTAAAAATAATTAGCCACAGAAGCTCATATGGAAGTATCCACGTCAAATAAAGCATTAAAAATCAAATCAAGAGAAATTTGGAACCTGAACGTGCGTTCAACATAACAAACGGGCGTTCACCTGGAATTTATGAACTGGACGGGCGTCTGGATTAAACCGGACGCTCGTCTAGTTGCCCTAAGACTCAACAGAACAGGTGCATGTTGGATGGATGGACGTCCACTCACTATGGACGCACGTCTGGAAACCACAAAGAGTGGCCGGGCGTTCACAAAGAGCAGACTCCCGTCTGGTCTTAGCATAAAGCACAAAACGAGACACCTGAGCAACCTCAGAAACCCTAGATATAACATCAATTCAAAACAGAAAATTTTATCAAATTATCGTACAAAACGTGGAGTCAGATAATATACAAACATACACTTCACGTTTAACAAATCGAGTAAAAAAAATTTTGCACATTCTTAACCCTACGGTCATCGAAACACGGCAAAAATAAAAAAAACCTCAATTTATTTAACGCTACTTTTTTATTGAAAGAAAAAGAAATCGTAACAAAATAGAGAAATTAACTCAATTAGATTCAACAAAACACCGATTCCCCGGCAACGGCGCCAATTTGTTCGGAGGATTTTTGCATCACTAAACAAAAACAATTTATAAACCCTAACCTATATGCAAAACTAACTCCTAACCGACCGAATATCGGGTAATTGCTAGTAAAGCGGGATAAGTAAGGGGTCGATCCACAGGGAATTGGGTTGATGAATCTAATCTTATTAATTCTTTTCAATTGTTACTTACGAAAACAAATAAACGAAAGAACAAACATAAAAACACATAGAAAAATAAACATAAGCTAAGAATAATAAAAACCGACCTAAACTAAAGATACATGGGATTAAACATTACACAAACTAAGTGATTTCAATCCAAGGTCATCTCATGATTTTAATTCGATATTGTGGTTTCACCTTTACACGAGATACAAACTCCTAATTCCTTAGTGAATCCGTTTCTCAAGCTATGAATTCCTAATCCCTTAGTGAATTCAATTATCGATCTCTCCTCTTCCGAATGTTGAGACCAATTTCCATACAAAACGAAGGTGTAGATTCAAGTTAACTCCCGTATTTTAGAATCTAGCAACCTAGATAATTAACCAATTAATTTGTCACGAATTAACGATTAAAGATCCTATCTTTCTATGGTGATCTAGCCTAACAACGATTCTCATCTACGTTAGACAACAATTAGCAACCGATCTCTCGATCTAGTCACACAATAGCATCATAAAGCGCATAGAAAAATACAAAACGAATTAAAGCTCATGAAAATAAAACAAGGATTGAATAAATTAAAAAGATTAAACTCACATAGTTTGGTACAATGGATGATCTCCATGATTCAACAATGAAAATAAAACATCCTAAATCTAACCCGGATCACCCGAGCACAAGGCTCGGGTGACCGGCCTTGGAACCCTCAGGAAGCGGCTGCTGATGTATTTTTGTGTATGAAGAATTTGATTTCTTAATTAGGGTTGGGGCGATGCGGCTTTTTATAGGTTTCTAAGTCGTCTGGGCCTAAGTCGGCCGTGGACACCCGTCCAAACTGGACGCCCGTCCATAATTCTTTGAACTTCCGAATCGGGCGATTCTTCCTCTGGACGCTCGTTCAGTATTTATGGACGTCCGTTTGATCTGGACGCAACTTCAGACGCCAGTCTGCTGCACGTCCAAACTCTCTGTTCTGATTTTGCCAACCTGAACGCCCGTCCATCTTTTCAGACGCCCGTCGACTATGGACGGACCTTGAACGTTCGTTCACTGGCTTGATCTTCGATTTTCTTCAATCTTTGAATCCTTTCCTTCCATCTTTATCTCCTTCCATCATATAAAACCTCAATGAAAACATCCTTTAAACCTCCTTAACATCCATATTGTGTATCTACAATGAATCAAAAACATACCAAAGCGTAACATAATCCAAAATAATATAAAATCACAATTTAAGCACATAATTCGTTACGTTTTGCAATTTAACTATTAAAAACACCACTTGCTCAATATTTCAATTATAAAGCTCGATTTCTATGAAAACATACGAATATGGGGGAAATTGATATAAAACATATCCTTATAAAACGTATAAAATCACCCTTAACAGCTGTAAGTTGCTAGCTATAGGTGTCACGCAAGGCTTGGCATGGGTCATGCCAGCCCGAGTCAATAGATTATAGATATATTTCTGTTGAATAAGAATCAAACCAGCAGGTGTGCGAAGGGCCTCAATGCCAAGAAAATAAGAGAGATTCCCAAGGTCTTTAACGGGAAAATGAGAGGCCAAGTGAATAATAACATCGCAAACAAGTGCCTCAGAGCTACCTGTAATAAGAATATCATCAACATAAATCAAAACATAAACATGATGAGAACCACGAGTGTGAATATATAGGGAAGTATCGGCCTGAGAAGGAGAAAATCCAAAACGGCGCAGAACATTAGTAAACCGAGAAAACCAAGCACGCGGCGCCTAACGAAGGCCATAAAGACTCCTCTTGAGCATGCAGACGTGAGAAGGGAAATCTGGATGAATAAAGCCCTGAGGCTGTTGCATATAAAAATCCTCTGACAGGTAGCCATGAAGAAACGCATTTTGAATGTCAATCTGACGAATGACCCAGTTACGCGAAACTGCAAGTGATAATAAAATGTGTATAATGACCGGCTTAACAACCGGACTAAAAGTACCTGTAAAGTAGACACCAGCCTCTTGATGGTAACCTTTGGCAACCAAGCGCGCTTTATAGCGCTCTATTTGACCATCTGCATGACCCTTAATGCGAAATACCCATTTATTCCCAAGGAGATTAAACGATGGAGAGTAAGGAACAAGGTCCCAAGTGTCATTCTGAACCAAAGCATTAAACTCATCCCTCATGGCATCCCTCCATTCATGGTGTTTTAAGGCTTCGGTAACTGAGGTAGGTTCAAAAGTATCAATGGTGGTAAGGAAGGCACGAGGAAGGGGATAGCAGACGAAGTCAGAGGGTAATTCCTTCGGTTTAAGGGAATTGGTTTTAGACCGGGTAACCATTTGATGGGGAGCAGGAGGCGGGGACAGGGATGGAGAAAAGGATAAGGCTGAGGAGGAGTGGACCGCATCCGGGGAAGGAAGAGTAGACTCAACAATGGCATGGCTAGATTCAGCCGGGGTTGGTGAAGAGGAAGATTCCGATGGGGAAGATGCAGACAACGGGTATAGTGCTAGAGTTGGAGGAAGTGTGACCATGGAAGAATCATAAATGGTGGAGGATGGGGTCGAACGAGTATAGGGAAAGGATGACTCATTGAAGACTACGTGTCGGGAAATATAGATACGGCCAGTGCTAAGGCAAGGCACTTGTATCCGTGATGATTTGGGCTATAGCCAAGGAAGATGCAAGTTTTAGAGCGGAAGTCCATCTTGTGGTTGTTATAGAGGTGGAGATGGGGCCAACAGGCACAACCAAACACATGGAGAAAGGAGTAATCAGGAGATCGATGGAAGACCATTTCGTAGGGAGACTTAAAGTTAAGGATCTTGGTGGGAAGGCGATTAATGATGTATGTAGCGGTGAGAAATGCATCTTCCCAATAAGTGAGCGGGAGATTAGAGTGGGCTAATAGGGCTAGGCTGATTTCGATAATTTGACGATGACGGCGCTCGATGGCACCACTTTGTTCAGAAGTATGGGGACAAGAGAGACGGTGGTCAATGCCAGACTTTGCAAAAAATTGATTTAGACGCCAATACTCACCCCCCGAATCAGTGTGGACAGCTTTTATTTTAGTGTTAAATTGGCGTTCAACAAAGGTACTAAATTGGGTAAAAATAGATTCCACATCAGATTTCAAACGCAAGGGATAAAGCCACAAAAATTTAGTATAATCATCCAAGAAACTAACATAATATTTCGAACCTTAAATAGAGTCCTCGGCACAAGGGCCCCATACATCAGAATATATCAAATCTAAAGAACTCGACGAAGTAAAATTGGACAAAGGGAGAGACTGACGATGGCTTTTAGCCTTTTGACACGCAGGACAAATAGATGTTGGGGCAGCGGATGGTGCCGGGGTATTATTCTGACGCAAAGCATGTTGAAGAACAGGAAAGGAGCAATGACCAAGACGTTGGTGCCACTGAGAGACATCTGAACGTGTAAAGGCAAGAGCTTGATTAGGAAATTGGCTGAAGGATTTGGAAAAGTGATAGAGGCCATCTTTAAGGAATCCCCGGTGATGGATGCGGTCCGAGTAGTCCTTCACAAGGAATTAGTTATGATGAAACTCAACATGTACGGAATTATCTTTGGCAAATTTTGATACAGAAAGTAAATTCGTGTGAAGTGAGGGTGCAACAAGAATATTATTTAAAACATAAGAATGCGAGGGGGTGGAAACAACGGATGAACCATAATGGGTGATAGGCAAACCTGTACCATCACCAATGTGCAATTGTTCCGGGCCATCATAAGTATCAGTAGTGCAGTTTAAGTTGCGATAGTTTTTGGTACTGTGATGAGTAGCACCGATATCGGCGATCCAGTCAGTTTGAGAGGGATTGGCCGAGGCTGCAAAATTGGCTTGTGGATTTTGACGAGGTGGGCGTGGCGGAGTAGGAACAAACATATCATCAAACCGGTACCTACAATTATGGATTGGATGACCGAATCTCTCTATAGTTGACATTGGACAGACTGGTTTGACCGGGAAGGGCCTGATTGAGAACACACCTAAAAGATAATTGATTATAAGGACAAATTAACACCTCTTGGACAAAATTAACCGTCTCTTTAATACCCATATGTATCTCGTACTACTCTCACCTTGAATAATTTTCCTTCGGGCAATCCAAGACAATTTTCAAAGTATTTTAGTCATCGTGTATTGATTCTTTTATTATTTATTATAATCTGATTGTATTGATTGTTTTAATCAGTAGTTAACATCGATTGACGATTACCTTTTTGTTTTGGAAAATGAAAGTGTGTTTTCATGTGCTGGATTTTGTGTAATGAAGATCTTTTGATTGGAATTTCATATTTAGTGGTAATTGGAGCTTAATATGGAGGCACCACATCAACATAGAAGAGGCGGAGGAGGAGGAAGCAGTAACGGAAATAATGTTGGAACGGTGTCGTTATCGCCAGCACAAACGCCTAGGTCTATTGAAAAGTCAAAGAGGGATCAGCGATCGGCTGATGGGGGTAATATGAGTGGGAAACATGATAAAGATAACAGAGTTAATGTTCAGGTCATTGTGCGGTGCACTGATCAATATGAAGCAGAAATCAGTTTGTATTTGTTTATAGTTGTTGGCAATAGAGAAGCTTTCTGCTTAAAAAGTCCATGGTGATTAAATCTACAGGGGGTGTTCTGTTGCATATATGACTAATAAAGTTTTATCATTTTGATTCAGGCCTCTGAGTGAAGATGAAGAGAGATTGCACACGGAGGTGGTAATTTCTTGCAATGAGAACAGACGAGAGATCTGCGCGATACAGAACATAGCTAATAAGCAGATTCGCAGGACATTTGCCTTTGATAAGGTTTGATTTTTTCACCTAATTGGTCTTTATTTGGTTATGAAGAACATTTTTGGTTCTTGGTGAAGCATGTCAGTAAGGTGACTTAAACTCTACATTTTGGTGGAACCAATCTGAAGACTCAGCTGAGTGATGGTCAGCTAAGAAGTGTATTCTATTCTGTGCTTCAGTAGGGTGGAGTCTACTGAGCTTTTGTCAGCAGGGTGACTATCAGCAGGGTGATAGTCTGCTGAGTACTTGAATACAGCAGGGTCCCACATCTGCTAATTCTGTTATGTGACATCTATACAGTGTCATTAAAAGGAGGACACGTGTAGGGGTATTTATGGTGCATCAGATAAAGATTCCTGGCGGCTAGGGTTTAGGGATTTGTGCCTATAAATACAGTTGTTGTCTCATTATCCGGTGGTGTTGAAATCTGTAATTTTCAGTGCATAATAAAATATCTCTTTTCTGCCCGTGGTTTTTTACCTCTCCCACTGAGGGGTTTTCCACGTTAAATCTGTGTTCTTCTTGTTTCTGTTTTCTCCTTTGATTGTTTATGTTTGATTGCTTCTGTTTCTGTTTCTTGCATCCGAAGTTATCTCCATCCGTTTTATAACAAGTGGTATCAGAGAAAGGTTCTGGAGAAAACAATCTGTACGATCAACTTCATCTTCACCAAGGCCTTCAGCAAGGTGCTAGGATCTGTGATAAAGTTGTGATCTTTAGCAAGAAAAGATGTCAGCAGTAAACGTAAAAATCGATAAATTTACAGGAAGGAACAGTTTTGGTCTGTGGCAAATCAAGATGCGTGCACTGTTGAAACAGCAGGGTTTGTGGAATCCTTTATCCGACAAACCAAATACAGGTGCAGCAGATTATGCCAGTCTGGAAGAGAAAGCACATTCAACCATCATGTTGTGCTTATCTGATGATGTTATCACCGAGGTTGCTGAGGAAGACACCGCAGCCAAGTTGTGGAAGAAGCTTGAAAGCCTGTATATGACCAAGTCACCGACCAACAAGTTGTTGTTGAAACAGAGGTTGTTCGGTTTGAAGATGCATGAAGGAAGTCCACTGAAGGAACATCTGGACCAGCTGAACACAATATTGCTTGATTTAAGGAATATTGATGTTAAAATTGAAGATGAAGATGCAGCCCTAATCCTGTTGGTGTCATTACCGGCATCATATGAAAACTTTGTGCAGTCTTTCATAGTTGGAAAGGATACAGTAGCTTTGGAGGATGTAAGGTCTGCCTTACATGCCAGGGAGCTTAGACACAAGGCTGCTGGAACAGACAGTCAGGCTGCTGGGCTAGTAGCTAGCAGCAATAGTGGAAAAGGATATGGACAGAAGAAGAAAAAGAAGTCGGGGTCCAAAGGTCCTAAGTCTACTGATGTCTGTAATTACTGTAAGGAGCAGGGACATTGGAAGTCCAACTGTCCAAGGAAGAAGAAACAGCAGGAAGGAAATTCTGGCACAGCAGCTTTGGCTACTGAGCAATCTGATGAGGATCTGGTTCTAGTTGCAGGAGATTCTACACACCACAATGATGTGTGGATACTTGATTCTGGAGCATCCTACCATATTTGTCCAAACAGGGAGTGGTTTTCTACTTATGAGCGGATGGATGGTGGTCAAATCTATATGGCCAATAGCAAGGTTTGCAAAGTTGTGGGAATTGGCTCAGTAAAGTTAAGGACTGAGGATGGTAAATTTTGTACACTGAAAGATGTAAGACATGTTCCACAGATGACCAAGAATTTGGTATCTCTTAGTCTACTGGACAGCAAGGGGTTCAATTTCAAGGGTGAAGGTGGACAGCTGAATGTCTTCAAAGATTCAGTTGTAGTCCTCAAAGGCATCAAGAGGGGAACCTTGTATATATTACAAGGATCTACTATATCTGGCACTGCTGCTGTTGCATCCTCAGCAGTTCACCAGTCTCAGCAGACTCAGCTGTGGCACATGAGACTAGGTCACATGGGTGAAAAGGGTATGCAGATTCTTTCTTCAGCAGGTTTTCTTGGGGGATATAAGGTCAAGAATCTGGACTTTTGTGAACATTGTGTGTTTGGGAAGTTGCATAGAAGTAAGTTCTCAGCAGGGTTGCACAACACAAAGGCATCACTTGATTATATCCATTCAGACTGCTGGGGTCCATCAAAAGTTGAGTCATTGGGTGGTCACAGATATTTTGTGTCATTCATAGATGACTATTCAAGGATGACTTGGGTGGTGATGATGAAGAACAAAAGTGATGCATTCAGTAACTTCAAGCAGTGGAAGGCCCTAGTGGAGAATCAGTTAGGCAAGAAAATCAAGAAGCTTCGTACAGATAATGGTCTGGAATTCTGCTGGACGGATTTTGATTCATTTTGTGCAGCTGAGGGTATTGCTAGACATCATACTGTAAGGAATACACCTCAGCAGAATGGTGTAGCTGAAAGGATGAATCAAACTCTACTGGAGAGGGCAAGATGTATGCTTTCTCAAGCTGGTTTATCAAGGAGATTTTGGGCAGAAGCTGTTAAGACAGCTTGCTACTTAATCAACAGGAGTCCTCACACAAGAATCAATCTCAAGACACCATTTGAGATGTGGTCAGGCCTGCTGACTACTCAGTTCTAAGGGTTTTTGGAAGTACAGCTTACTATCATGTTAGTGAAGGGAAGTTGGAGCCAAGAGCCAAGAAGGGAGTGTTTGTGGGGTATGGTGATGGAGTGAAAGGATATAGGATTTGGTCATCAGCAGAGTCCAGAGTAATCCTCAGCAGGGACGTTGTGTTTGATGAAAATTCTATGTTAAACTCATCAGTGGGGAGGTCTACTGAGTCTGAAACCAGTGCTGAATCTGATAGTGTTGAGAAACAGGTGGAGCTTCAGGTAGAGTCTACTGATATGCAACAATCAGTGGATCAAAATCAACACTATACTGATCTGGATAATGAACCAGAATCTGATCCAAGCCAGCCTGCTGAGACCTCAGCAGGGCGTCATACAAACATTGATCAGCAGAGTCTAGCTGCCAGCAGGCCTAAAAGATCTAATGTTGGGATACCTCCAAGGAGATATGGATATGATGATTTGGCTGGATATGCACTCCAAGTTGCAGAAGAGGTAGAGGTTGCTGAACCTACTACTTACAGGGAAGCAGTGACATGTATAGAAGCATCTCAGTGGCATGCTGCCATGGGAGATGAAATGGAGTCATTGTTGAAGAATCAGACTTGGGAATTGGTCAAACAGCCTACTGACAAGGGAGTTGTGACTTGTAAATGGATTTTCAAGAAAAAGGAAGGAATAACTAAAGCAGAAGGGGTCAAGTATAAGGCACGTTTGGTTGCAAGAGGATTCAGTCAAAAGGAAGGGGTTGACTTTGATGAAATATTTTCACCAGTGGTCAGACACACTTCAATCAGAGTGTTACTAGCAATGGTGGCACAGCAGGATCTGGAACTTGAGCAATTAGATGTGAAAACTGCTTTTCTACATGGTGAGGTGGATAAGGAGATATACATGACACAACCTGAGGGTTTTCAAGTTCCTGGCAAAGAAAACTATGTTTGCAAGTTGAAGAAATCATTGTATGGTTTGAAGCAAGCTCCAAGGCAGTGGTATAAAAGGTTTGACAGTTTCATGCTTCAGCAGGGTTATAACAGAAGTCCATATGACTGTTGTGTTTACTACAATCTGCTGAAAGATGGATCATATATCTATCTTGTCCTGTATGTGGATGACATGCTGATAGCTGCAGCAAGGAAGTCTGATGTTCAAAATCTGAAGAACCTTCTCAGTGCTGAATTTGAAATGAAGGATTTGGGTGCTGCCAAGAAAATCTTGGGGATGGAGATCTGGAGAGATAGAAGTCAAAAGAAGTTGTTCTTGTCTCAGCAGGGTTATGTGCAGAAGATATTGGCCAAGTTTGGGATGTCTGCTGCAAAACCAATAGATACTCCTATGGCATCAAATGTTCATTTGTCTGTTTATGCTTCACAGTCAGCTGAAGAGAAGGAGTTTATGTCAAAAGTTCCCTATGCTAGTGCAGTTGGCAGTCCGATGTATGCCATGGTATGCACTAGGCCCGATCTGGCTCAGCCAATCAGTGTTGTCGGCAGGTTAATGGCTCAACCTAGAAAGGAACACTAGAAAGCTGTTAAAAGGATATTCAGGTACCTGAGAGGTACAGCTGATGTTGGTCTCATTTATGGAGGTGATACTGGTCTGGTCACAGGTTACTGTGATGCTGATTATGCAGGTGATGTTGACAGTAGAAAATCAATGACTGGTTATGTGTTTACATTGGGAAATGCAGTGGTCAGCTGGAAAGCTACTCATCAGGCTACAGTAGCCTTATCAACTACTGAAGCAGAATATATGGCTCTTACTGAAGCAGTCAAGGAGGGTATCTAGTTGAAGGGGCTAGTCAGTGATTTGGGGTTGCATCAGGATCAGGCTGAGATTTATTGTGACAGTCTAAGTGCAATATGTTTAGCCAAGGATCAGGTTCATCATGAGAGAACCAAGCATATTGATGTCAGGTATCATTTCTTGAGGAATGAGAAGAGGGTTGTGGTGAAGAAGATTGGCACAAAGGAGAATCCTGCTGATATGTTCACTAAACCAGTTTAGCAGAGTAAGTTCCAGCTTTGCCTGGACTTACTGAATATTCAAAGCTTATAATCTGTTTCTGGAAACTCTACCGAGGGCAGATCAGTGGAGTGGATGCTGTGGAGATAGTCTGGTACAAGTACATCTGGCATTGACGAATGCATCTGGTACAAGTACATCTGGTTGTGCAATCTGTTTGACTCTAGGGAGAGTTGAAGTCAAGGTGGAGATTTGTCAGTAAGGTGACTTAAACTCTACATTTTGGTGGAACCAATCTGAAGACTCAGCTGAGTGATGGTCAGCTGAGAAGTGTATTCTATTCTGTGCTTCAGTAGGGTGGAGTCTACTGAGCTTCTGTCAGCAGGGTGACTATCAGCAGGGTGATAGTCTGCTGAGTACTTGAATACAGCAGGGTCCCACATCTGCTAATTCTGTTATGTGACAGCTATACAGTGTCATTAAAAGGAGGACACGTGTAGGGGTATTTATGGTGCATCAGATAAAGATTCCTGGCGGCTAGGGTTTAGGGATTTGTGCCTATAAATACAGTTGTTGTCTCATTATCCGGTGGCGTTGAAATCTGTAATTTTCAGTGCATAATAAAATATCTCTTTTCTGCCCGTGGTTTTTTACCTCTCCCACTGAGGGGTTTTCCACGTTAAATCTGTGTTCTTCTTGTTTCTGTTTTCTCCTTTGATTGTTTATGTTTGATTGTTTCTGTTTCTGTTTCTTGCATCTGAAGTTATCTCCATCCGTTTTATAACAAAGCAGATTTTGTGTTCGTAAATGGGATTGTACAAGTCGATCTGTCCATGATTATGGCTTTTTGCTGTTAGAGGTGGTGTGATCAATACGCAGCTGGAGATTTAATTTGTTTCATTTGAGAAGCCGACAACCCTAAATTAAATACTCCTTTTGAAGCACGTCTTTTTGTTGCTTATTGTTCTTTTTCTTTATGAGCTTGTACTCTCTAAATTTGATGCTGTGACAAAATCAATGTATGTACAATTTACAATGAGGCAATGATGATTGAGTGATGTTGTTTTCAAGCTGCTAATGTGGTGCTTTGGTGCTGAGCATATGCTTTTATTGCATATATAAGTTGGATGTTTTTGGTGGTAGTTGTTCACAAGATTGCATATAATCTGGGAGTAGTTTTCCTTTTTTTTTTTATAGCTTCAATTGGGCTAGTTTTAAACAGATTGTAGTATTCATAGCTCTTTCTTTTGTTCCTTGGAGTTGCAGCTCCGGATATATTGCTTATTTTTTTGTTGTAATGCCAATGTGTTGGTTATTGTAATTAAAATAGGTTATGTTAAACTTGTGAATATTTTGACAATTTTCATTTCCTACTCTTTTTGACTTGGATATATGTAATTTGTACAAAAATCATTTGGGAACCCAAAGAAAAGTTTATTGCCAGCTAGGATTGCATTGCCACTTCATTAATTCAGAACACATGCTTGAAGAAGAAGCTTGGTTTTTTTATTTTCTTGGGATCACAACCCTGGTTGGTGTATTTGATGAATCACCACTTTTGGATATGGTAGATGCAGCAAAGGCAAAACTGTCTCAGACTTCGAATGAAGAAAGTGGTAAATCAGATGATGACATTGATGATGATGATAATGGTGATTATTCTAATGGTGATGATGGACAAGATAAAGAGATTGAGCAACCTACGGATGCAATTGACGATAATATTCTCTTAAGTACATTTTTGCAGCCACAAGGGCCAGCAAAGAAAACTCCACCAACTAAGGCAACTTCATCAACTCCACAAAATGATCAGCAGACTATGGCAGCTGATAACACTTCTGAGCTGGTTCCACAGGTCCCACATTCCCCACAACTTTCTGTTGATACTACAGCTGACCCAACAGCAGTGTTGGACACTGGATCAGCTGCTGCCACACCAGTCAAGATAACTCCCGTCGCAGAGCAAGGGGGAATAAGTGAAAGTGCTGCCCTAGAAATAACATCCACACAAGTTCTTGAAGAAGGAGAAACAGGTGTCGATGTCACTAAACCGTTAGCACAACACCGAGAACCAGCTAAGATTCCTACCACTTTGCCGTACCTAGACAGAGGACAGCAAACAGAACCAGAACCAGCTGATATCCTTCACAAATTTTCTCAACTATCTACTGGAATATCAAATGAGGCTTTTCAAAAAGTAGCAGATCTGTTGGCTGAAGAATTGGAACAACAAGCAATATATCTCAGATCCATGACTCTAGCATTTAAAGATGAGAGCCACTCCATAGATAAAAGATTTCAGGCTATTGCTATGTACATTGATGCACAAAATATTGTTGTGCAGAGGCAGGGTGACTTGATGCGCCAGATGAACATAAATTTCACCAACAACATTACAGGCCTTAGACAACATGTTTCTCAGGAAAATGAGTCTATGGCAATGGCTTTTGGCACCATATTTTGCAGTGTAACCAAGAAGCTGACTGATCATGATGAAAGATTCACCTCAATTGAATCCAAACTGGATACTCTGATTGGTACAGCTGAAGCCACTAATAGCATCTTACTGCAACAAATGGATGATGCTGCCAAAAAGGGGGAAGGAAATGATAAGCCTGAAGGATCCACAGCTAGACCCCTAAATTTTACTGAGGAACAACTAAGAGCAAGGGACAGAGAGATAAGAATATGAAATGAAGCTGAAGAACAACTAAGAAATGCTAGAGAATAGAGGGAAAGGGCCACAAAAAAACCATGTATTGGATTCCCTCATCCTATCCAAAGAAGAGATGATGACAGAGATAGACCAGGAAGGCAGCAAAGGCCTGGATCTAGTCAGCCAAGAGGCTCAGCAAGTCAACACAGATTCAGCACAGGCAGAGGTAGCAACAATACTAGTTATGCTGATGAGAAAAGAGCTTTCATAACTCACAGAAACAGGCAAGAGTATGATGCTGAGATATTGGACAATGTAAGAGAGTTTTTTAGAACTCAAGATAGTCTGTATCCAAATCAAAAGCAAGATGAAGCATGGGCAGACTGGCTAGGCTATTTTGATGAGAAGATGAGAGCTGATATGGCCAAAGTTTACAATGATATCAAGAGAGAGTATGCATCTCTTAGGCAAAATACTGGATCTGGCTCAACCAGCAGACCAAGTCAAGCCATATCCCTTACTGCAAAAAGACCAGAAGATCTGTCCAGTGAACAACAAGAGGATTTCAACAACATGGTAAAATTCTTCAGTCCTATGAGGAAAATGGACCGTCAGGAACAATGGGGCCTGTTCAAGAATATCAAATTTGTTGATTCACACATTGCTGAAGCTAAGGATAGACTTGAGAAATACTTTGGAGAACCCAAGGCAAATGAGACTATGCCTGACTTCCACAGACTCATCAACAAGAGAGTATTTATTGGGGTCTCTGAGTACACTGCTATGGCTTACTGGAAATGGAAGTTCCCAGAAATTGATTGGAAAGACATGGAGGATGTTCAGACTACAAAGTTCAAGAGGTACAAACAAGATTTAAGCAAAATGTAGATGTAGCACTTTGAATCTGTCTTGAACTTACTTATCTTATTGCCCTTGAATGGATGAATAAAATTTCTGAGTTTTCTTTGTTATTATGAAAAAATTTGCTTATCTGTTTAGGCTTATAAGGGTTTTGGCATCATAAAAAATGGGGAAATTACTAGGAATATTTTATTATGTTTTGATGATGGACATACTAGCTGTTATAGAAAGCCTGAAATAAGTTAGAAATCTCTGTATTAGTCTTTACTTAGAGTCTGACATGTTGTATAAGTTGAGTCAGACAAGTATTGTAGTAGTTGGTAGGATGGCCAAGTAACACAGAAATCCGGCAGAGTGAAAACAGCCAAGTACCAACAGAGAAGCATGAAAACATATGGTCTGACTTATATCCAGGGAAGTCTGTGATGACCTTGGTTAAGTCTAAGTTTTATTTCAAGTGTTGAAATTCCTTGTTAAATATGGTGTACACTGATCTCATACATATCAAGGATCAGTGAAGTACAAGAACTCTTGTAAACTCAAAGAAATCAAGAAAGCAGTCAACCGGCAAAGTAAACTGTCCATCGGCTGAGTAAAAATGAAGCAATGAAAGGAAGATCTAAAACACTCAAACGTTTGAGTAACAGCCAAGTGAAGAGATAGCGGAGTGAACTACACTTGTTCAGATTATGAAAAATAAGGAAGATTCAGAGGATCAAGCATTCAATACACAATCAATCAAGAATCACTCAAGGACGGATTTTATGATATACGTTTGATGAAAATCTGATCACGGAAATCAAGGAGAATATAATTAAGTGGGAATCAAGAATGAAATCAAAGATTATTCCCCACATTAAATAGCAAACGGACGGAAATTCAAATCAAGGATTATCAAGGCTAAAAATAGAAGGCAACGACAGACAAGAGACATAATGATTGAATCTGCTATGAAACAAGCAGAAACTCTGTTAATTTGAAAAGCCTTCTATCTGAACTTAAAGGAAAAATCTAGAGATCAACTCAGCAATCAGAACTTCAATTCTACATCAATCACTGAGATTGATCAACAAATCTGTGAATCCAATTCACACCAATCTGAAGCAATAGAATCAGAGGAATCTAAGAAGAAGTTGCAACCTTTGTGATAGCTGCTGAAAGATTTGTTCTCAAGGAGCAGTGATAGAGACTGAGTCACTAAAGCTTTTGAAGCTTATGTAGCCAAGGACAATCTATCTATTGTATTTGTGAAAACAATAGTAAATTCCTCCAATCATCACAGGAGAAGAGTTGATTAAGGGATTACACACCCTGAACAACTATAAACCTTTGTGTCTATTTACTTTCAGCACTTTACCTTACTGCACTTACTTTATTGCATACTATATCTGTGATAGTCTATTCTAATTTGAACCAAAATTTGAAGAAGGGACTTATCCGCTGCCCAAAAGCTTTTAAATATAAGAAAACTTTTTGAAACTCGTCATTCACCCCCATCTGACTATAGTTTTACCCTTCTCTTTGACCAACAATTGGTAGCAGAGCAGTGTTCCTAGTATCAGAACCTGTTCAGATCTGATTTCTCGTAACAAGGACATCACATATTTTCAAAGAAGTTTTCGAATTTGTGCTTTATAAAATAAGGACGTTGTCTCATCTTGTAGCAACTCATGAGGAGATGCTAGATGTAATTAATGATGGCCCAATCAAGATCACAACTGTGATAGCCACATGAGCAGATCAAGGAAAGAAAATAGACAAACTCAAGAAAGATTGGACCAAGGATGACATAAGAAGAGAAAATCTAGATTTTGTTGCAAAAGACATGATTTTGAGGAATCTGGACAGTAATTTGTTCATGAGGATCAAAGGCTGCAAAACAGAAAATGAGATGTGGGACAAATTAGCACTGATCAATGAAGGATCATAAGCAGTCAAGGAAAACAAATCTAAGAGATATAGCATTTGCAGTAGAAGTTTGTGCAAGATTCCAAGCTCAACCAAAGGAATATCACTTACTAGCAGCTAAGAGAATCATCAAATATCTGAAGAACACCATCAATGTTGGAATTGGTAATCAAAAGATGGAGGATTCAAACTAATGTCATATTCAGAATCCGACTATGCTGGATGCAAGATAGATAGAAAAAGCACATCAGGAACTTGTCAAATGCTAGGCAGCAGACTAGTATCATGGTTTAGCAAAAAGCAAAACTCTATATCCACATAAACAGCTGAACCAGAATACATAGCAGCAGGTAGCTGCTGTGCACAAGTGTGGTGGATCAGAAAATAGCTTAGAGACTAAGGAATGGAGGAGAAGACAATCCCAATTATGTGTGATAACACAAGTGCAATATCTATTACAAAAAATCCAGTATTGCATTCAAGAACAAAGCATATTGATGTGAGACATCACTTTATTAGAGATCATGTTGAAAAAGGAGATGTTGTTCTAAGATACATACCAATTGAAGATCAATTGGCTGATATATTTACTAAACCACTCAGACATAAAAGATTTTGCAAGTTGAGAACTGAGTTGGGAATGATTGAAATCGATTAAGTCACAAAGAGCAGCTAACTGGAGTAACCAGCTAAGTAACTTCACCAGCTGACTGAACTTTTTCCATTTCGGGTGCACTCACTTGGCAGGTAAGGCACTGGTACCCAGCGAAGTTAACTTCACTGATTGTTAGGAGCAGTTTTCTACAAGCAGCTCAGTAAGATATCACTCCACCGGCCTAGTGACCAGCCAAGTCACTCCACCGGCAAATATCTTGGAGTCAACAGCAAACTAAAGGGTGAACCAAATCAGTTTTACACACGTGGAATATCAAAGAAGTAATGGATGATTATATTGTGGAAGATTACACACGTGGAGATCAGTTTATAATCGTGGAGGTAACTATATTATTTTTCACAGGAATGATGGCAACGCCTCGATTCTCGGGATTTATCATTACTTACCTCAATCCACTCCCCCACTACAATCAAATACCGTGATTTATATTCACAAATTCACGCCATTACTTCATCAAATCTTTCCATAATCAACCGCATCCACACTACTCTAATTATCCTATATGTTGGTCCCTTGGAAAGGCTAACACAAGTTTAGAGGGGAGGGGGGGTGAATAAACTTGTCACCAAAAACTTCCCTAAGCTGGATTTCAACCAGATTGAGGTTCAGTTAAAACTTGTGTGGAGTTAAGCTGACAAAGCTGAGTTTAAGTCAAACTGACTTAACCAAAACTGAGTCAACCGGCAGTGGATATTATTCTAGCCTTTTTCTTGATCTTGTCATTCTTTTATGAAAACTGAGTGAAGTAACTGAATTCTGATGAATGTCAGTTTGTGAACTGTGAAGTGTATAACAATCAATTATCAAAATGTCGTAAGTAGATGCTGAATAAATAGTTAAATGCGTAAAGTAAATAAGGCAAATATTATAGAGGTTCCAGGTGGTGTAATCCTGTACGTCCTCTCTTCCCTGTGGTGCGGAGGAAAATTCCACTAGAACTTCTTGAGGTGAACTGTTACAAAAAGTCCTAAACAATAGTCCTTGGCTAACCCCTAGCTTCACTATCTAAACAGTTGGAGAACAGGTAGAATTGCTGCTCTTCAATTGCTTGAACACTGGTCCTTAGAGGGTTGAATTGCCTCTTCACCAGCTACCACCACAAACACAGTCTGCTCGACTGCCTGTAACAACTGTCCTTGACAAAACCTTCCCGGTTTGCTTCACAGTCTAAACCTTTGATGTGGAATCAAAGTTGGGTTGAGAATCAATAGATTGATTCTTGTTTGTGGTTCTTCAAAGTGTCTGATTCTTGATAAATTCTTAGTAGCTTGAACACTTGAAAATTCTTGATGTGATCTTGTTATAGCGCAAAGATGATAGCAATTCGAATGATTAATGCACACGTTAATTCTTGTTAAATCTTGGTGTTGCCTCTTGTATTTTTAATCCTTGGTGCAAAGTCCTCTATTTATAGTGTGAAGTCCAACGTTTGTTTGGCTTGAATTCGAATTGTATCAACGTCTATCTTTTAACGGATATATTTTCTGACCGTTCTGCTGTGTCAGTATTTCATCCAATAAAATCGATTCCTTTATAACGTTCGACTTTACTATCAGCTTGTTGGATGACTGACATATAAAACTGAGTATCCTTGTCAGTTTTATACTGAGATTGTTACTTGTCAGTTTCCTGTCTGACTTGGAGCATTAATTGAGATTTTACTCTTCTTTAAATATCAGTACTCCAGTTTCATCTGATTATAATGACTTAATCAGAGTACACCATGACTTATTATCATCTAAGAATTCATTGTCCTTATGATTCTTAGGTCTTTTCATACAAGATCCATAAAGTCAGTTCAGGTCATCACAATCTTGCCTGAAATCTAACTTTACAGTCTCGACGTAGTCTTCATAACTGAGTCTGAGCCCTCAGTTCTTCAATCTTCAATAACTGAGTCTGTGACCCTCAGTTGTTCAATCTTCTGAATAAGCCAACTGAGTCTGTGTCCCTCAGCGAACTTATTTTCTTTAGTTTCTGTAGGTGTATTCTGAGTCAGTTTATTTATCTTGATGATTTCCAGTTTTCTAAATGATTTCCAGTTTTCAGTTTTACCACACACTAATTATTACAGTGCTTGTCTGATGTAACCTACACAAATATCAGACTCTAGTAAAACCTAAGCATTCAGTTCTAGACATCTTTTAGCTTTTCACTATAACAGCTAGCTTCAGCACTTCATCAATGAGGTTAAGGTAATTATGATGAATTATCATCAAAACATAAATTTTATTTCCAACAATTTCCCCCTTTTTGATGATGCCAAAACTCTCCCTAAAATAAAATCTTAAAGATAAAAAACAACGTAAAACAATGTAAAACTGGAAAACTGGATTTCATTAGAATGAGCAAAAACTGGAATAGTTACATTTAGTCCAAATTATTGAGATTAAAGACTAATCTTTTTCTTAACTAAATCAAACTTCTTTTCCTTGTCATACAGATGATATTCATTTTCTAGCTTGGAGTCTTCGTTTGAAAATGTCTTGTTGTAGTCAACTTGACTTCCTTCTTCCCATCTTCTCCATAGAAATAGCTTCGGTAAGTCTGATTCTTTCAAGTAGTATTTTTCAAATTCGACTACATCAGCTTTCATCTGTTCAGTCTTGTCTTTAATCTTCAGTTTGTCATCAATCCTCTGATTCTTCTTGTATTGTGCCATTTTCTGCTTTGAGAATATATCAGATAAAAAGTAGTTCAAGGATTCTTCAAATGTCCTGTCCTTGTACTAGGCTTTAATAGGATTGAGATCGTTGATAAACTTCATCCACAGATCCTTTGTAAGAGTAGCTCTCTTTTCTCCAGGTTGACTGTATTTTACAATGAGCTGTTCATCAGTTAGCTCTTTTCTTAAGAACTTAGGATCTGATTTGTATCTTTGCAATTCATCTTCAAGTCGCTTCATCTCTTTAAGTAACTTCAGCTTTTCTTCTTCAGCTTCCCCCTTTTTGGCATCATAAAGTTGATCTACCAAAGCATGGGTTGCTTGCTGGTCGGCTGATATGCGTTGCTGAGAAGTTATTACTTCCTTAAGCTGAGTTTCTAACCCGTAGATATGCTGATTCATGTGCCAATAAGCCTGAGCATGAGTTTCCCGATCTACCGCGGTTGAGTCTTCTAGTTTCTGTTTTAGTAACAGAATTTCTGAAGCAGAACATGAACTGGATTTGTGGATCATCTCTAATCTTGCATGAACTGAGACGTCAGTTCTGGTTCTATAATCGAGATATCCAGAAATATTTGATAGAAGGCCATTTTGTGCATCCTTGTGACTGAGCACAATCTTCAAATTTTCGTGAACTTTGGCCAACTCATCCTTAGTTAGGATGTCAGAAGGATCATATGTTGTTTTAGGTTGATCCTTAGGCTGGGTGATATCGTCAACGATCATCAGTTGTTGATTATCAGTTTTATCAGCTGCTTGCTGAGTGTCAGTTGTCTGATTTTTCCAACTGGCAACTCTTCTTGCTGACTTACAGTTTGCGTAGCTAGAGGTTGAGGTTGAATATTCGAAGGCAAAACTGTAGTCACATCAACTTCTTTTCTTGTATGATCATCTTCATCACCATCCTTTTTCTTTGAACTGTTTTTAGGAGCAGATGATGTGCTTGATTCTCTCCTTTGAGCTAGTTCAGTAAACCTCTTGAAACAATTTTCAAGAAACTCTGATATGGGAAATAGAGTGTATAAAATCTTCGATTTCCAATTTCTCCAAGAGTAACTTCTCTTCAGTTTGTAGACTATCATCACGAGAACCCTCTGGTTAAGCTTCATCTTCATTAGTCTGACAATTTTACCAGCTTCAAAAACTGGGGCTTGATGGAGGTCAAGTTAAATTATTAACTCGATGCCTACTAACACACTAGCAAGAGAACTAGGTTCAATTGTAGTATAGTCAGATAGAGTCGAGGTCGATCCCACAGAGACTCGGCACAAATAAAACACAACTTTATCCTATTAGAACTAAATTGAAAGGGCGGTCTACGACCAACTAAATGCAATAAATAAAATAGTGACAACCACAA
The DNA here is from genome assembly GCA_024500145.1 of Gentiana dahurica var. dahurica. Taxonomy (NCBI): domain Eukaryota; kingdom Viridiplantae; phylum Streptophyta; class Magnoliopsida; order Gentianales; family Gentianaceae; genus Gentiana; species Gentiana dahurica. Next base: position 80,261,619 of record CM044906.1, on the reverse strand, counting down.
GACACAAAAGACCACAAAGACAAACTAAAGACTACTAAAACACGGATAATACGGTTGATATTATCTAAACAAATAGTATTGATTACGCTAGTAGATTATAACTCCCCCATGTGAATTAGGATGATTACGAGATAAAACAAACGTTAAAGATTAATTATTATGACTACGGGAGTCATCCCCTAAGGTAGATTTAGCTCCGGTTAGGCCCTCTAAATCATCGTGCCTCCATTACGTGACTTCGCCTTTTAATGCCTCCATCTCATATAACTTCTGACACAATTACGAAACTAGGGATGCCGGTATAAACCGTAACCTCATCTAAGCAACATTCCTAGGGTAAGGCGTGCTTCTTAGATGCCGATTCAATCTATATCCTAAGTAACAATCACTTTTTGGGTTTCATGTTAAATTATGATGACAAATAATTAAGTTGATCAGGTTTAATTACTCGTTTTAATTCCAAATCAGAGAATCTGACGTAGTCGAAGCCGATCATAATATTGCCCTACATATCACCATGCTCGGTCGACCGAACGACAGCACTCGGGCGACCGAGTGACACGTCTAGGTCGACCGAACACAGTTCTGTGTCGGTACAAATCATGATTACTTCTTAACGTTTCTAACCTAAACACATGGGTTCGTAAATTAATCTACATCACGCAATCAATACAAATAAAACTACTCCATAATAAAATACATCAGATCTACGAATAAAGATTGCATAATTGAATAGTCATACCCTCGAAGACGAGAGTGACTCCCACTCTTTAATGCGCTCCCTAATCGGAGAATCCGACGAATCCACAATGAACGAACATAAAGAAAATAAAACTAAAAAGCTAAAATTGTATGAATTGTTTTGTGTTGTAGTGGTGTGTCTTTCTCAGCATCGTGGCTGCTGTTTATATAGGAGTTGTAGCCGACATAGGGAGGATCCAAAAGATTGACACGCATTTATCACATTAGGCTCGGGTGACCGAACCTACACGCTCGGTTGACCGAATGGCATGGCTCGGTCGACCGAGCCTCCCTCTTTACGCGTTTTTAAACTCGGTTCGTCTGACTTGTTCCCCACTCCATGCTTTTGAATTGATCTGATTAATCTTTTCTTCAATGCTCCGATTTTCTTCTCTTTTATCTTGAGATCTCCCGATTGCATGATAATTATCTTCCCGATTTATCATGATCGCAAAATCAGTATTTATCACACAATTAATTGCTCTTTTATAATAAAAATAGCTAAATACCAATTATCATATTAATAATCACTTATCATTAAATAATAAATATAAACACGTGATTAAATATGAAATATATATAATTAACTCCGATTTAAGGTTATAATTGATGACATAAATAGGTATATTTTAACCGTCATCAAAATGCCCCCCACTTAAACTTTGCTTCGTCCCGAACAAAGCATCAACAAGTTATTCCCCAAGACAACATTTTCTGTGGTCAACTCATACTTACACAAGAAACCCGAGTCTACTCATACCAGTCATGCTCATAAGATAAGCATTGTTCACTACTCGCTATGAATCGAAGTGATTGTGTGCATGTGCATTGGTTTTATATAAATGTAGCAAGATTAGAGTTTATGCAGACTTCATATCTAAATTCACCAACATCAGCATTCATACTTCTTATGCCTCGTAATGGTTAAAGCACTAGAACAATAAGCAAGAGCGTATCTATAGGGTTTTTGGACTTGGAGACCGAGTACTACTCAAAGCCTCTAAAAATTCGAAATGTTTTTCAATTTTTTTACATATTTTTCGAATACTACTAATCTCAAGGAAGAAAACTTTTCATAGAGTATCCCCCTATCTTAGATTAAGCATAGCATCGAATATTACCACAAGCGCGGGGCTACTTTGGTAATGTTACTACAAGCCCAGTGTTTTAATGCATTGTCAAAACATAAGTACGTCCCAAGCTTATTACTCCGCTTTTGTTGGCTAGAAGATCAGAATACATCAGTCGACAAATATCGACATTAGGTCCTCATAACCAATTATCTACGCAATGTACACATACTTCTTTCAATTATTATAACTCATGCGTTACCAAACGATTCACATGTTGAGTAATTGAACAATACCTAACTACTTGCAATTGTTGGCATGAATATCCTTAAGTTTACTAACAATTTATCGCAAAAGTATAATATGACCATGTACTCACGCAACTTGGTTCATTTCCTATCAATTCTAAGTATAAGAACTTCACAAGTTTAAGGGTACGAGTTAAACAACTTGGCATTTATCCATAAAATTTTTAAATTTGGCTCAATATTGTCTCAGTATTCCGTTCCCCTTGACTTTTTCAACATATATAGCACAATATATAGCTAAGTCCCCTGCCCCCCACTTAAACATGGCATTGTCCTCAATGACAAAAATAATTGAGAGTTCAAGATGAAAGACTTAGCTCTGGAAACGGCTCCCAAGTAAAGGAACAATATCGGAGTAATCATCGGCACAGCGTGGAGAGACAGACACATCCTGTATAAACAAACAAACTCCACGAAAGCATCAAATACCATGTCTATGGAAGTTATAAAATAATGTGGCAGTAATTAGATATAGATATCTAAAAACAGTTTAAGCCACTTTACTTTATACTGCCATGGACAAGACCAAAAGGGATTCAAACCTAAATAAAAACTCACATGACGGCTATCAAGGAAAAAACCTCGTTTATTCCGAACTTAGACTCGGAACATGGCGAGATGAAAAAAACCGTGATAGGCGCATGCTACTTTATTATAAAGAAAAACGAAAAAGATAGGTATAGGTAGTATTTCTAAGTTTATAGTCGCTAGCTCGACTCAGCTCAAGATGGTTTATTCATAGATAGGGTCATCGAGGTACAAAACCTCCTCCTCAGCAGCAGGCGGAAGCCCGTGATAATGCTTAATACGATGTCCATTGACCACAAATCTGGACTCGTCTTTGAAATTGAATAGCTCCACCGCTCCAGAAGGAAAGACTTGTTGTACTTGAAATGGGCCATACCATCTTGATTTCAACTTACCCGGGAAGAGTCTTAAGCGCGAATTGTACAAGAGAACCAGATCACCCTCTTGAAAGGTCCTCTCCAGAATCTTTTTGTCATGAAACTTCTTCGTGCGCTCCTTGAAAATCTTGGCATTCTCATATGCCTCTAAACGAAACTCCTTCAGGCGAGTTAATTCTAACATCCTTTTCTCACCGGCCAACGTCTCATCAAAATTTAGCATCCTTGTTGCCCACATGGCCCGGTGCTCCAGTTCCACAGGTAGATGACATGCCTTTCCAAAAACAATCCTATACGGTGACATTCCAATCGAGGTTTTATATGCAGTCCTATAAGCCCATAAAGCGTCGTCTAAACATAACGACCAATCCTTCCTAGTCGTATTAACAGTTTTTTTCTAGGATACGCTTTATCTCTCGATTAGTGACTTCTACCTGACCACTAGTCTGGGGGTGATAGGCGGTTGCTAGCTTGTGTCGAACCCCATACTTAATCATCAGCCTTTCAAAGGGTTTATTGCAAAAATGACTACCATTGTCGCTTATAATCGCCCTAGGCGTCCCAAACCTTGTAAAAATGTTCTTCTTCAAGAATCTAACCACAACCCTAGCATCGTTAGTAGGGGAAGCAATGGCCTCAACCCATTTGGATACATAATCAACAACAACTAAGATATATCGGTTAGATAGTGATGAAGTGAAGGGTCCAACGAAATCTATTCCCCAAACATCAAAAAGTTCTACTTCTAAGATGCTCTTGAGTGGCATCTCATTCCTCCTTGAAATATTACCTGTCATTTGACAAGCATGACATGCCTTTGCATATTGGTGTGCATCCTTAAACAAAGTCGGCCAATAAAAACCGCATTGGAGGACCTTAGCCGCGGTTTTTTCTCCCCCGTAGTGTCCTCCAACTTCATAGGAATGACAATGCTTCAGGATATCATTATACTCTTCTTCGGGCACACACCTTCGAAAAATATTATCGGATCCTAGCTTAAACAAATAAGGCTCATCCCAATAATAGTGTCTAAGATCTTTAAAGAATTTTTTCCTTTCTTGGACAGTGAGATTCGGTGGTAGGTACTTTGCGGATAGATAATTAACAAACAAGCTAAACCATGGTTGCTTATTCTCCTTCACAACCTCTATTCGCGAAGAAACTGCAGCACAATCATCATGTCCCCCGATGGTGGCGATGGAGAAAAGTTGTTCATCAGGAAAAGATTCTCCTATCTCAGGTAATTCCTCACCATCCTCTAATTGCAAGCGCGATAGATGATCGGCCACCACGTTCTCACTTCCTTTCTTATCTCGGATTTCTACGTCAAATTCTTGCAGCAGTAGAATCCATCTCAACAGTCTCGGCTTTGAATCTTGCTTTGCTAGGAGATACTTAAGAGCCGCATGGTCAGTCCACACAGTGACTTTAGATCCCACTAAGTAAGATCTAAACTTGTCAAAAGCAAAGATAACGGCTAAAAGTTCCTTCTCCGTTGTGGCGTAATTTCTTTGGGCAGCATTCAAAGTCCGGCTTGCATAATAAATGGGCCTAAAAATCTTATCTTTTCTTTGACCCAAAGCGGCGCCAACAGCAGTATCACTTGCATCACACATCAGTTCAAACGGAAGATCCCAATCCGGTGCGACCAGAACGGGTGCAGTGATCAATCTACTTTTTATTTCGTTGAAAGCTTTTATGCACTCATTAGAAAACACGAATGGCACATCCTTGGCCAATAATTCGGTAAGAGGTCTAGAGATTAAGGAAAAGTCCTTGATAAACCTACGATAAAATCCGGCGTGGCCTAAAAAACCTCGCAAAGTTTTAAGATTAGTAGGTGGAGGTAATTTCTCGATCACCTCAACTTTGGCCCTATCCACCTCTATACCGTTCTTTGATATGCGGTGGCCTAGTACTATACCTTCCGTAACCATCAAATGACACTTCTCCCAGTTAAGCACAAGATTAGTCTCTTCACATCTCTTCAAAACTCGTGCTAGATGTTTGAGACATGAATCGAAATCGTCTCCAAACACGGAGAAATCATCCATAAAGATTTCCAAGAAGTCTTCCACCATATCCGCAAATAATGACATCATACATCGTTGAAATGTCGCGGGGGCGTTACACAATCCAAATGGCATTCGATTATACGCAAATGTCCCATATGGGCATGTAAACGTTGTTTTCTCACGATCTTCGGGCGAGATGTGGATTTGATAGTATCCCGAATATCCGTCGAGAAAACAATAGAAAGCATGCCCACTCAGTCTCTCGAGCATTTGATCGATGAAGGGAAGAGGAAAATGGTCCTTACGAGTTGCATCATTTAGTTTCCTAAAGTCTATGCATACTCGATGACCGGTGATTAGCCTCACAGGAATTAACTCATTCAACTCATTGGCTTGCACCGTCAATCCTCCCTTCTTGGGAACTACATGGATAGGGCTTACCCATTCGCTATCAGCAATTGGAAATATAATTCCCATTTCTAGCATTTTTATAACCTCATCCCTAACCACGTCCTTTAATTGTGGGGTTAAACGCCTTTGAGGTTGTGCAACCGCTTTCTTCTCGGGGTCCACGGAGATCTTGTGCATACATACGCTAGGACTAATGCCCTTAACGTCTGCTATGGTCCATCCAAATGCTCCGCGGTACTCTCGCAAAACTCTCATGAGTTTCTCCTCTTGTAAGTCCGTCAAGGAAGAAGATATGATCAGTGGCAAGGTCTCATCTTGAAGAAATACATACTTCAAATTCACAGGAAGAGGTTTTAAAGTCAAATTTGTGGGAGGTTCTTCCAAAGAAGTCTTCAACTTTTGACCTGTGAGTTTGAGTTCGAAGTACTTATGCCATGTTGGTCTATGATAGAATCTTTCAATCTCCGCAGCACTTACTTCCTCTACAGGTCTTGGGGTTCCTCTACTACATCCTGGCCATATCATCTTCTCCTCCTCACTACTCACGTACTTGACTTCATCTTCTTCTTCTAAGACAGCATCCAAAAAATCCTTGATACTTTCATGTTGTTGAAATTCTTGAACGATCCTATCAATGGAATCCAACATGAAACACGCATCCTCTCCATCATCAGGTTGTTTCATAGTGTCGAAGACATTGAATGCAACTCTCTCTTCGTTCACTCTTAATACCAACTCGCCTTTGTAAACATCAATTAGCGTCCTACTAGTGGCCATGAAAGGTCTCCCTAATATCAAGGGCACTTCGTAGTTAGCTTCCATATCTAATACCACAAAGTCGACATGAAATACAAACTTTTCAACCCTTACTAGCACATCCTCAACCACTCCACACGGTTCTTTGACAGAACGGTCAGCTAATTGCAGTGTGATTGAGGTCTTCTTAAGATCTTTCATGCCTAGCTTCCGAAAAATAGATAGTGGCATCAGGTTCACGCTAGCTCCTAGATCACACAAAGCTTTGTTTAAACATACGTTACCTATGGTGCAGGGAATGAGAAAGTTTCCCGGATCTTTGCATTTTGGGGGTAACTTATGTTGAAGAATGGCTGAGCATTCCTCATTCAGGCATATGGTCTCTAAATCTAGAAGTTTCCTTTTAGTTGAGACGGCGTCTTTTAAAAACTTGGTGTACTCAGGCATTTCCGCTAGTGCTTCAACTAGGGGTATATTGATTTTTAACTTACTAAACATATCCACGAATTCTTATACCTCTTATTATCAAACTTAGGCTTCGGCTTTGGTGGAGGATAAGGTAGAGTTGAAGGATCTACATCAGTGAAAATTGGATACTTGTTATTGTAAAGTTCAACTCTAGGGCCAGCAGGTTCTTTATACGTTCTCTGCTCAGGCAAAGTCTCGGAAGTATTAGTCTCATTGCTTGGCTCACCATCCTTGTCCTTTGCGGCCTTCTCTTGCAGGGATGGTGGAGTTACTTCTTTTCCACTTCTCGTCATGATCGCATTCAAATCCTTAGGGTTCTTTTCAGTGTTGCTTGGCAACCCTCCAGGAGGTCTAGTTGAGACTTGCTCAGCTAGTTGTCCTACCTAGTGCGTGAGATTTTGGACTAGAGCTTCCTGATTGGTCACCTTAGCATCGGTCTTCTGACCATATTGGCTAAAGTTAGTGGCTAATTCAGCCATAGATTTTGAAAGTTGTCCCATATTGTCAGTGACGACATTACTCAGTTTTTCTATCGCAGCTTCCCAACCAAAAGTTTTAGTCTGCTGTGGTACATAAGGGGTAGGCGGTTTAGGCCTGTACCCTCCCCCGATATAATTGGCTTCTTCAGTACCAGCATTCTCACTTTGAGGTGCTACCTCGATTCCAGCCCCTTTCTCTACTCTTGTCATCCTCTCTTGCATCCCATCTACCTTATTGTTGATAACAGAAAGTTGTTCTAAGATTTTGGTAGATGCACTATCATCAAATATGTCAGCGGTCATCTTCACAGTAGCTATGTCATTGCCTCCCCATTGGCTATTCATCGCTATTTTCTCCATCTTCCCTTGTGCCTCCTCAGGAGATAAAAGAACAAACGCTCCATTGCTGGAGGCGTCTACTCTAATTTTCTCAGTCTCTCTCAACCCATGGTAAAAGTTTGCATTAAAAGCCAAAGAGAGATGTCATGATGAGGACACTTCCTCATAGCTTCCTTGAAACGCTCCCAAGCTTGATCAAAACTCTCCCCAGGTTGTTGCTTAAATCCTAGGATGTCTTGGCGTAACTTAAAGGTTTTTCCCAAGGGAAAGTACTTATTCATGAATTTTTGCAACAATTGTTCCCAAGTAGTGATAGATCCAGCCTCTAAAGAGAGAAGCCATTGCTTAGCTTTATCTTTCAAAGTGAAAGGGAAAAGCTTAAGACGAATGTTCCCCTCCGGGATTAATTCTGGTTTCACTGTGCTGACGATTTCCAAGAAATTCGTTACGTGAACACCAGGATCCTCGTTCTGAATTCCATGAAAAGTGGAATAGTTGGTCACCATTTGAATTACATTAGGCCTAGGGTGATAGACTTCCGCAGCATCTTGCGGTGCTACGATAGCGGGAATGAACTGTTCAATAGTGGGCGTTGCGTAACTTTGCAAAGTGCGCCTCGCTCCTTGAACTAGGGCTTGGTTCTCATTATTAGCATTTGCATTCACATTATTGGCATTATTAATAACAGGATTAGGTACCTGGTTTGGATTGACTGGATTGCCTTCCATTTCTGCTTCAGATTCAGAATGTTCAGAATGATCGGTTGTATGTCCTTCTTCCACTCCTTGCTCGCTTTCCTCAAGATTTGGATCCTCTTCTCCTTGCTTAGCCAGTTCCCTAGCTAACTTCCTATTCCTTCTCGCAAATTTCTCTATCTCAGGATTATAAGGCTCAAGCGGTTCCTTCGACTTCCGAGTAGCGTACTATAAAATAGTAAACAACAATAAAACAATTAATCACTAGTAAAGGCTAGGCCTTTAACTAACTAACTATAACAGATTCGAAATAAGTTTGAGAAAAGAAAACAGAAGCAGAATGTTATAAAACTAATACAGAATCAGAAACGAAAACTAATTCTCGGTCGATCGAGGACTGTCGTTCGGTCGACCGAACGGTTTTTTTATTATTTATTTTTTTTATTTTTTTTATTTTACGACACTGTTTAATATACAGACTCCTATTCACAGAATATTCACGAATCCAGTTCTAACAAAATAAGCTATATCTTAATTTAATGACTCGAGTCCCCGGCAACGGCGCCAAAAACTTGATGGAGGTCAAGTTAAATTATTAACTCGATGCCTACTAACACACTAGCAAGAGAACTAGGTTCAATTGTAGTATAGTCAGATAGAGTCGAGGTCGATCCCACAGAGACTCGGCACAAATAAAACACAACTTTATCCTATTAGAACTAAATTGAAAGGGCGGTCTACGACCAACTAAATGCAGTAAATAAAATAGTGACAACCACAAGACACAAAAGACTACAAAGACAGACTAAAGACTACTAAAACACGGATAATACGGTTGATATTATCTAAACAAATAGTATTGATTACGCTAGTAGATTATAACTCCCCCATGTGAATTAGGATGATTACGAGATAAAACAAAACGTTAAAGATTGATTATTATGACTACGGGAGTCATCCCCTAAGGTAGATTTAGCTCCAGTTAGGCCATCTAAATCATCGTGCCTCCATTACGTGACTTCGCTTTTTAATGCCTCCATCTCATATAACTTCTGACACAATTACGAAACTAGGGATGCCGGTATAAACCGTAACCTCATCTAAGCAACATTCCTAGGGTAAGGCGTACTTCTTAGATGCCGATTCAATCTATATCCTAAGTAACAATCACTTTTTGGGTTTCATGTTAAATTATGATGACAAATAATTAAGTTGATCAGGTTTAATTACTCGTTTTAATTCCAAAGCAGAGAATCTGAGGTAGTCGAAGCCGATCATAATATTGCCCTACACATCACCACACTCTGTCGACCGAACGACAGCATTCGGGTGACCGAGTGACATGTCTTGGTCGACCGAACACAGTTCTGTGTTGGTACAAATCATGATTACTTCTTAACGTTTCTAACCTAAACACATGGGTTCGTAAATTAATCTACATCACGCAATCAATACAAATAAAACTACTCCATAATAAAATACATCAGATCTACAAATAAAGATTGCATAATTGAATAGTCATACCCTCGAAGGCGAGAGTGACTCCCACTCTTTAATGCGCTCCCTAATCGGAGAATCCGACGAATCCACAATGAACGAACATAAAGAAAATAAAACTTAAAAGCTAAAATTGTATGAATTGTTTTGTGTTGTAGTGGTGTGTCTTTCTCAGCATCGTGGCTGCTGTTTATATAGGAGTTGTAGCCGACATAGGGAGGATCCAAAAGATTGACACGCATTTATCACATTAGGCTCGGGTGACCGAACCTACACGCTCGGTCGACCGAATGGCATGGCTCGGTCGACCGAGCCTCCCTCTTTACGCGTTTTCAAACTCGGTTCGTCTGACTTGTTCCCCACTCCATGCTTTTGAATTGATCTGATTAATCTTTTCTTCAATGCTCCGATTTTCTTCTCTTTTATCTTGAGATCTCCCGATTGCGTGATAATTATCTTCCCGATTTATCATGATCTGCAAAATCGGCATTTATCACACAATTAATTGCTCTTTTATAATAAAAATAGCTAAATACCAATTATCATATTAATAATCACTTATCATTAAATAATAAATATAAACACGTGATTAAATATGAAATATATATAATTAACTCCGATTTAAGGTTATAATTGATGACATAAATAGGTATATTTTAACCGTCATCAGGGCTGATTGTTGAACTGATTGTGATTGAGAAGTATTATCAGCAAGAGTGTTTTTCCTTCTATCTTCAGTTGTTAGTTGTTGTTGTTGTTGTTGTTGTTGTTCCCCCTCAGTTGGTGCTGTCATACTTGAGGTTGCTGGGTATAAACATCTTACAACTGATCTTTCTTGTTTGAGTCTGCCTTTTGCTTGATTCCTCTGTGTTCAGTTTCCTGCTGAGACACAGTTTTCTGACCTGCTTCAGGTTGGGAAGTTGTTCCTGTTTTTGCTGCGATTTCCTTTGTGGTTTCATCTTGCCTTGCTTGCTTCCCTTCCTTGAGTCTTTCCAGATAAAATTGAATGATTCCACTGAGTGTTTTCTTCAGTCGGAATCTGCCAACAGTTGCATGACCTTCAGCTTGAGCTCTCTGTACACTGTCTAATTCGACTAAATGCTGTTTCTGTATCTGATTGACTACATAACCTGCCCAATTGAATTCTATTTCATCCCAGATAATGTTCATCAGATAAATATTCTCTTCAGATAGTGTACTGATTCCTTTGGATTTGCCAGTGACATGCTTGCTGAGCCATCTGCTGAGGTGTCCAAATTCTGGCTTGATTTTGTCAACATGAATACCAACTTCGATTGGTACCGTAGAAAAAGTTAGCTTCTTTAGAAATATAGTCCTATCCAATGGTAGTGTAGACAAATCTGTTGATGTCACAGATGAATTTGCGATGCCAAAAAGTGACATCATGACTCTTTCGTTGATAGCAATACGATCTCCACGAATTGTTGTCATTAGGGAGTCTCTTACTAAATGCATATTTTGCCAAAATTGCAAAATACCTTCCAAGTCACATTTTTCTTTGAATGTAACTTCCAGAATATTTCTTAATCCTGGTTGTTTTTCAATCTTTTCACATATGTGACTTGCTAACAGAGTGTTTTGACACAAGGTTTCATACATTTCGAATGAAAATTCATCTAGCTCTGTTATTAGTCTTTGTTGTTTTGAATCGTCTGAAGTGGCCATATTTGAGTGTGAACACAAAAATTGATTTTTGAGAGGAGAGAATTGCGAAGAGTCTGATTCTGTTTTTGTGAAAGAGGAGGAATTCGAAATTTGATTGAAAGTAATGTGAACGAGGGATGAATAAATAGGTAGGATATACTAGCAGTTGAGTAGTACAACTTTTCAAATTCCATGATGGTTTGGGTAACCAATGTATGCACTGTTCTGACAATCGTGGGGTGTACACGCAATATTCTGACAAAAAGAGCTACAGTAATTAAATACGATATAACCGATGTCGCTTTTATCTTGTCAACCTTTGACTTGAGTTGACTGGGATAGAAACTGAGACTGAGGTCAGTTTGAAGATGTAACTTTCAGTTTCAGTAAAAGTCTGTCAGTTTCAGTTTTAGTTGATCAGTTTGAAATTGTTGAAGTCAATGACTAATCTGTTAAGTGAGCGTACCCAGCATAACAAAGATTAATCCCCTTGACGAATTTCTGGCTTAACTGATTTCAACTGACTTTGATTATCCCCAATTCAGTTCTCAGTTTGGCAAATCTTTCTTTGTCCAAAGGCTTTGTAAAGATATCTGCCAACTGATCTTCAGTAGGTACATAAAGAACTGTGATATCCTTCTTCTCCGCATGATCTCTTATGAAGTGGTGACGCACATCATTGTGCTTTGTCCTTGAGTGTAAAACTGGTTTATCAGTGATTGCAATTGCACTTGTGTTATCACACGTTATGGGAATCATTCCTTCTTTTATCCCATAATCTCTTAATTGCTGTCTAATCCATAAAACTTGAGCACAACAACTTCCAGCTGCTATGTATTCAGCTTCAGCTGTAGAAGTTGAGATTGAGTTTTGCTTCTTGCTAAACCATGACACAAGTCTATTTCATAGTAACTGACATGTGCCTGATGTGCTTTTCCTGTCCACTTTGCATCCAGCATAATCTGAGTCTGAATATGATATTAGTTTGAAGTCTCCTTCTTTTGAGTACCATATTCCAACTCCATCTGTGTCTTTCAGATATTTCAATGTTCTTTTCACAACTGTGAGATGACTTTCTTTTGGTTTTGACTGAAATCTTGCACATACACCAACAGTAAATGAGATATCTGGCCTACTTGCTGTAAGATAAAGTAAGCTTCCAATCGTTCTTCTGTAAAGTGTTTGATCAACATCTTTGCCTTCTTTATCTTCATCTAATCTGACGTTGGTCCCCATTGGTGTAGAAATTCCAGTTGATTTTTCCATACCAAACTTTTTGATAAGTTCTCTTGTATACTTGGTTTGGTGAATGAAAATTCCATCATCTAATTGTTTAACTTGTAATCCAAGGAAGTAATTTAGTTCTCCCATCATACTCATTTGGAATTTGCTTTTCATCAAACTTGCAAATTTCTCACATAATTGTTCATCTTCCGATCCAAAAATGATGTCATCAACATAAATTTGAACAAGCAGAGTATTTTCACCATTTTTCATTCTGAATAATGTTTTGTCTATAGTTCCTTTGATGAATCCATTGTCCACTAGGAACTGAGATAGAGTTTCATACCAAGCTCTTGGTGCTTGTTTAAGTCCATATAGAGCTTTCCTTAGTCTAAAAACTTTGTCAGCTTGATCTTTGATTTCAAATCCAGGTGGTTGTTGAACATATACTTCTTCTCAAGAATTCCATTCAAGAATGCGCTCTTAACATCCATCTGGTAAACTTTGAACTTCTTATGAGCTGCAAAGGCAAGAAATAGTCTGATTGCTTCTAATCTTGCAACTGGTGCGTAGGTTTCATCAAAGTCTATGCCTTCTGCTTGAGAGTATCCCTTAGCTACAAGTCTAGCTTTATTTATGATGATATTCCCATCTTCATCAAGTTTGTTTCTGAAAACCCATTTAGTTCCTATGATATTGACATGAGCTGGTCTTTCTACCAATTCCCATACTTGATTTCTTTCGAACTCATTCAGTTCTTCTTGCATAGCTAGTATCCAATCTGGATCTTTCAAAGCTTCTTCTATTTCCTTAGGTTCAGATTGTGATAGGAAACATGCAATCATTGCATCTAGTTGATGTCTTGTTCGAACGCCAGTTTGAGTATCACCAATTACTTGTTCTTCAGGGTGATCTCTCATCCATTGATACGTGGGTGTTTGCATCAAAGGATCTATATCTTGTTCGACTGGTTCTTCAAGAACTGGTTCTTGAATTTCTTCAGTTGGATTAGAAACATGTAGTTCATGTGTGGTTTGTTGAGTAGTTGGAAATTGAAACTGATCTGGATCTGAACATTCTGAAATTTGTAGTCTCCCAATGTCAACAAAAACTGGTTCTGGCAAGATTGGTAACTGAGACTGAGAAACTGGTTCTGGTCTGTCTTCAGTTGTTTCACCAGGGAAGTTTGGTTCATCAAATGCCACATGAATTGATTCTTCATGCTTGAGTGTCCTTTTGTTTAGTACTCTAAAAGATTTGCTGACACTTGAATATCCTAGAAAAATTCCTTCATCAGCTTTGGGCTGAAAATCATGAAGTTGATCTTTCCTATTGTTGTGTATGAAACATTTGCTTCCAAAAGCATGAAAGTAGGAAACATTTGGTTTTCTTCCATTCCAAATCTCATAAGGAGTCTTCTCATGTCTCTTGTTCATGAGAGCTCTGTTCTGTGTGTAACAAGCTGTGTTAATTGCTTCTGCCCAATATCTTTCAGGTAGTTTTGCTTCACAGATCATAGTCCTCCCAGCTTCTTTGAGTGTTCTGTTTCTTCTTTCAGCTACACCATTCTGTTGAGGTGTTCCTGTGGCAGCAAGTTGGTGTAAGACACCATTTTGTTCACAGTATTCAATAATCACGCTGTTGAGGAATTCAGTTCCCTTATCTGATCTTATTTTCACAACTGATACTCCTTTCTGATTCTGAAGTCTCTTGAGTAATTCTGTAACTCTTTGCTTGGTTTCACTTTTCTTGGTTAAGAAGATTACCCAAGTGTACCTTGAAAAATCATCTACTACCACCAATGTATACTTCTTTCCACTGATACTAATTGGTGTAATAGGTCCAAATAAATCCATGTGTAGCAACTCCAGATGTCTGTTTGTTGAATGCTGAGATTTAGTCTTGAAACTTGCTTTTGTTTGCTTTCCTTGTTGACAAGCATCACATAAGCTGTCCTTCTTATATGATATTTCTGGTAGTCCAATGACTAACTGTTTCTTAACAAGTGTGTTGATGTCATCAAAATTAAGATGACTCAGTTTCTTATGCCATAGCCAACTGATTTCTGATTTGGTATGCACAAGCAAACAAGTTTCAGCAACGGCTGTTGTCCAGTGTACTACATACATGTTTTCTTTTCTTCTTCCGGCTAAGACAACTTGATAAGCTGATTCGCTGACGACAACGCAAAATTCTTTGTCAAAAGTAACTTTATATCCCATATCACAGAATTGACTGGTGCTGAGTAGATTGTAGTGTAATCCTTCTACATAAGATACATTCTTGATTGTGAGTCCATTCCTGATCAAGGTGCCATAACCTCTGGTGTATCCAGGTTTGTCTTTACTTCCAAAATTAACCTTTGGTCCATCCTTTGCAATAAAGTTACTGAGACAGTCTTTGCTCTTTGTCATGTGCCTAGAGCAACCACTGTCAAAGTACCATATATCCTGCAATAAAAATTAAATAATTTTAGGTACCCAGCTTAGTTTGGGTCCATAGGGGTCAGTTGTCAGTACAACTCTGGGGATATATCCTTTAGGTATTCTTCGGATATTGTTGCACTTGTTTTCATATATGTAAGCCACACTCCCATAGTGTCTATGTTTGGATTGTGTCTTATTTATATGATCTCTCAGATCTTTTGGCTGAAATTTGTTTCCATCATGATTTCTATTGAAACTTGAATAATAACCATCATTCCTTTTGTACTGAGGTCTGGACTGACCTTGGTACTGAGACTTTTGCTGAGAACTGAGATTAGCTTTCTGCTGAGTTTTGGACTGAAACTTGTGATAAGTTTTCTGTCTGAAATGATTGCTATTATCAGTTTTATTAGTAGATGCAGTAAAATTCCAATCATCATCAGTGGGGTATAGTCTTCCTTTCCCCCTGAATGTGTGAATCTTTGAATGATTGACATTCTTGGATTTACTTTGATTGTAATTTTTCTGGTTCTTGACTTGATTGATTTTTGTGGACCTGGTAGTTGATTTCCCAGTTCGATTTTCTTGAGATACAGCTGATTTACCATTTGGTTTACCTTTGTTGGTAAATCTAGTTGTTTTCTTGGAAAATTGCTTTGTCCTTTGTGATACTGGCTTTACTGGTTCAGCAATTTTCTCAGTTTGTGGAAGTTGCTCAGCTACAAACTTAATACCAGTTTTGGTACTTGGTTCAACAGCTTTGCTTGTTCCATTCTTGGAAGATTGTTGTGTATCAAATCCTAAACCCATCTTGTCTCCATACGGTTTTCCTGATTTGAATCCAGTAACTGAACTTGATTGAGCAAATGATTCGATCAGTTGCTGCTGCTGATGCTGAATCTTTTCTTTATCAGTTTTAGTCAGTTTCAACATTTTTAGTTCAGACTTCAATCTTTCAACTTCAAGAATTAGATTCTCTTTCTTAGCTTTAATTGATTCATAACCAGCTTGAATAGTTACTAGCTGATTCATCAATTCGTCAAGAGTTTCTTCTAATTCTAAATTTTTTGGATTGGAGTCAGCAGTCGAAGAACATGCATGTTGCATGGAAATTTGAGCTGAGGAATATTTAGAATTGGATTCACTCACCTCATTTGGATCTTCCATGTGTGCCATTAAAGCTGTGTCATCTGATAGTCTTTCAGTACCAGCTTCATAATCTGATTCTCTCCAGCAAGGAGTGCTCTTCTACCGACTCTTCTTGGTGGCATCTTCTTGGTTAGTTCTGGACATTCAGCTTTATAATGTCTAGGTTTCTTGTAGTTGAAACAGAGATATTCATCATCTTTTCTTTTCTCAGGAGTCCTTTTGATAAACTTCTGAGTGACTGGATATCAACTCTTCATTCTTCGAATTCTGTTCATCATTAGAGCCATCTGTTCTTCCATCTCATCCAATTCATGAAGATTGCTTGATGAGTTTTCTTGATTGTCATTTGATGCTGCTGCAAGCGCTGTGGTTTTGGGTTCTTCCAGAGCTTTGATTATTGCAGTTGTACTTGTAAAATCTTCACTGAATTCATAAGCTTTCAAATCTGAGAAGATTTTGAATGAATCCTCTATGTCAAGTCTTCTAGATTCTTCCATAGCAGTGACCTTCATTTTCCAGCACATTGGTAATGCCTTCAAAATTCTTGTGTTGATAACTTTCTTAGAGTACTCAATCTTGAGTAGATCTAATTCATCCATGATAGCACTGAATCTTGTCTCCATTTGATCAATGGTTTCTCCAGATTTCATCTTGAAGTTCTCAAACTTTCGTTTTGCAACTGAAATCTTGTTTTCCTTGATTGAATATGTTCCTTCACAAACAAGTTGTAGTTTGTCCCACATTTCCTTGGCGGTTGTGCATTCTTTCACCTTTAAGTACATGTTGCTGTCAAGAGTTCTGAGGATAAAGTCCATAGCAACATTGTTGAGATTGTTTCGCTTGCGATCATCACTAGTCCATTCGGATTTGGGCTTTGCAACTCGAACTTGCTGTCCACCAACAGTTTGCATATGAGTAATCTGAATTGGTCCATCGGTGAGTACATCCATCATTTCATCATGAGTAGTTGCTAGGAAAGCTTGCATACGACGTTTATATTCGTCAAATCTGTCCATGTTGTACATAAACATCTGTCTCGCATATTGATTGTTATCCATTGTGAGTGAGTGAAGACTGATAGTAAATTTAACTGGAACTGAGCTTTCAAATGAGAACAACTAGAGGAGATATGGAGCAAATGATATCTTGTCAAAGAAACACTGCTCTGATACCAATTGTTGGTCCCTTGGAAAGGCTAACACAAGTTTAGAGGGGGGGTGAATAAACTTGTCACCAAAAACTTCCTAAGCTGGATTTCAACCAGATTGAGGTTCAGTTAAAACTTGTGTGGAGTTAAGCTGACAAAGCTGAGTTTAAGTCAAACTGACTTAACCAAAACTGAGTCAACCGGCAGCGGATATTATTCTAGCCTTTTTCTTGATCTTGTTATTATTTTATGAAAACTGAGTGAAGTAACTGAATTACGATGAATGTTAGTTTGTGAACTGTGAAGTGTATAACAATCAATTATCAAAATGTCGTAAGTAGATCTTTGAATTAATAGTTAAATGCGTAAAGTAAATAAGGCAAATATTATAGAGGTTCCAGGTGGTGTAATCCTGTACGTCCTCTCTTCCCTTGTGGTGCGGAGGAAAATTCCACTAGAACTTCTTGAGGTGAACTGTTACAAAAAGTCCTAAACAATAGTCCTTGGCTAATCCCTAGCTTCACTATCTAAACAGTTGGAGAACAGGTAGAATTGCTGCTCTTCAATTGCTTGAACACTGGTCCTTAGAGGGTTGAATTGCCTCTTCACCAGCTACCACCACAAACACAGTCTGCCCGACTGCCTGTAACAACTGTCCTTGACAAAACCTTCCCGGTTTGCTTCACAGTCTAAACCTTTGATGTGGAATCAAAGTTGGGTTGAGAATCAATAGATTGATTCTTGTTTGTGGTTCTTCAAAGTGTCTGATTCTTGATAAATTCTTAGTAGCTTGAACACTTGAAGAAATTCTTGATGTGATCTTGTTATAGCGCAAAGATGATAGCAATTCGAATGATTAATGCACACGTTAATTCTTGTTAAATCTTGGTGTTGCCTCTTGTATTTTTAATCCTTGGTGCAAAGTCCTCTATTTATAGTGTGAAGTCCAACGTTCGTTTGGCTTGAATTCGAATTGTATCAACGTCTATCTTGTAACAGATATATTTTTTGACCGTTCTGCTGTGTCAGTATTTCATCCAATAAAATCGCTTCCTTTATAACGTTCGACTGTACTATCAGCTTGTTGGATGACTGACATATAAAATTGAGTATCCTTGTCAATTTTATACTGAGATTGTTACTTGTCAGTTTCCTGACTGACTTGGAGCATTAACTGAGATTTTACTCTTCTTTAAATATCAGTACTCCAATTTCATCTGATTATAATTGACTTAATCAGAGTACACCGTGACTCATTATCATCTAAGAATTCATTGTCCCTATGATTCTTAGGTCTTCATACAAGATCCATAAAGTCAGTTCAGGTCACCACAATCTTGCCTGAAATCTAACTTTACAGTCTCGACGTAGTCTTCATAACTGAATCTGAGCCCTCAGTTCTTCAATCTTCAATAACTGAGTCTGTGACCCTCAGTTCTTCAATCTTTTGAATAAGACAACTGAGTCTGTGTCCCTCAGCGAACTTATTTTCTTCAGTTTCTGTAAGTGTGTTCTGAGTCAGTTTGTTTATCTTGATGATTTCCAGTTTTCTAAATGATTTCAAGTTTTCAGTTTTACGACACACTAATTATTACAGTGCTTGTCTGATGTAACCTATACAAATATCAGACTCTAGTAAAACCTAAACATTCAGTTCTAGACATCTTTTAGCTTTTCACTATAACAGCTAGCTTCAGCACTTCATCAATGAGGTTAAGGTAATTATGATGAATTATCATCAAAACATAAATTTTATTTCCAACACTATATAAACAACACTTAGAGATTTTTCAAAATTCTTTACGCTCTCTTGTAATTCATAAACTCTACTTTCTCTGAAAAATCAAAGCTTTTTCATAATCACAATTCTCAAACACTTCAAAACAATGGCGTCATCCTCTTCAACCACCCAAACTGGAAAACAATATGAGAAATCGATTGCAACTGGATCGTACTTTCAAGAAGAACACTACTTAAAGCTATGTGGAAATGACGAAGAAGAACAACGATTGGCGAATGGATGCAAAAACCTAAGATTGCTGACTTTTTTCAATCCTCCTATAAAAGATATTTGTTATGAAAGCCTTATCACTTTCTGGAAAACTGCCAAGTTTGTTTCTGGGCTTTTTGCTGAAGCAGGTGTAGAGATGGGTGAAGACAAGATCGTTGCATCTGTCAACGGTAGAGAAGTGGTGATTACACCAAAGGTAATTCGCAAGCACCTCAAACTCTCAAATAAAGGTCAAGCAAAAGCGGCCTTGGTCCCACAAACTTGGATGAATTCTGAGTGAAAATCGCTAAAACGGAAAACCCAGGCTCTAAGAAGTTAAATTGTCTTAGATCTACCTTGAAGAAACCCTTCAGTGAATTCAGTGCTCTAATTGGAAAGAGCATTGAAGGCAAGCTAGGGGCAAATAACGCAATGACAGAGGCTAGAATGCGCCTTATGGGAATCATTTACAATAATCTGGAGTTCAATTGGGCAAACTATTTCTTCCTGACAATCAAAGAGCAAATCCAACGTGAGGCAAATGCTGTTAAAAAAGGGCTGGCAGAAGGGAAAAAGAAAAAGGGGATCTTCTGGGTAAAGAAGTCCTACGGAATTCAACTCCACTATCTCATGCAATGCCTAAAAGAACCGATAATAATACTTCATAAATTGCATGACTCTAAAATCATGTTTACCTATGTCAAACAGCAAAAGAAAGCAGGAGGAGGGAAGAGAAAGCAACCTACAAAACACACATCTGGCCGAAGAAAGAAGCCAAAGGTTCAAGGAAATTTGGACAAGGAAAATTTTGGGAAATTAGTCGATGAAGAAAAGGAAGAGAAGACAGATGACGAATCTGAACACCAAGAAGAAGAAAGTAGTGGCGAGGATAATCAACCTGAATATGAAGAGGTAGAAGAAGATAATGGAGATGTTGATGAGACTCCAGAAGAACCAGCAAACATATCTGCCGGCGATATTGATGACTGAATTGCCGCATATCTGGAATGGAATGAGGCTGACTCCAGACTTCAGCTTCATAATTCAGAACACATGCGGGAAGAAGAAGCTTGGTTTTTTGATTTTCTTGGGATCACAACCCTGGTTGGTGTACTTGATGAATCACCACTTTTGGATATGGTAGATGCAGCAAAGGCAAAACTGTCACTACATCGCGGTGGTCAACGCGTAGGGTGGTCAATGCATCGGAGTGGTCAATACGCCACGGTGGTCAATGCGTCGCGGTGGTCAATGCATCAGGGTGTTCACTGCATCGCGGTGGTCAATGCGTCGCGGTGGTCAATGCATCACGGTGGTCACTGTATGGCCATGGTCAATGCGTCGGGGTGGTCACTGCATCGCAGTGGTCAATGCATCGCGGTGGTCAATGCATCACGGTGGTCAATGCGTCGTGGTCTTCCAAGCGTCGAGGTGGTCAATGCATCGCGGTGGTCAATGCATCGCGGTTGTCAATGCGTCGCGGTGGTCAATGCATCGGGGTGGTCAATGCATCGTGGTGGTCAATGCCTCGGGTGGTCAAAGCGTCGCGGTGGTCAGTGCATCGCGGTGGTCAGTGCGTCGCGGTGGTTAATGTATCGGGGTGGTGAATGCGTCGCGGTGGTGAATGCGTCGCGGTGGTCAGTGCGTCGCGGTGGTTAATGCGTCGCGGTGGTCAATGAATCAGGATGGTCCCCGGAAAAAAATTAGCATCCAGAAAAGAAAAAAAAAATTAGTTTCCAGAAAACAAAAAATTTAATAAAAACAAAAAAGAACAAAAAAAAAATAAAAATACACAACAACTTGCAGGCTTGCAGCGCTGCTTTAGATTGCCGAAATTCAGCGCCGGATATTTAATTTTAATTAATTGAGGGTACATTGGTCCGTGTATTAATTTTTTGTTCTTATTAATCAATTAAGATTTAAGTGTGTCCTATTTGCCTAATTAAGTATAATATGTGTCCTTTTACACCATTGCCCAAATAATTATGTTACCATACATACGATTAATTATAGTATACTTTTTTTTAAATCCGAACCGAAAGAAGATTCATTAACTTGAAATAAAGCAACACAAAAAGATTACAAACGGTTATCATCCTGGCTTATAACAATAGATAACCAGCTTGGGAAGGGATTGACCTACTCGAAATTTTCATCACAAGTTCGGTCTCAGGATAATTACACAACCGCCACATAATGTGACACTTAATAAAGTAAATATTTTAGTTTAACGTACGCATTCTCTAATACACGTCCACGTACAGTCCAAGTGTCTCTACACTTCGATAAACGAGATCTATCCATATCTTCATAAGATAGAAGATATCTAATACGTACTAGTCTAATCGTATTATTAATATCTAGCTCATTTAATAGCACATACGACCATAGACATTTAAGTATCAAACCTTTTAAAATGAGTCGAGATCTCATCAACCATAATCACTATTATGATTTCTCTTTCACAGTTTGACACTAGGGACGTTATCATATATACAACATCATAATTGCGTTAAATGAACAAATATATATATAATAGCAGAAAGTAATTTAATATATGTACAAACATAAAGAAATTGTAGAAATAATCTGACCCGGTCAGATCCGGTTCTACCGATTGGGTTTAGGACATTATTTCAACACCTTGTCCTGAGAATTGCAAGTCATGTCACTGACTCAAGTTTCGTGGTTTATCGATCTCGATCTGACCGAGGAGCATAATTCCTTGCCCGATGTTAACGAATAAGCATCCGTTAACATCCGTGTAATCCATTTCCATCATTTCTTTCTATCAAATCATCACGTCGAACTAACGACGTTAAACAACAACGCTTCTTGGGAGACAACCTATGTTTTAGAAATCTTAAAGTAAGTTCGGGGTAGTGTCGTAAGTTAGAAACCCCAGAAATTCGAAATTTTCAATGTTTCGGTCAAATTTAATGATAGGCGGCTGTCTGTAAAAGTCAAGCCACCGCCTATCGGGTATAGAGGCTAAGGTTTTTTTCACATGTTTGATAGGCGGCTGCCCATGATTCACAGGCCACCGCCTATAGGATTCAGAGAGTTGAGCTAATTTGCAGTGTTTATGGGCGTCCGCCTATCCATTTGTACGCTGCCGCCTACAGGTTAAAAAATAGGTCTTAATCAGCTATATCCCCCATTTCACCCGACACAAACCCCATTCTTCACACGGTTCCCCTTTGTTTTTCTACAACTTTTTGGTAAAAATCACCCCCACCTTTATAAAATCATCAAAGGGGCATGTGTTTAAGAAGGGTGTTTGACCAAAGTTTTTGACAATATGATTTTTTCGGAACAAGTTCTTGCCTAAAAGACTCTCATCACACATTTACACCTAAGTTGCCCAAAATGCCCCCGAATCTCAAATTACCCCCAAATCCCTAATTCCACCTTCTAACCCTAAAATCCAATTTAGAATTATAATTGGGGATTTACCCCGACCCGGTCCCTTTAATTTCCGAAAATACCCCTGGTTTTTCCCCCAAAATCCCCAATCCCCCAACCCTAATTTAACCCACCGTTATATATGATGGAAATCAGGGGAAAAAAACCTCCATTTCACCCGCCCTTCCACCTCCTTCATACCCTTATCTTCTCCTTTGAAGAAGATAGCAAGTTTAAGTTGACGACATCTCAGGTTGATATCATTATATGAAAGTACATTGAAGGTGAAACAGAAACAGGGACGACGACACTGAAGAACGTGGACGACGAAGCAATCTGAAGAACGTGGACGACGAAACAACAATACTTAGCAAACAAAGAATGTATTTATGTTGATTTAATGGTTTTTAATTGTGTGGGCTGTCATTGTTCTTTGAATTAGCAAACAAAGAAGTTGAAATAATAATTGAGAAACAGGGCCTTTAAAATCCAATCATGTTCTTTTTTAATCCTTAATATAATCGTAATCGTTGTATTGAATTGAACTAAAGCAGGAAGACTGTGAAGAAGTTGTTGGTGCGTGATGGTTAAGGAAGACTCAGAAGAAGTTTCGTTTTATGTTTGTTACCCGGTTGAGGTTGAAAAGAGTGATGATGGTGTTTGGTCGTGGAAGTACGTAGGATGTGAAACAGACGAAGTGACGACTATTTTAAACCTCCCAAAGAACATTTCATTTGATGGATTGTATGACAAGGTGAAAAAAGAGTTGGGAATTGATACAAGGTTGTATGATTTTGGGATGAAAGTTATGGCCCCGTTAGTAAAGCTAAACCGATGCTACTTAATTATGATAAGCTTGTGAGAAGGTTCTTGAATGTTTGTGATCTAAACAAAGATTTGTTATTAGTTATTTTGAAAGAGAAGGGAAAAGAAAAAGACACTGATATTGTAGTGGAAGTAACACATGTTCAGAATTATATTGAAAGTCAACAATCATATGATCCTGTAGTTTATGTGATGGGAACTCAAGAAACAAGTGTTGAAATGGATGTTGATGTTATTGCGACTAAAGAAAGATTTGTTGAAGAGACATGTTTGAATTCGGGAACTCAAGAACCAAATGTTGATGTTATTGCGATTAAAGAAAGTCGTATTGTAGAGACATCTTTAAAATTGGGAACTCAAGAACTAAGTGTCGAAATGGATGTTGGTGAAGTGGTATGTGTTGAAGAAGAGGTTTTTGATAGAAGAAGAGAAAGTGTTGATAGATTTGAGGCTAATGGGATATTTGAAGATTCTTTATTGATGCATTTGGGTGAATATGCTTTTTTAGTATAACAGGAAACGTCAGATATGGATACTTTGAATGATGATGGCTTGAATGGTGGAGATCGCTTGAAAGCAACGGAACCCACAAATGTTGATACTTCGAATGGTGGTGATCGCTTGTATGCAACGGAACCCACAAATGTTGATACCTCGAATGGTGGAGATCGCTTGAATGCAACGCAACCCACAAATGGTATCCTTGTTCCAAGTAATGTGGGTGTACCTCATGTGAGCATTCCTGAAGATGTAGACATTCATGTGAAGGATTTGTTTAAAAACAAAATTGTTGTTGGTATTTAAGGTTGAGATGTTAGCTGTGAAGTATCATTTTGAGTTTAGAATGCAATCTTCCACCAAAAAGCTATATGTGGTGTTATGTGCAGTAAAAAGGATGCAAATGGCGTCTGCGAGCAAGCGAATTTGATGCGTCTAAACGCTTTGAAGTTCGAAAGTATTCAAGTAGGCAAACTTGCCCACCTATGCTTCGTCAGAAAGATCACAGACATGCTTCTTAACAAGCTAGTTGGCTGATACTTTTTTTCGAAGTTTAAAGATGCCAACCGTATTACTCTCCGTGGGATATGATGATTGATTTTATGTCAAAGTTTGGATATGAGATTAGTTATCACAAGGCGTTCAAGGCGAAGCGTTATGCGAATTCATTGGTTCGGGGATTTCCAAAAAAGAATTTTGAAAAATTACCTAAGTATTTTCATAGGTTGGAGGCCAGAAACTCGAGAACTGTGACGGAGATTGAAACTAAAGGAAACGACGAGTTTTTATATTGTTTTATGGCACTTGGTGCAAGTATAGAGGGGTTCAAGTATATGCGGCCAGTCGTTTCTGTGGACGGAACACATTTGAAAACGCGTTACAAAGGGGTTCTACTTGTGGCAACGTGTGAAGATGGAAATGGTCAAATATTTCCAATTGCGTGGGCTGTTGTTGATTCTGAAAACATTCCTTCATGGACCTGGTTTTTCACAAAGTTAAAACCCATTATAGGTGACCCCGGCGATCTATCAATAATTTTTGATCGTGCTGAAAGTATCAAAACAGCATTCAGTAATGTGTTTGAGAATGCGCACCATGGATTTTGTGTATATCACATCCAAAAGAATTTGAGGAGTCGTTATCCTGGTCGCAATGTGTCGACATTTTTTATGTCAGCTGCAAAGGCCTATACTGTTTCAGAGTTTAAGGTGCTTTAGGAAAAATTATCTGCAATATGTGATAAACATGCCGAGTATTTGGAAGAAGCAACATTTCCTTTCTAGTCTAGATCTCAGTTTAAAGGTTTACGGTACAATATAATGACAACTAACCATGCCGAGTCTTTAAACAGAAAGTGATTGCGTGCTCGGGAATTTTCAATAGTTGGTTTGCTTGAACGTATCTGGGAGGTTTTACAACAGTGGTTTGGTGAACGAAGTAAACGTGGTGAAGAATGTATTTCTGTGCTCACTCCCAAAGGAAAGAACGAATGACAAAAAGATACAACAGAGTATGAAAGTTCAAGGTTAATGTAGTTTCTTCTGTTAAGTATGAAGTGTTTGACAACGATACTATGTTGACTTGGATGTTTTCAAGTGTACATGCAAGAAATTCGATTTAGATAGGTTTCCATGCCATCATGCTGTTGTTGTGGCCAAGCACATAGGGAGCCACGGCTACGACTATTGCACTCGGTATTATAGCAGCGAATATTGGAGGAAAGCTTATTCCCAAAGTGTGTTCCCCTTGATAAATGAAGCAGATTGTGAGTATCCCGCTAATGTGCTTAATAGGAAAGTTTTTGCACTGACGGTGACAAAGAGACTATCCGGACGTCCATCAAAAAAGAGAAAGAATTCTACCGGAGACGGGAAAAGGGTTATACACTGTGGTAAATGCAAGAAAACAGGCCATAATAAAACACTGTTGTTCGCGATCTATTGGTGAAGATGATGGTGGCAGTGATGTTTCTTTTTAGCGTATCTCAAAGTATGTTGTGTTGTAACTGGTCTTATAACAAGTTTATGTATGTTGTGTTGTAACTGGTCTTATAACAAGTTGAAGTATGCTGTGTTTTAAGTAGTCTAATAAGTATGTTGTGTTGTAACTGGTTTTATAACAAGTTTAAGTATGTTGTCTTGTACCTGGTATAATAACAAGTTTAAGTATGTTTTGTTGTAAGTGGTAACAATTTCAAATATGTTAAGTTATAACTGCTAAAAATTTCAAGTTAATTGTGTTTTAAACTGGCAAAAGTGAAAATATCAATAGTTAAGGAAACCAAGAACTGGTACAACACAATGTTTGTTAATTACCAACATGGAATACAAAATATATAATAATACAACCCCCCATAATAGTCAATAATTTCTTTTTCATTGAATGTGATTCGTTCTTCTGCCTAAGCTTCTCAACTAGTGTCTCAGTACGATCAATCTTGTCTTTGTCCTTACTCACCATTTGAGCTGTGATCTCCAAACGTTTCATTAACTAGGTAACATTGATCTCAAATTGTTCCATTTTTTCCACGTCCATTTCTCGCTTGTTCTTTAACAATTCAATCTCATTTTGATTGACAACTACTTTCCGCACCAAGTTCAAGGAGTTATTGACAGCTTCTTGTGTCCCGGTATATGAAGACAATTCATCATGCCAAAGGAAAATTTTGCATTTGAGTTCATGCTGTTACAAGATAAGAAATTAAACCAATGAATAAAAAAAATATTATTATAGTATCAATGAGCTGAAATTATAAAAAAGAAAAAACAATTCGAGTCAAGAGAATTCATACCGGGTATAAATATCAAGTAAAGAACTTTCTGTCTGGGTTCTTCTTTGTACCTGATGTTGTAAGTTTAGTTGGAATGCCACACTTGAAAAATATATTCCCATGAAATAGCTGAGCTTCGTTTATGTTGGTATAAGATCCAGAAATCGTTGAACATCCAGCTTCGTTTTGATTCATATTCTTAAAGAAAGTGGGGGAATTGAAAACAGTCAATGAAATACAAACAGTCAATGAAATACGGTCTCAAATATTTGTCCAAGTTCAGATGATAAAGCTCAGATACGTGTCCAAGTTCAAAAGTTCCAAATTATTACAAGCAAATTCAGTTACAAATGTTTAATATTTGAAAAACAATAAGTCATAGGCTCAACAGAAAATATGTTAGTATTTAATCAAAGAGTTCACACTTATTCTTCTAAGATAAAAGAGGGTAAAATGGCCTATACCATATGCTCACACATTGTTAACATAGCAACCCATAAGCTCATGGGAAAAAAAACAGGGGATGGATGAAGCAAACTAACTTAAACAAGCCAATGTGATAACAACCATATCCTCCTCTAACAGCGGTAATGTCAATAACAAACAACCGTCTTAGTATTTAATCAAAGTTACACCAATATTGATCACAAAGTCATATGCTAAATAGAAAGTTAAGTTCAAAACGTTAATTTTAATCAATCAGATTCTAGTTTGTTCACCAGAAATTTCAAAACTTATAATTTTAGTTAATATTGTGCTAAAGAAATGATTACTATCTTCCCCTTACAACACATTTTTCTTCACAAATAAAAGAGTAGCAACATTGATTAGATATTTGTTCTTTCGAATGAGACAATGCAAAGAAATCACTTTTCAAAACAACCACATCAAATACCAGCAAATTCGTGAAAGAGTAAGCACAGGGGGTTGTTTATGCCGGAATCGGATTGAAACACCCTTAGTTACCTCAAACATAAATTAATCAAATAATAATATAACTTTTTAAGGATGAATATATACTACAAATAACACGGGTTGAAATACCTGCGAATTCCTGAAAACATTGCTCCAAGCGATTGATTATGGATGGGATAAGGTAATTTAGGGTTCTTGGGGAGAGAGAAGGAGGAGAAGGTGACAGCGGTGGAAGGGAACATAACCGGAAAATTGGATGAATGGAGAATGATAGAGGAGTTCCTATGCTTTAATTACTCAGCCCCCTTCGTCAATTCTTTTGAAATTTAAAAGAAAATTCGAATTTTGGGGAAAAGGTAGCGGGAAACGAAAATTAGGGTAATGAATTGGGGAAATTTCTGGAGGGAAACAAACGAGATTTGGGATGTAAGCAACAATACCGTACATATCTTTTTTATATAACAACAATACATATGTATATAGTGAAATAAGTAATAATTATTACAACAAAGTAACAATGAAATATATAATAATAACATTATTGAATATATCACGCATTATTATTGCATTACAATAAGAAAACATAACATATTACCAAAATAATTAAATAAACCTATCTTACAATAAACGATTAAAATAAAATATTTTACAATAAACAAGAACCACATGAAATAAAAGAAATTACCAAATATATTACAATAAACTATATTACAATAAAACAAGTTCGTTAATACATTATGATTCATGATTCGATAATCTCATTAGTCATATAAAACTCTACACCAGCTTCCTCTGCTATGGCGGTGATGAATGTCCCGTAAGGAAGTCCGACTTCACGTGTACTCTCGGTCACTCTTCTAATTTTACAAAACATTATGTCAGCAACATCAATAGGTGTATTAGTCAAGATAGTATGAATGAGGAGAAGTTGTTGTGCTGAGACGGTGTACGAATGACGAGGTGGCAATAACCTAATCTGGACAAAACGACGCCAATATTCACTTTCACCGGCCATGCGGCTAAACGGCAAAGCGAGCTCGTTATAATCATCATTTCGAATCCAATCTGCACCCGGGCAAATGCAATGCACGGCATCTTCCAGAGCATGAGTCTCGTCAACGTACTCAACATCAATAGGCATAGAAGAAGCAATAGGTAAACAAAGATAGTTGTTAAGAAAAGTATGACTGTAATCTACACGGACTCCACGTACCATTGCGTAACAGTTATCAGGCATAGAAGAAGCACTTCAATAAAATTCACGTACCACGTCAACATTGACACGAACAGGGTGTTGAGCTAACCTTTGCCAGCCTCGATTGGCCAAGCGGCGATGAATGCGTCTCATTTCGTATGGGGCTTGACCCATTACCACCAAGAATTGTTCTTCTGGATGGATGTGCCGTATCTTCCAGTTAACCATGAACATTCTTGCCACCCCAAGTTCTCAAAACGATTAGGTGTATGTCGTTGAACACATCATCGACAATGTGATACCGATTTCCCTCATAGTCATGAAAACGGTATATGTGGTTAGTGAATGAGAGTAACTGATGTTGGGTACGTCATGGCATTTTTTTAGGTGAAAAGTGTTTGTGTTATGTTTGGATGAATGATATGAGAAGTGTTTGTGTTTTGTTTGCAAGTAGATCTTTATATAGTGAAGTGGCCCTTGTCATCTTGAGTTAATGCAGGGGTATCATTTTTATCACACTCGTTTTGGATTACCTGATGTTATCTCGGGTTAATGCAGGGGTATCGTGTTTATCACAC
Source organism: Gentiana dahurica var. dahurica (assembly GCA_024500145.1). Lineage (NCBI taxonomy): Eukaryota > Viridiplantae > Streptophyta > Magnoliopsida > Gentianales > Gentianaceae > Gentiana > Gentiana dahurica. Next base: position 80,232,148 of record CM044906.1, on the reverse strand, counting down.
TCATTACGGATTACGAAATGTTATCTCGGGTTAATGCAGGGGTATCGTGTTTATCACACTCGTTACGGATTACCAAACGTTATCTCGAGTTAATGTAGGGGTATCATGTTTATCACACTCGTTATGGAATACCAAATGTTATCTCGGGTTAATGTAGGGGTATCGTGTTTAACACACTCGTTCGGAATACCAAATTTCATCTCGGGTTAATGCAGGGTATCATGTTTATCACACTCATTTTGGATTACCCGATGTTATCTCGGGTTAATGTAGGGGTATCGTGTTTATCACACTTCTTACGGATTACCAAACGTTATCTCGGGTTAATGTAGGGGTATCGTGAATATCACACTCGTTACGGAATACCAAATGTTATCTTGGGTTAATGTAGGGGTATCGTGTTTGTCACACTCGTTACGGAATACCAAATGTTATCTCGGGTTAATGCAGATGTATCATGTTTTTCACACTTGTTTTGGTTTACCTAATGTTATCTCGGGTTAATGTAAGGGTATCATGTTTATCACACTCGTTACGGATTACCAAACGTTATCTCGGGTTAATGTAGGGGTATCATGTTTATCACACTCGTTACAGAATACCAAATGTTATCTCGGGTTAATGTAGGGGTATTGTGTTTATCACACTCGTTACGGAATACCAAATGTTATCTCGGGTTAATGCACGGGTATCGTATTTATCACACTCATTTTGGATTACCTGATGTTATCTCGGGTTAATGCAGGGGTATCGTGTTTATCACACTCGTTACGGATTACCAAACATTATCTCGGGTTAATGTAGGGGTATCGTGTTTATCACACTCATTACGGAATACCAAATGTTATCATGGGTTAATGTAGGGGTATCGTGTTTATCACTCTCGTTTTGGATTACCTGATGTTATCTCGGGTTAATGCAGGGGTATCATGTTTATCACACTTGTTACGGATTACAAACGTTATCTCGGGTTAATGTAGGGGTATCGTGTTTATTACACTCATTACGGAATACCAAATGTTATCTCGGGTTAATGTAGGGGTATCGTGTTTATCACACTCGTTACGGATTACTAAATTTTATCTCGGGTTTGCTATATTAGTGTATCTAAAACTAAAAAAAATATATATTATTTCTCCCCCTCCCCCCATTAAATCATCCGAATCCTTCAAAAAGTTTACGGTCCTTTTTAACCTAGGGAAATTATTGAGATTGAGGCGGCACGGTCAACGATGCATCACATGCACGGTCAGCCGACATTCCCCTGCCCACTGTCCCCCATGCCAAACCAATCAAATCGGTTCCTTTTTAGAATCCCATGCGTAAGCCTCTTTGTTTTCTTCTTTTTGGAATGGAATTGATTCCTTCCTCTTTTTCCATCGAGTTTTCATTGATTCATTGAATTTTTTTTTTTGCAAACTTTTTTTCTATATAATGTATATAATATACAGTTTCAAATAATGATGTTTTCCTAAAAAAAAATGAATGGAACGTTATAATATTTTTAATTATGAAATCATAGGAAATAATGTATTTATTGTAATATATATTCATTTATGACTTAAATTTTGGGACAAATCGAAAATGCCAAACAAACTTATATTTTGAGGGATGTAGTATTTTCTTAACATACTAGATACATAAAACATGGGATATACTAGATATTTATTCAGGGAATCATAGAAAAAACTTTTTATTAATTGTAATATACTTATTCTGGGAAAATACTTTTCTTTTATTGTAATATACTGTGAACATAATGCTATTCAAAATACTTAATAATGTACCAAGGTTAAACTTGTGATCAACATTAAAACATACCTACCATTGATTTATATATATTCATTTATAAATAAAAACAAATATCATACAAAACATCGTTCATAAAAACAGATAACAAAAAAAAATATCACACTCGTATTGGATTACATTATTCATAACAAAAACCGATAACATAAACTTAAAAAAAAACAAAAATTAAACTTAGAAAAAACAAAACATAAACTTCAAAAACACAAAAATTAAACTTCGAAAAAACAAATAAGAATGCGTCAATATTCCGGTATCTCTGAAATCATTAGGGATTCACTTTCTCTTTGAATCATCTTGAAAAGGTTCACAAGAATATTGATCCTCTTCTTGTATTCTTCAATGCTATCTTTCAAATAAGCAATCTCACAATCTCTGGCTTCAATCACTTCATCAAGCTTTCTACTTAACGAGTCAACCTCATAATGCATCTCACATCTCAGGGCATCAATCTGATTCCTAATTGCTTCCATGATTTTGCTTTTACTTTGCTTGTATTCTGTATAATTTTATTGTAATTTTACAATGGGAAAATGTGGTATTTATAGATGGTTTATGTACACCTTTGCAAAGGGGTTCGGATATAGCCGACGTTTGGTATGTTTTTCTTCAATTTATTATAATTTTTTTAACCGATTCAAAACCCTTTAAATGTGGATATCCGTGACGTTTGGATATACGTTTGGATAACATGGGTTTTTATTCTTAACAAAAAATAATGGGTTTGTACAAAATTAAAAATAAAATGATAACCACCAAAAAATATTGGAACGCCACATCCATTCAACTAGAACGACACAGCCCTTCATTCCCCATATAGCTCTTCATTCCCCATATATATATGTTGATATCTTGATACACATATTTGCCAAGATTATAATTTAATCGAAACTAATTCGAAGAAAAGATGGAGAGGAACGAAATCACCCAACAAGAAGGAATTGAAGCATCAACTGAATGAACAAAGAAAAGACATGTTACACCTAACTTCTAATCTTTCGAATCAAATGGAAATGATCAACACGAAGTTTTGAGGAAATAGAGTCAAGGGATTTGGAGTTGGCTAATGTCAAAGAACAAATGGAGATGTACGAGAGCAAGATAAATGAACTTGTCAAGATTTGCAACAAGGCATCAGGCAACATATTGAACCCTGCCCAATTTCAAAGAAAAGTTATGGTGCATAAAAACCCGATATCCATAACTCTTCTACATACCAATTATTTGTCACTGTTTCTTGTTTACGAACTTTTATTTTTATTTCTATGTTCATGTTTGTTTGTTTTTGTTGGTCCCTTGAAAACGCTTTGGTTAAGTTTAAAGAGGGGGTGAATAAACTTAACACTTAAAACTTTTGGAGTTAACAAACTCAGCAATGTCAGTAGCCTGCTGACTGCTTAGTAGTCTGCTGACCACTCAGTAGTCTGCTGACAACATATGTTACTGGATTTGTTGCAGCGGAATATATTCAAATTAAGCCTTGTAACTTGTTGTTAAAAAGATGATACTAAGTATTAGATACTCAGTAGTGTAAGTGTGTGATTCAGTTGCTAGTTTCAGTAATTGATGTGGTTGGTATACTAAATATATAAAGTAAATGCAGAAAGTAAGTAGGCAATTTTTATAGTGGTTCCAGGTGGTGTAATCCTGTCAGTCCACTCTTCTCATGTGATGTTGGAGGAAATTCACTAGAGATCTTTGAGGTTGCAGTTACAAAAATCCCTAAGCTGTCTGTTCTTCACCAATAGATATGGCTTCACAAACTGAATATTTGAAACAGGTAGGATTGCTGCTTCAAAGTATTCCACTGGTCCTTGAAGGGTAGGATTGCCTCTTCACCAGCTCTACCACAAACAACAGTTCTTGACACCTAAGTGCTTCTCTGTCTTCAGCAGGTTTCTTGTAAAAGAAGGGTTGAATCAAGTAAATGATTCCATTATCAGCAGCTTGATCAGGATGAAATGATCAGCAGTTTGATGTCTTCAAGTGTGTTAACTTGATGTAACTTGATAGCAGGTTACACTTGAAGAGTTTTCTGGATCAGTATCTTTAAGCTCAGTGATGTCAGTGGGTGATTTTCTTGATAAGAAACTTGATAGCTTGAGTTGATTATTTGTTTTTCATCACTTGAATCTGGATCAGGAGTCTTCTATTTATAGGTGAGAATCTTGTGACTTGTGTTTGAAATTCAAACATAGCCGTTTCAGATTTGTCTCCATCTTGACTTGCTTTCTGTCTCTGTTCATAGGACTGACACTGTCAGTTTGCTTTTTGTCAGTTTTCAGTCTGTCCACCCTTTGACTTATGTCCATTGGTTGATCCTCTGAATCTTTCCAATGTTCTTTCAACTTGGCCATTGATTTGTTGACAATATCAAGGCTTGTAATCCATCCTTATACTTGTAATCATCCAATGTAACCTTTGATTAAATTGAGATTTATACTCAGCAGATATCTGACTTATTTTAGTCTGCTGATGTACATATCTATCAGCTGGCTAAAATCTGATGTGTTTCAATAACACATCAGTTGACTACTTTTCATCTAACTTTTTATTATGAAGTTAGAGTACACCATTTTGAACATGACTAAGTTCCAATCACCACTTAACATATGGAACTTAGACCTTGTACACAAGGTATATGTGATCAGTTTAGGTCATCACAGACTTCCCTAAATTCTGATTCTATATCCTTGACTTTAAGTACTAAGTTTGATCCCTTAGCCTTCAATAACTGAGTTTGAACCCTCAGCCTTCAGTCCTTAGCAGGTTCCTAACTAGTCTACTGACCTAGTTACCTTACTGACCTAGACAGGTCAGCTGATACAGTCAGCTGACCTAATTACAATGCTTGTTTGATCAAACCTATACAAAGATCAAACTCTAATAAACTATACATTTGATCTAGACATCTTTTTGTCTTTGCTCTATAACAGCTAGTCTGACACTCATCATTAAAACTTAAAATAAGTCCAACAGTTTTTAATGCAAGTTTTATGTTTTTATTTTTATTTTTATGTTCATCTCATTGTTAATGAAAGTTTTATGTTCATCTTTTTCAATGTTCCTTTCAAGAATTATGTAACATTTCTTTTCTCATGCAGTAACTATTTAACAATCATAAATTATTAATGAAAACCAGCAAAGAAACCAATAAAGGTAATAATAACCGAATTCCCATATAATTAATTAAATATTTTCTGTGTCATAAATGCATCAATTAATTATTATTAAGTGCAATTTTTAAATATTTTCTATATATGTGTCATAAATGCATCATTTAATTATTATTAAGTGCAATTTTCAATGACAAAGGAACTCAAAAGGCATTTCAATGAAAAACTCCTCCCATTCATATTAATTTTCATTTTATCAATGCTTGAAAATATAGGGTTTTGTTTTGGAATTGTCATTTTTATCAAGGGTTTTCCTTTTAAAAAAATAAACAAGAGTTTTAAACTCCTCCGTTAAATAGGCTGTTCACATGCGACTCTTTATTTTAATTTAATCTAGGGGAATTTGAAAGCTTTTGTAAATGTACTTGTAAAGGATAATTATAACATTTACTACTATCATTTTTGGATGCATCTTTTCATTTTAATCCTTCATTATATGATAACCACCAACTTGTATTATTTTATTTAATTATCTCCTCGGTTAAAAGTATTTATATTAATTTTAATTATTATCTAATCAATTAAAAGTCTTTTATATATTAAAAGTTTATCTGTTAAGAATTTTTCTCCAAGAAAATCATCAAATATTATTAATGATGTTTGTAACAAGCTTAAACTTGTGATGCATTCTTTATCTTTTCATGAATGCTTTAAAATAATACTAATTTACAAGGGTTTTGGAATTATCCTTTGAAACTTGTGTTGTTCACATGGCGCTTCATTCTTCAAATAACCTCTTCACATGCCTCTTTACTAAACACAACGCTTTAAGTTATTTTATCCCTGGTTATTTTTTTTTTAATTCTTTCTATCAATGGTAACTTTTTTTATCTGAACAATAATAAAAAATAAAACATAAAAGGTGAGAAAACAATAAATAAAAAAGTAAAAACAAACACTAGAGGAAAAGATAGAACTGAAATAAAAATCTCCATACTTAACATGATACAAAATTCGAAAACTTAAAATTAAACATATTAAAACGAAAATTTAAAAACTTAATATAAAAAACATGATTAATCAACCCATTGTTCACCTGATGTGATCCGGTTCATGCTCGGAGGATACCATCATTCATTCTATTTATGAATATTATTTAATTAATTAGGAGTTGGTTTTATTTTTTATTGGATTTTAAGCACTTTATTTATTTATTCTTTTATTAGCCAATAGAAACATTTCGTTTCTGGCCAATAGGACGTAGACACATTTTATTAGTGGGAATTTCTCCCACATTGCTTTTTCATTGTTAGTTCTTTTGGTTGTAAATCTATATAAGGCAAACACTAGCTTTTCATTCAACACACAATTATGATGATATAAATTTGGCTTCTTAGCTTTTATTAAAGTCTTCTTGACTTTGATTTGTCACTTGCGAGTAAGTGTTCTTTTCGTTGTAGGGAATCACAAAAATCACATGCGTGTGAGAGTTCTCTTCGTAGTAGAGGATTCAACCCTTCGAGAATTTACCAGCACTGTGAGCAATTGTTGGGCGTTCTCTTCCTACAATTTAGTTGGATTACTAGGTCTATGATCATTAGCTCGTCATTGTTCCCCTTAGTTACTTCCTGGGCAAAACATCGGATCTGATTCCAACCAGAATCACATCAGTTGGTAGCAGAGCTCAGCAACTTCGGTGAGCAAATATCCCTTTTTTACTTCTTGTTTCGATTTCGTTTCTTAATTCCAAAAAAAAATAAAAAAAATAAAAATTCCCAGCCTTTTGTGTTCTTGTTCCTGCGTATAATTCAAAACAAAAAAAAAATTATTTTTTATCATATCTGTTCTTCTTGCATCGTTCATAGTCAAAAAAAAAAAAAAACAAAACAAAACCGTTCCTTGTCTTGTTTCTATTCCAGCATATTATTGCTCCATATTCACCTTTGATTACTCAAATTGCCCTTCTATTCTTGCTATCCAATTTGATTTGTTCCAGCAGCTTTGCCGTATAAAACAAATAAATAAACAGGAGTACTTGACCTAATTGTTCCCTTTGATTTGTTTTTGGCCGTATAACCACAAAAGCAACAATAGCCTTGACCTAGTTTGTTTATTTTAATTTGTCCTATTTTATTTTACGGTCATTCGAATTCGTTCCGTCTCTTGAGTCCTTTCCTTTCTTGTCTTTAATATTTGTAGTTAGCAACTTTTCACACATTATCCCACTCATTCCCATACCTTTCAATCTATTCTCGGTCTGAAAACCTAGTGTCCTTTCTAGAGAGTCGGTTTTGAGTGCTGTTTACTTTTGCTTGCTTTTCTGGTTCATTTGACAAGGGTACTTTATACGACTTTGAAAGAGGGGAGTGTAAACACGAGAGTTGTGAGGATATGTATTATTTTGGTCATGGATTACAACATATTTTATTCACATTGTCTTATTCGGGATAAGGAATATGAGTTCTGCATTGATCACGATGAAGAGACGACTTTAGTTAGTAATGCGGTGGTTAAAGATTTGGACTTGCTGTCGTATAGGCATCCTCATCCTTATTACGTTCATACTGGAAGTCGTCGGGTTCAGGTTACAAGACAAGCGTGGGTTCCCGTTGAACTTAACGGTTATAAATCTGACATGTTATGTGACGTGTTTCCAATGAGAGGTGACTCTTTAATTTTTGGACAGGCATGGTTAAGTGAGTATAAAGTCAGGTATAATTCGTCCCGTACTTGGTATTCATTTTATGGTATGGGCAAGAAGTATGTCCTTGACACGAGACGTGGATTAGTTGTTGAGGAGGTACATGAAATTTTGGATGAAAGATTAAAGGAGAAGTTTGAGACGCAAAAAGCTGAATTGACATGACAATTCGAAGCCGTGAAACATGAAGTATCTGACAAGTTGCATAATACATTTGCACCATTACGTGAGGAGATGCGTCAGATTCGTGATGCACTTGCTACTATGACTACTGGTGCAAACCGAGGTGATGACGGAGGAGGTAGAGGCGGTAGAGGTGATAGAGGAGGTAGAGCAAGAAAGGAGGAAGATGATCGGAGGTGGCAGGAATCCAAAGTGAACTTGCGGAAACAATTAGACATGTTTACGGCGGAATGGAAACAAACAGGGGCTGCCTCGCAGAAAGCCACGGACTTGCCCACGGTTGAGGACACACTCCAGGTGGAACCTTGTGCCGTTATTACGCATGAGCACATTAGTTATGCGGAGTTGCCTTCCCTCATTGAGGCTGAGGTAATTACACCGGTAGATGCGTTGGTTGATGTTCCTGATGAGCATAGTGAATGTGTTGTCACTTTTGCGGTTGTAGTTGCTGTTCATGATAGTACAGAGGTTGAGATCACTGTTGAGAATGAGGAGGCACCCATGCTCACCATTGAGCCACTTTTGAATTGTGTTGCCCCAGCATTTTCTTTGCAGGTACATGCTCTTTTTGTTGGAGGTGTTGACAATGTTGCCCAGTCGGCTGGGTCACTTGCGCACTTAAAAGATATACAAGCAGCACATCTTTATCATGATCCATTTTTGGTGCATTGTTGTCCTTTCGATTTTGTGGTTGCTGATTATTATGTTGGCCCTGTTCGTTTGTACACGAGGATGGTTACTAAAGTGTTCACATATTTACTTTTCCTTGATGTACTTCACTATGAGGGCCTACTCACATATGTTCGGCCACGCTTACTATTCGATCCAGGTGGATTCGAGGACGAATCCTTTCGAACCGGGAGGGAATGATGTGATCCGGTTCATGCTCGGAGGATACCATCATTCGTTCTATTTATGAATATTATTTGTTGGTTTTATTTTTTATTGGATTTTAAGCACTTTATTTATTTATTCTTTTATTAGCCAATAGAAACATTTCGTTTCTGGCCAATAGGAGGTAGGCACATTTTATTAGTGGGAATTTCTCCCACATTGCTTTTTCATTGTTAGTTCTTTTGGTTTTAAGCCTATATAAGGCAAACACTAGCTTTTCATTCAACACACAATTATGATGATATAAATTTGGCTTCTTAGCTTTTATTAAAGTCTTCTTGACTTTGATTTGTCACTTGCGAGTGAGTGTTCTCTTCGTTGTAGGGAATCACAAAAATCACATGCGTGTGAGAGTTCTCTTCGTAGTAGAGGATTCAACCCTTCGAGAATTTACCAGCACTGTGAGCAATTGTTGGGCGTTCTCTTCCTACGATTTAGTTGGATTACTAGGTCTAGGATCATTAGCTCGTCATTGTTCCCCTTAGTTACTTCCTGGGCAAAACATCGGATGTGATTCCAACCGGAATCACATCATCACCACTTTGACAAGTTCATTGATCTTATCCAAGTAGAACTTGAACCTCGATCTCAGAATCTGTTGGTCCCTTGGAACGGCTAACACAAGTTTAAGGGGGGGTGAATAAACATGTCACCAAAAACTTTCCTGTACTGGAATAACCCCAGGAACTGAGTCTCTCTGAAACTCAAACTGATGATCAACTCAGTTTTGTTCCTGTCCTGTAACTTGTGCGGAGTTCAGTTGACTCAACTGAGTATAAGTCAATACTGACTTATATTTAGTCTTGTTAACTGGCAGCGGATAAAACTAGCCTTTAGATAATGACAGTTGTTGACTTGGTATAACCGTGAGAATTAGATAATCAAGATTGTAAAGAAGTAAACAAGTAAGTAAATGCGTAAAGTAAATAAGACAAGTATTATAAAGGTTCCAGGTGGTGTAATCCTATACGTCCTCTCTTCCCCTGTGATCCGGAGGAAAATTTCACTAGAACTTCTTTGAGATGGCCCGGTTACAATGAGTCCTAAACTGATAGTCCTTGACTAATCCCTAGCTTCACTATCTAAAAACTTGTAGAACAGGTAGGATTGCTGCTCTTCAACTGTTTGAAACACTGGTCCTTGAAGGGTAGAATTGCCTCTTCACCAGCTCATCACAAACACAGTCTTCCTGACTGCACTCTACTGTCCTTCACACCTTATTGGTGTTTCACAGTCTAAACCTTTGATGAAATCAAAGTTGAGACTTGAATCAATAGCTATGATTCAATTGTGATTAGAGCTTTTCTTCTGGATAATTATATTTTGCACAGCTCTGAATTTCTCCAAGTGATAGATTCTCGATTTTGCTTGAATATGCTTGGATACTTGAAGAAATTTCTTGATCTTGCAATTTAGCACTTAGCAGGACTTCTTTCGAAAATGGCTTTCCCCCTTAATTAAATCTTTTCTTGGCTAGATAGATTTTCTTTTTAATTCCTCCTGCTCTCCCCCTTTTTTTTGTTGTTGTAGATGTATCTATTTATAGGGGTTTGTTTTTCTTGCTTGAATGTTGTAACGGCTATAACTTGTGACCGTTCTGATTTGTCAGTAGTTCATCCAATAAAATCGCTTCCTTTATAACGTTCGACTGTACGATCAGTTTATTGAATGACTGACATATAAAACTGAGTTTCCTTATCAGTTTTATACTGAGAATATTACTTGTCAGTTTCTTGACTAACTTGGAGCATTAACTGAGATTTTACTCTTCTTCAAATATCAGTACTCCAGTTTTCATCTGATTATAATTTCCTTAATCAGAGTACACCATAGCGAATTATCTTCTAAGAATTCATTGTCCTTATGATTCTTAGGTCTTCATACAAGGTCTATAAAGTCAGTTCAGGTCATCACAATCTTGCCTGAAGTCTAACTTTACAGTCTCGACTTGTAATCTTCATAACTGAGTTTGAACCCTCAGTTCTTCAATCTTCCATAACTGAGTCTGTGACCCTCAGTTCTTCAGTCTTCATAGATAAGCCAACTGAGTCTGTGTCCCTCAGCGAACTTATCTTCTTCAGTTTCTTTGTAAGCTCAGTTTCCTAGTTATCTCATTTCAAAACCTAGAACTATTACAGTGCTAGTCTGATTTAACCTATACAAATATCAGACTCTATTAAATCTTATACATGATATCTAGACATCTTTTTGCCTTGCACTATAACAGCTAGTTATGACACTTCATCAATGGGGTTAAGAACAATAACTGATTAGGTGATGAATCATCATCAAAACATAAATTTTATTTCCAACAATTTCCTCCTTTTTGATGATGTCAATACCCTCCTTAAAAGCAATGCAAAAAGATATAGTACAATGCAGTAAATAACGCAATGAATTGAGAAACTGAGAATTTAATTAATAACTGTGTTACAAGATAGAGTAGTAGAATACAACATAATAAAAAGAACTAGAAGATAGCTTCTTTTTATTTGACAGTTAAAGAAAATTGTTTATCATAAGTTTCTGCGACGGTTCTCATAGCAACATTATTGGCTGAGTTTTCAATCCCATGGATGCTAGCCCAAATGTTCCATGAATCGGATAAGTTGTGTTTATTGAAGAATTTGCTTTTGAAGAGTACCGCGAAGGTGAAGACAGTTGTCCTTAGTCTTTCATTGGTGGCTGTTCTTAGTAGATTTTGAACAAATTCAGGTTCAGCCTTTTCAACTTTCTCTGATTCCTTGTCGATGATGCCATCTGTTTCCCATTTCTTGAGTTTATTGAAGTAGTGCATGAGCAATTTCTGCATATGTAGGAACGATTTTAGAGATTCTTCTCTAGATATTCCTTTTCTTGCTGGTAAATCTCTGAATAGACTGTAGAGTCGAGAATCCAAACCAACTCTTTTGTCAGTCGGTTCTGAGTATTTCGCAATTAATTCCATTTCTTCATCAGTGAACTCTCCTCTAGCTTTCTTTAGCTCATTCAATTTATCGTCAGCATTTGCAAGGAATCATGGAATCTCAGCTGCATTGACTTTTAGGATGTCCAAACTTTCCCCCTTATTGACATCATCTTTATGAATCAGGCTTCTGATGTAAGCGTTCAAATTTTGTTGAGTTGATGCCAATATGGTTTGAGCTACAACTGAGTCCTTCATTCCAATTTCCATTAATATCATTCTGTCAACCAGATTATTAAGAATGCTTTCCCATCTATCTTGAGTTTCATCTCTTCTTGCGTCATTCTCAATGGTTGTTTTCCGAAGTTCAATCAAAGTGGTTTGGCAGTTTTCAGTGACAGTGTCCATCTTCTTTTCAAGTTTGGTTCTTTCATCTTGACTAGCTTCTAAAGATTTTAGGACTCTTCCGAATAAGCTATTGTCATCCCTGAATTCTAATAATCTCATTGTGATAAAACTTAATGAGATCAACCTGTGTAGGAACATCTTGTGAGTTTCCAGCTTGTTGGACATTGTTTTTCCTTGTCTCAACTCTAGTTGATTTAGCTTGAGAGATTGGTGAGACAACTTGCTTCAGCTTTTCTCTATATTCTGCCGACCTTCTTCTTTCTTCAGATTGTTTCCTGGCTTCTTCCAAGCTTGATGGATCAATAGCTTTTGCTGGTGATAGATGTACATTGAGTTCATCATCTGACTCTTCACTAGGCATGTTTGCCACAGTTCTTACTATTTCAAGTGTAGACTTGTCAGTGGGAGATTGGTAACCTTTTTCTTGTTCTTTGTCTTGCTGTGTTTCAGATATACTTTCAGAGCTTGAACTTTCACTGCTTTCTCCAGAACTACTAGAATCATCATCAGTATTCAGTTCTGTTGCAGTTTCCTTTTCTTGTAGAGAGGCAAGAATCCCTTTTTGTAAGTTGGGATCTTCCTGAAAATCATCATCATCATCATCATTTTTCTTGAAATTTCCATCAGTTTTGGCTTCAATCCAATAACTGTTTCTGATCAGCGCATATCCTTGATCTATGAACTCATCGGTATTGATTACTTCCGATAGACTTGAAATGTTGTATAATCAAATACCCATTTCTCAATAGCTTCCATTTCTGCTTGCTCACTTCTTTGATTGTCAATGGAACTGAGTTTCCAAGTTCTATATCTGCGCAATCGCTCATAATCAGCTTTCATAAGTTCTCCATGATCAGATGTGGATTTAAATGGTGTGAGAGTATCTTCTGATTCTCTTGTGATCTCATGGTCTTCTTTTTGAATAGAAACTTCAATTTGCATGTGATCAGTTTTTGCAATATCATCAGTTTCCATAAGATTGGTTCTGCTGATTCCTCCCTCAGCAGTGTCTGGGACGACTGATGTCTCTTTTTCAATGATTGAAACTGAGATTGTCGGCTCAGTTTCCATAACTTTCTTACTTACAAATTCTTCAGCAACTTGTTTTTCAGTAGGTTCAGGTTCCAAATCAGCAATATGAACTTCATCCATTGTATGCTCAGTGGGTTCATCTTCATCGACTTGATCATCCAACTGAATAACCTTGGTTGATTCTTTTTCTGCTTCAGCCTCCTTTTCCTCAGAGTGAGGAATTGAGGATTCTTTAACTGTTTCCTCATGTTCTAATCTGGGGGCAGGTTCTTGAGACGTACAATTGGATCTTGAAAGCAACATGATCATATTCAGTGTTGTTTCGTCAATCAGTCTTTCATCACTGTCAGATTCTTCATCAACATGCTCAGTTCTCAGGGTCTGTTCCCCCTGAGTTTTAGCTTCTGTCTGTAAATCAGTTTCAACAGTCTGTTCTCTGTTGACAACTTCAGTTTCTTTTGCTATTTCCATTTCTTGTGATTGCGGAGCTGGTTCTTGAATTGGTAAAACTCCAGTTACCGAAACTGGAATATATTCGGTGAGATTTGCTTCAGTTCTCACTACTGGTGCTGATCCGTCAGCAACTTCAGTTCTTGCTTCTTGTGTTGGTGACACTTCTATTGATTTTTCAGTTACTTGATCAGTTAGGCCTTTTTCTGATTCTTCCAACAGTCTCCTTCTTTTCTTTAAATCTTCAATTTGTGCCAACACCTCATCTCCAGTTGCAGGTTTCCTCGATTTCCTGCTTTTCTTCTTCTTGGGTTCAGTCACAGATTTCTCAGCTTTCCTTTTTCCAGCTTTCTCTTCCTTAACGACAATTTTCCCATCAGCAACTGGTGTTTCTTTTCTCTTTGCGACTCAAAAATGGTCGAGTATCCTCTGGACTACTAACGCAAGAGTCTTCTTGTGATAAAATCGACCTTTCTTTTCATCGGTCTTCTTTTTGGGTACGTCAATTGACTATGCTATCAATTGATCAAATAGATATCTTGCCCAATTGAAATCTTCTCCAAACCAAATCACATATAGCAAATCTAATTTTGCTCCAGATAGATTGCTAAAGTTTCCTGCATTTCCAATGATGCAGTTTGCTAACATTTTTGAGAGAAAATTAAACTCTGGCTTGAGTAGGCTTGTGCTCCCGGTCTGTGAGACGGCGGATTCTCCACTAATCGCTATATCTTTCCATAGTTTCTCCTTTTGTTCCTTGGTCAGTTTGATGGCTACTGATCCTCCGGATTTGTCAAATCCAAAGATTTCTGCAATTAGATCTTCGGTGACCTTGATTTCCTTATCATTGACAGTAGTGATATAGGTTTGTGTGTCTTCTCCTTCTACAGTTGTTCTACCAAATTGATAGAAATCTCCAATGCTTTCTAAGCATACACTTTTCAGATCGATGTTGAAAACAGCATCCAAACCTTTAATTTTCCGGATTTTTGTTGCAATAGAATTGACGAGAGTTTGATCAATATATTTTGCAATATACTGTTCAAGAGATACGATCATTCCGGGTTCAACAAGGGTGAAAGTCATTTTTCTAGATTTGATTGAATATTTTGAAAATTTGAGATTCAGAAAGTGAATTCAAAATTTAAGCGTAAAGAATTAAGAAAAAGAATTCTGGGTATTTATAATCAATTTAGAGTAGTTAAGAATTGAGTGGGACTTAGAACGTCTTGTCATAAATGTTTTGAGATTGCGAAAAAGGTGGATGAGTGTAAAATATGGACGGTTTAGATTGAGAAGGACCACATCTTTTCTTGACATCTGTAGCTAGACTGTAGTGAAGTAGAGTAGATAGGACGTATCAACAGCTGTGTGCGTTCAGTTTTGTCCTTGTGCTGAATTCAAAAACTCAGTTGTAGATACAACTCAGTTTTGTGAATTAGGTTCCATAGTTCTCAGCTAGCGATATTTTTCCTGTAAAACAAAATAAGAAATTTTTGGTACCCATATCTGTTTGGGTCCTAACTGGTTAGTTTTTGATAATACACTTTTAGTTTTAGCTTTATACCTCTCTTGATATTTTGGCTGAGT
This sequence comes from Gentiana dahurica var. dahurica, assembly GCA_024500145.1. Classification (NCBI taxonomy): domain Eukaryota; kingdom Viridiplantae; phylum Streptophyta; class Magnoliopsida; order Gentianales; family Gentianaceae; genus Gentiana; species Gentiana dahurica. The sequence goes on along the minus strand of CM044906.1, from coordinate 80,217,060 downwards.
AAAGTCAGTTTTTATAAACTGTTCTTGTTTTGTCTGGACAGTTTTTGATTTGATCAGTTTGTGAAACTGATGTGAAGGTTCATTCCAATCTTCATTAGTGGAAAATAGTCTTCCTTTCCCTCTAAGTTTATCATTCCATGAGTGATCTTTATTTTCGAATGGATATGACCTGAAGACTTTTCTTACTGATCTCTGATCAGTTCTGCCTCTTTCTGCCTTTTGATTCTTTCTGTAAAATCTGTTGGCTTGGTGTATCTTACCAGTTGATTTTTCAGTTTTATCAGTTTGTGTATTTGATAGTGCTGGGTTTTTGTCAGTTCTAATAATTTTATCAGTTTTCCGAGTTCCTGACTTTTGATTAGTTACAAATTTTATTGCAACTGATCTTGGTCTTAACTTAGAATTGTACTGATTTTCAAACCCTAAACCAGATCTATCTCCAAATGGTTTCCCTGGTTTGAATTGAACTCTGGAAATTGGATCAACTGATGATTCTGTGCTGTTTATTACTTTTGTTGGTTCATCAGTTGGTCGAACTACCTCGGTTCCATTATTAGCCTTGATTTGATTAATTTCAGCATTCAATCTCGAAATTTCAGTTTTCAATAACTTTTTCTCCTTTTTGACATTCTCATAATTCTTTTGAGTTACCTCTAATTCCTTTATGAGTATGTTCAAGGTTTTATTGAAATAATCATTCCTTTGATTGTTCATGGCAGTGTGAGTGCGTGATGTAGATGCAATTACCTCATGATTTTTTATGGATAGATTTTCCGTTGAGGAATCATCAATTTGAACATGCTTCCCTTTTTCATTAATATTTGCCTGTGCTATCCCTAGAAGTATGATTTCCTCATCACTTTCACCTCCATAACTTGTGGGTAGAGCTGCATCTTTGGATTTTGCAATGGTTGGATCTTCAGTAATCTTTTCAGCCAATTTTTCATCTATATAATCAGCTACTCGTAGCCATTCTTTTTCTGCTTCTTCTGAATGATCGCTTAGGGATGGAAATCCTTTGGATTCATCATCAACTTCCGTATTAAACTCAATATCTTCACCATAGCTGTAATAAGGTTCCGGATTTGTGTGAGAGCTTGTAGTACAGAAACTTTCAAATACTTGGTCCTGGAAATTATAGACAACATTTTGCAAGTAATCAGTCAGGGAGTTATTTAGCCAATTTATAATCCTAGATGTATGCATTGTAATGAAGTACGGTAAGGGTTTTCAACAAGCGGTTTATAACTTAAGCAGTAACAACTCGGATCTCCCCCAGAAGGAAGAACTTGCTCCGATACCAATTGTTGGTCCCTTGGAAAGGCTAACACAAGTTTAGAGGGGGGGTGAATAAACTTGTCACCAAAAACTTTCCTGTACTGGATTAACCCCAGGAACTGAGTCTCTCTGAAACTCAAACTGATGATCAACTCAGTTTTGTTCATGTCCTGTAACTTGTGCGGAGTTCAGTTGACTCAACTGAGTATAAGTCAATACTGACTTATATTTAGTCTTGTTAACTGGCAGCGGATAAAACTAGCCTTTAGATAATGACAGTTGTTGACTTGGTATAACCGTGAGAATTAGATAATCAAGATTGTAAAGAAGTAAACAAGTAAGTAAATGCGTAAAGTAAATAAGACAAGTATTATAGAGGTTCCAGGTGGTGTAATCCTGTACGTCCTCTCTTCCCCTGTGATCCGGAGGAAAATTTCACTAGAACTTCTTTGAGATGGCCCGGTTACAAAGAGTCCTAAACTGATAGTCCTTGACTAATCCCTAGCTTCACTATCTAAACACTTGTAGAACAGGTAGGATTGCTGCTCTTCAACTGTTTGAAACACTGGTCCTTGAAGGGTAGAATTGCCTCTTCACCAGCTCATCACAAACACAGTCTTCCTGACTGCACTCAACTGTCCTTCACACCTTATTGGTGTTTCACAGTCTAAACCTTTGATGAAATCAAAGTTGAGACTTGAATCAATAGCTATGATTCAATTGTGATTAGAGCTTTTCTTCGGGATAATTATATTTTGCACAGCTCTGAATTTCTCCAAGTTATAGATTCTCGATTTTGCTTGAATATGCTTGGATACTTGAAGAAATTTCTTGATCTTGCAATTTAGCACTTAGCAGGAATTCTTTCGAAAATGGCTTTCCCCCTTAATTAAATCTTTTCTTGGCTATATAGATTTTCTTTTTAATTCCTCCTGCTCTCCCCCTTTTTTTGTTGTTGTTGTAGATGTAACTATTTATAGGGGTTTGTTTTTCTTGCTTGAATGTTGTAACGGCTATAACTTGTGACCGTTCTGATTTGTCAGTAGCTCATCCAATAAAATCGCTTCCTTTATAACGTTCGACTGTACGATCAGTTTATTGAATGACTGACATGTAAAACTGAGTTTCCTTATCAGTTTTATACTGAGAATATTACTTGTCAGTTTCTTGACTAACTTGGAGCATTAACTGAGATTTTACTCTTCTTCAAATATCAGTACTCCAGTTTTCATCTGATTAAAATTTCCTTAATCAGAGTACACCATAGCAAATTATCTTCTAAGAATTCATTGTCCTTATGATTCTTAGGTCTTCATACAAGGTCTATAAAGTCAATTCAGGTCATCACAATCTTGCCTGAAGTCTAACTTTACAGTCTCGACTTGTAATCTTCATAACTGAGTTTGAACCCTCAGTTCTTCAATCTTCAATAACTGAGTCTGTGACCCTCAGTTCTTCAGTCTTCATAGATAAGCCAACTGAGTCTGTGTCCCTCAGCGAACTTATCTTCTTCAGTTTCTTGGTAAGCTCAGTTTCCTAGTTATCTCAGTTCAAAACCTAGAACTATTACAGTGCTAGTCTGATTTAACCTATACAAATATCAGACTCTATTAAATCCTATACATGATATCTAGACATCTTTTTGCCTTGCACTATAACAGCTAGTTATGACACTTCATCAATGGGGTTAAGAACAATAACTGATTAGGTGATGAATCATCATCAAAACATAAATTTTATTTCCAACAGAATCACTATCTCACCCTCCCTTGCTTCAACATCCTTAGTTAGTTGTGTTATCGCCATGTCTTGTTCCTTCGCCTCTAAATTCAGGTAGTCGATTCGCTTCTTCATCGCTTCCATTTCCTTCTGCATAGCATCAATCGCCTTCTTCAGATCTTGAATGCTTAGATCACCTTGTTGGGTTTCTGGATTCATTTTCACCTTTTTTCTTTCTTTCTTTCAATTGAAATTCCTTATCAGATAATAGGGGCGCTATCTTAGTGTAAATAGGATGTTAAAATAGGGTGTATAAATAGGGTATTGTTCACATGCCGCTTCATTATTCAAATAACCTCTTCGCATGCCTCTTTATTAAACACAACGCTTAAAATTCTTAATAATGACATATAACCACCGACTTTTAGTTTTTTAATTTGTATTTATTTTAATTATTATCACATTTAAATATAACCACCAACTTTTAGTTTTTTAATTTAATTATATCCTCCTATAAAAGTCTATTAATAATTTTTTCCCACAAACATCATCGAATTTTATTAATGATGTTTGTAACAAGCTTAACTTGTGATGAAATTGTGATATCATGCAGTATTTGTATCATTATTCATTTAAAAGTCTTTGTATTTATTTTAAATTATTATCTCATTTAAAAGCCTTTTATATAATATTAAAACTCTATTAATAATTTTGTTTCCACAAACATCATCGAATTTTATTAATGATGTCTGTAACAAGCTTAAACTTATGATGAAATTATGATTGCATCATACATTCCATTCAATATCTTATACTGTAACAAGCTTAAACCTCATAACATGTTAAACATGTAGAAATGTTAAATTGCAGAAAGCATTTAATGTTAAAAAGTAGAACAAAACATCATAAAATATTAAACGGCTTAAAATGTTTATGGCTCAAAACGCCATGCTAACAATTCCGCAACTAGCTTCTTTCTCCACATCGACATGTATTCAAACTGAAGAGATCGCACATCCTGTCTCCCTGTCAAGAACTCAATCCATTTAATGGCGAACATGCCACAATCAACCCTACAAAATATTCAAATAAGTTAAACCAACATCGTCTTAAAAACTAAGAAATGTATCTACACTTTGAATATATGAAATCAAACTTACCCATTTCCTTGAACAGGCAGGCCTGTCACTTTCTCAACCGAGAACTTCTCTAAACTGTACTTCTCATAACCCAGTACAAAGTTCTTCAACATGTACGGTATTCCGACTTGAAGTGGCTCCAACCAACCATCTACGACTGCCTTTTTAACAAGCCTCAGGAGGCTATCATACACACATATCTTCCACTCGTCGATATCAATCCTCAATACAAACCAATGAAATGCGTCAACAATTGGAACATAAAAATATCGGCAAACAGACCACGGTTTGATTACATGTGGAGCTTTTCCATGCACATAGTTCAACAATGTTTTATGTAACTTTTTAGGAATTGTTTCAACATTCGACGGTTTACTTTTGTCATCCCTTGTTCTCTTTCTCCCTTTATTCCCTTCCACGTAGTCTTTGAAGGAAACTTTCACAAAATATGCAAAACGGCTATCAAGAACACAGGCATCTTGTTCAAACAATTCCGGGTGCGCATCGCTGCATCTCCGGATCTCGCACAACGCACTATCCAAAATCTGCATTCCGAAATTTATATATCACTAAACCCTAACCCTAAAACACATACTTTAATATCTTGCTGCAACTTTGAAAATAAAGCAGGCTTACAAAGCTTGGCAATGCTCCACCATCAACAACAACTTTCAAAGAAAAAAATGGAAGTTCATAATCAACCAAACCGCTGTAAAAAAGTTCGGATTACAGAATTAAAATTATTATAAAATGAACAAAGGACTTAAAGTTTTACTTGAAGAAACAAAAATTGGGCGTACATGCCATCTCCAACTTCAACTAGCCACTTTTCGTAGCACTGCATCAACGCATGATCTGCTTCTTGGTACGGATCGTACACATCAACATTAAGTTTCCTTCTTGCCAAGGGACGAATAGGAGGCTTCGCTTCAACATGTTCCACTTTCTGCACCATACGTGATCCATGCCATACCAACAAGGGCAATCCTTCCTCTAAATAAACTAGTAGTTAGTTAGGATTACTAGTCTTTAACAAAATAAATCGAAATTATGTTAATTTTTTTTATATAAAGTACCTTCCTGTTCTTCCTCTTCATCTTCCACCGTAATCACCGTCTTATCCTCGGTTGTCGAGTCTACTAGGTCAACCGAGTCAAAACACACTATTCACAGATCAAATGTTCATGCTTTTTTCATTAATTACTAGTAAATAAAAAAAGAAGAAAACATATGAACTTTCAAAAATATACCTTCCCTTGCACTTTTTTCCTTCTTGTCCTCCGCCATCATGTCGGACTCCTTTGATTCACATTGTTCCTCTTCATCACATCCAACCTCTGCCATCACAGAAGTATGCAACGCCATTATAGATTTCAATGCACTTTTTTCATTCGAGCCCTCCGCCATCATGTCGGAATCCTTTGATTCAAATTGTTCCTCCTCATCACATCCATCATCCATCATCACGTCCTCCTCCTTTCCTTCAGATTCCTCCTTTTCATGACCTCCAACCATGTCGCTAGAAGGATTCATGACATTTTTGCATTTTTCACAAACTAAATTACCCGCCATCAAATCAACCTTCTTTTGCAAAGCAACCACCATCTTCTCCAAAACTTCCACCTTCTTTTTCAAAGCAATATCGGGTTGAAGACTTTCTTGCGCGTTGTCCTCCGTATCATCCTCCCCGTTGTCAGTACAATAACCGTTGTGTTTCGTTAATGCGACATATATGGTTTACGTGTCTCAGCTACACTTGAAAAAAGCTTTGGTAGAACTTTTATCTACATTGAATTCGTTTCATAAATATGAATTAAAACATCATAAAAACCACAACAGAATTTAAGTACACCTAAAAACAATATCTATTCAAACCTGTTTCAACTGCAAAAGCGCTTCGACTTTCGCAGAGCTCACCCTCTTTGTCACTTCCCATTTCACCATTCTTGGAAGACCTCTTGTGTTAACAAGGATCCCTTTTTTCTGTAAATACGGGATGGCTTCAACTGCCCATACCTACATAACATAACATTTACAAAAACTATACAACATTTATATAAGAATTCCGAATTACAATAATGATGATATTCGAATACATACCATGAAAGCATGCGGGAATCCATACAATGCATACTTGATCACATCCTTTTTGAACCAATCACTTAAGTCCCGATTAAACACATGAATGGTGCTTTTATAAGACAAGCTCCCCCATGGAAACTTGTTGAATGCATTCAGATCCTCCACCAAATCAAACCACCACCAATCCAACTGTAAATTCTCCTCACAACCCAACACAATATAAGCCAAAACAACCAACAATCCCAGTTTGTATCGATCGGTTTCATTCCTAATGCATGCTCGATCAAACACGTCGAGCAGATTCTTTCTCTTTATTGATGTCTTTTTCGTCAAATAAGTTGTAACAATCGGACTAGATTTTCCTTTTGTTGATCACCAAAGCCAGCCTCGCCAACATTCAGTCCCGAAACAAGCGTAAACTCTTTTAAACCAAATCTTAGTTGTTTTTCTCCAACAACAAACCAAATTTCGTCCTCCCTTTCAGTCTTTGCCACCCTCGTCATAAACTGATGAACAAGTTGATTCAATCTTATTTCACGAATTTCAAGTAACTTACCGAAACATGAAGCTTTAAACAGTTTTTTGTGTTTAGCGTCTAACTTTTCAAACACATGCCGGGCTTTATCGATTGAACTTCTGTTGAATATATGACACTTTTTGGTCCTATCTTCCGATGTTAGTTCATATTTGAGCTTCATGTTTTACTACGATACAAAAAAAAAACCATTAGATCAAACAAGAAGAATATACCAACGACTAATCCAGTTTCACAAACAAAATCTAACAAACAATTCATTATACCACAGATTAACCAGACCTATCACATTCAAATTCATCATAAACTCCAAATAAAATAATCCATTTCACAATTCAACCCATTTGTCAATTAATCTACATGCATTATCATAAACACACTTAATTCAATATACCCCAAATTAAAGCAGAGCTACACAGTCCGATTTCACAATCAAATTCATCATAAACAATAAATCAAACAACCCATTACACTAAACACACTTAAATAGATTAAAGACACAAAACACACTTAAATCGATTAAAGACAACAAATTATTTATTACTTACCAATCAATTCGATATTGAGATCCTCCTCCGAATATTCTGTTTCTTGAAGATCCTCCTTCGAAAATTCGATTCAAATCGTGTGGATTGATAAGAAGAGCATAAATACTCAGAAATTGGAGCCATGTAAACGATTTTAAGCAAAAAGACGATGCCAACGAGAACAAAGTTTGGGGAAGAGTCGGAAAACAAGGTTTTGTGTGTTATGTGTGTGTTGATAGGAAGAAGAAGATGGAGAATTTGGCTAAGTGTCGGGTGAATTTTGGGGATTTTTGGGGCTGATGGAGGTTGGGGCAATTTGGGGAACACAAGAAAATACGGTTTTTCCTTTTGTTTTTAAATACATGTTTAGTCAATGACTAAATAGACAATGACAAGTAAAAAAAAAGGCTATATGAGCAATTCCCCCAATCATCAAATAACACCTTCAAATCACCGTTAAACATCACCTTTTCATCACCCATCTTCATTCCCTCTTTACCCTCACCAATTTCTGGGATTTTAGAGCTGGGTAGGTGCGAAATTCGAGTCTTTTCAAGAACTCCGGCACACCACCATTTATTCCGGCGAGCTCAGCTTCTAACAGGTAAAAGGCTGAACTTTTCTGTGTAATTTCAAACCCCCATAGCTCCCTATCTCGTTTTTGTTTTCATTTATGATTCAGGACTTTTAATTTGAGATTTTGCGGGGGAAAAAAAAAAAAACCCACAAGTTGCACTAGTGTATACCTTGTTTTGCAAAATCAAATTGAACTATTGCATGTTCTTGACAAAAACGAGTGGATTTTTCTACTGAATTTTGGAACTTGGTTGGTGTTGTTTTGCTGGTTTGTTGCAATGGCAGGAGGTGGTAATAAAAGCAAGAAAACCAGTGGAGATGTGGCTAATTCAAGCAGTAGAGGTGGAAACCCATAGGACATACCGCAAGCCTGGCCGCCTCCGCCACATCAACGAGCGGATTTCGCTCACGGCTCATCGACTTCCTTAAAGTCACTCCCTCTGCTATGTCCATTAATCCTAAATGTGTTGCTATCGCTTCTTCAGATATATCAATGTTCACCCCTCACTAACACAAAGTCGTAGTCTTAGAAGTTTGCCTTCCGTTAGCAAAGAACTCCCGAACAATGGACAAATTTGGTGGACCTGGAGCGGTTTAACTAACTCAAAGTCGTAGTCTTATAAGTTTGCCTACCGTTAGCAAGGAACTCCCGAACAATAGACAAATTTGGTGGACCTGGAGCGGTTTCAATTAAAACAACCCACCCTCGATCTTTAATATTTTTCTAAAATGTTTGATTAACCCCTCCTATCGAAGCCCTTTTTTCTAATCTTATTGTTAAAAAAGACCAAAGCAGCTTCGTTTACGAAATCATGAACTCCGTTTGGTTAGGGCGGTTGACGTATCGGGTCCTCGGGTTGGGTTCTACTACCACCGTTTCTTCCTCCTCAATTTCTATCTCTTCCTCAACTGGCGGTAACCTAACTCGTGACCTATTCATAGGTGGGTTCCTTCGAGTAGGTGCCGGCTACTCCCCCGACCTCTACAGGCTGAAAAGTAGGTTTTAATCGGATTTATCCCCCATTTCACCCGACACAAACCCCTTTCTTCACACGGTTCCCCTTCGTTTTTCTACAACGTTTTCGCAAAAATCACCCCCCACCTCCATTAAATCATCAAATAACACCTTCAAATCACCATTAAACATCACCCATCTTCATTCCCTCTTACCCACACCAACTTTCGTTGGATTTTAGAGCAGTATAGGGGCAAAATTCAAGTCTTTTCAACAACTCCGGCCCACCACCATTTATTCCGGCGATGTAATATTCCAATTTTCGGGAAAGGGCAGACGTGTCATTTTGCGAAAACGAAATATTGGGTTCGGTTCCTTTTATTCGGAGTTTAAGTATTTGTTAAATTATATATATATATATTTCGAAATATATATGTATATATTTAAGGAGGAAAATCTGATTTTTTATTATAAAGGAAGATAATAAGATCTTTATCTTTTTTGGGATTTATCTTATTATAAAGGAAGATAATAAGATCTTTATCTTTTTTTTTGGGATTTATCTTATTATAAAGGAGGATAATAAGATCTTTATCTTTTTTTTTTGGGATTTTCTATTTAAGGAAAATAAATCCCCACAATTCTTATAACCTACTAGAAATCAGATTTTCTCCACCTCCAATATACTCTCTGCGTGTGTGACCAAAAATAGGGCTGAGAGTTTTTCAATCGGCTGTTAAAGCAATTCTTGACGGTTTTCAGATCAGAGTAGAGCGCCGGAATCGTTGTGAAGAAGGCAACGTTTTGATTGCAGAAAGTTGAAGCTTTGATAAGAGAAAGATCAGTTTTAGCTGCTGTTTCTCTGAGTTTTGTTGTTGGAATAAGCTTGCTAAAGGTAAGAAGCTCTTCCTACAATCTAATTGTGGTTTAGAGTAGAATAGATCATGTTTTGGATGCATACTGTATCAAGTTTTAAGCTTAGATGATGTTTAAGGATTAAGTTTTGTTTTGGATCTTAAAAGACATGTTTTTCTACTGTTTTCTGCTATAATTCATGTGCAAGATGTGTTGAAAACGAGTAGAGATCGTTAAGGGTTGAAAAACAGGTTCTAGGGCTTTTTCTGCGTAGGATGCGTACGCATTGGCTAGCAATGCGCACGCATTCCTGATGCAGGATTGCTTAGAATAAGTGCAGCAGGGATGCGCACGCATTCCAGAGTAATGCGCACGCATTGCCCCAGCTTTCTATGTAATGTTGTTTTAAGCTATGTTTTGAATTTTTAAACCTAAATTCATGATTAAATAACCCTAATTAAATATGAACAAGCCCCGATTGAGTTTCTGATTCGTTCAGTTAAAACACCGAATGTACTCTTAAAGGGAGTTGAAGTTCGGATCCGTCGGAAGGGCATGAAAGGGCTTGTGCTTTGATGAACTAGGGTTCATCATTGTCTTGTTGTCTAAGTGAGGGAGTAGAGCTGATAAGGTGAGTATTATTCTGAAAACACTTAGGTGACTTCACATTAATAATTACATAAGTGTAGTAAAAGCTAAAACGTCATCTATTCTTGGTTAGGCACTGATTCAAATCGGCGATGTGATACGTTCATAAAAAGTGGACAACGCTACTGGCTCAAAAGGCTGAAGGGTAGTGGAGGAAACCCATCGAACGTATATGCATACCAGGGAGATCCCGGGACTACCGGTGCTAATCACCGTAGTTGGCAAGTATATCTCGTGGTGGAATTTTCACCATGCATTGTGTCCTTGAGTAATGATGTAACAAAGATAAGCTATGTTAGAAACGTATAGTCACGACGTGTCGATGGGCATGTAGTGAACCCTAGATCGAGTCGGTCTCAGTAAGGCAAATCTTTTAATGATAAACCTTAATTATATTGTAGCTTCTACTTCTTACTTTGTACATTGTACTTACCTCAAATGCATGTTTATTTATGTGTTTGGGGGAGAGAAGACGAGCAGGTAAATGATGAGTTCGAGGAGGACTTTGATGACGACGTTTGAGGACGCCGGAGTTGAAGACTTTGATTAATAATTATTCATTTCTTTGTTTATTTCCTAGATTTGGATTATAATTGGATTTTGTAGTTTATTGTTAGCATTTTGGAATTCGTACATTTTGGATTCGTTGGTTTCATTTTCCAATGTAATAATATTACATTTCCTTCTTTAGTTCTTGATTTCTATTCTTGGTTACTTGAAAAAAAATTACCCGAGTCTTTTTAGCTTCCGTTTGCTTTTATTTGATACGACGTAGTAGAGGCTTACGTGTAACATTTTTTATTTAATATTACGCGTGCCGGACGTTTCGATTTCCGGATAAGGACTCGGTGTCCGGGAACGGGGCGTTACAGGCGAGCTCAACTTCTAACAGGTAAAAGGCTGAAATTTTCTGTGTAATGTCAAACCCCCATAGCTCCCTATCTCGTTTTTGTTTTCATTTAAGATTCTGGACTTTTAATTTGACTTTTTGCGAGAAAAAAGGAAAAAAACAAGTTGCACTAGTGTATATCTTGTTTTGCAAAATCAAATTGAACTATTGCATGTTCTTGACAAAAACGAGTTGATTTTCTACTGAATTTTGGAACTTGGTTGGTGTTGTTTTGCTGGTTTGTAGTTGCAATGACAGGAGGTGGTAATAAACGCAAGAAAACCGGTGGAGGTGTGGCTAATTCAAGCCGTAGAGGTGGTAAGGCTAGAGGCCGAGGGAGTAGTCGGTCACCTACTCGAAGGAACCCACCTAGGGGTAGGTCACGAGTTAGGTTACCACCAGTCGAGGAAGAGATAGAAATTGAGGAGGAAGAAACGGTGGTAGTAGAACCCCGACCCGAGGACCCGATACTTCAGCCGCCCCAACCAATTGGAGTTCAGGATTTCGTAATCGAAGCTGCCTTTGGTCTTTTTAAACAACGAGATTAGAAAAAAAAAAAGGGCCTTCTAATAGAGAGGGGGTTAATCAAGCTAGGGTGAATAAGACATTTTGAAAAAATCTTAAAGATTGAGGGTGGGTTGTTTTAACTGAAACAACCCCAGATCCACCAAATTTGTCCATTGTTCGGGAGTTCTTTGCTAACAGTAGGCAAACTTATAAGACTACCGACTTTGTGTTAGTGAGGGGGTGAACATTGATAAGTCCGAAGAACAGTAGGCAAACTTATAAGACTACCGACTTTGTGATAGTGAGGGGGTGAACATTGATATGTCCGAAGAAGCGATAGCAACACATTTAGGGTTAACAGACATAGAAGAGGGGAGTGACTTTAAGGAAGTCAATGAGCGTTTACGTGAGCGAAATCCGCTGATGTGGCAGAGGCGGCTAGGCTTGCGGTATGTCCTATGGCACAGTGGATGCCACAAGGTAATAACCCACGCCACCATGTCATGACTTTGGATTGGGATGGAGACCGTAGACTCGCGTGGCATTTTCTTTTTCCAAATGTCTTGTCCCTCAACTTTTACTCACGCTTTCATCAACGGTAACCCAATAAATACCGCTGCCCTTATCCGTGAAAAACTAACATCTTGGTTCACAATACCCCGTGCCAAATTGATCTTTCCGCTTCTTATCACGGATATGGCATTAAAGGCCGGAGTCCGACCTTCAACGCCGACATCCCTGCCATCAGGTTAGAACGCAACCACAGTCTCAAGTAGATCCAACCTAGGCACCACCTTCTCCACCACACCCTTTAAGTCAAGAAGACCGAGACCAAACTTTCTATTCGGTTGCGAGGTCCATACGTGATTGGGCCAATGATTTGAGGGTGGGTATGATTGCATAAGTAGCACCGGTCTTGACCCGACCCTACCCATTCGACCCGATGATCCACGATTATATTCCCAGCTTTTCTACCGATAGCTTTGCGGAGAAAGAAAACAATGGCATCGGGATGGAAGATTTAGACGGGGGAGAGGATGTTGACATGCCAAATGTGGCAGAACCGGCTTGGCTCGATGTGGACCCGTTTGTTAGGAGGGACAGAGATGTGCACAAACGTGATGTGCAGGATTTTCGTGATTGACCTATTTTACTCATGATGCTGTTGAAAGATTTTCTGTTCGAAACTTTCTGTTTTGGCTCCAACTTCGAAACTCTCGTTTTGTAATCTTTTGTAAGCTCGTGGGGGCATGACTACTATCGTACTTTTTAATTTTCTGCACTTTTATTTTATCGGCTATTAATGGCTATTTTGGTATCTTATTGTAATGCCCCGTTCCCGGATACCGAGTCCTTTTCCGGAAATAGAATGTTCGGCACGTATAATATAAATTAAATTCTATATTATACGTAAGCCTCTACTACGTCGTATCGAGTTTCGCATTTACGGAAGCTAAAAGACTCGGGTGTATTTTTTTTTTATACCAGATACAAGATAAGAATAGAAACACAACATACTAAAAATAGAAAGATATCTTACAACAACGATACATAAGTCTTACAACCATACGAATTTCTTAAAGAAAGAAAGAAAGTACAACAAGTATTTTACAAGAAAATATCAAAGAAATACAACATGTCTTGAAAAATAAAGTGCAACATAGTACATTATATAGTCTAATAGAAATAAATCATGATAAAAGCATATCATGACAAGTCATCAAACATCATCCTCGAAGTCCTCATCAAACTCATGTTCAACCTGTTCATCTTCTCAACCTCAAACACAACAAATTTGAGGTAAGTACAAATGTACTTAGCAGGAAAACCTGTTCATCTTCTCAACCCCAAACACAACAAATTTGAGGTAAGTACAAAGATACTTAGCAAGAAACAGAAGCTATTGCATTAACTAGATTTCACAAAGAAGGATTTACATAGTTTTTAAGTTATCTTTATTTGACCGACTTAATTCTAGGGTTCACTTCATGCTCATCAACATACTGTGACTAAACGTTTCTAACTTAACTCAAATTTGTTACATCTGCACTCAAGGGCACTACGCATGGTGCTACCCACCACGAGGTATCGTTTGCAACCTATCAGTGGATCACACCGATAGCCACGGGTTAAGACCCGATAGTGTACACTTTCGGCGAAGTCCTCCTACCATTCAGCCGTTTATAGGCCAGTAGAGTTATTCACTTTATCTGACCACCCACACATCGCGATATAAACAAGTGTCTTACCTAGAATGTTTACGATGTTTAGTCTTTTACTACACACTTATGTAAATTATTAATCATTAACTAGCCACCTAAGTGTTTTCAAGGTAGAAGCTCACTTAACCACTCTACTCCCTCACTTAGACTCTAGACACAACACCCTAATCACGTACATAGACATTGATGAATACTAATTCATCAAAGCACAAGTCATTCATACCCTTCCGACGGTCCCGAACTTCAACTCTATGGAAGAGTACATTCGGTGCCGGAACTAAACACATCAGAAACTTAATCCAGGCTTGTTCATGCTCATTTAGCTTGTTTACATCATTAATATAAGGTTAGGAACCAATCCCAACTTACTACACTCGAAAACACGCAAAAGCGGTCAAAACAGCATTTCAGGGCCATAGGCCACGGCTTGTAAATCATAGGCCACGGCCTATGACATAGCAGAATTCTCAGAACTCTCTGAATCAGATAGGCCACGGCCTATGACACCTAGAGCATTTTTCTGCATTTTACCGATTACTACCCAAAACCAACCAAGTTTAACATATATCTAAACATCATAACAGCAGAGAAACTCTACTTTAAGATCACATAGCACCAAGCTTTCAACATCAAAACACCCCCAAAACAAAGCCCTAACTTCACCAAACCATAATTAACAGAATAGAGAAGATTTCCTTACTTGATCAAAGCGCAACACCAAGCAAAACTTCAGAAAATCTGCAGGCACTTCTCAAACTCCAACAAAACCTATTTGATGCACAGCCAATTCACAAACTAGTTAGGATCAAGGTTTCTAACTACTCAGATTTACGAATTACACAACTTTCTTCAGCCAAACATGATCAAAACGTGATGAAACCAAGATTAGGGCTATTTTCATACCTTGATAAAATCTGGAAATCTTAGTATCAAAACGATCCTTGTGCTCTTACGATGCTCCTGCTCTAATTATATCTGAAATCCGTTTAAGAGCTTGTGAGATAATTGGAAAAGTCTCCTTTGTCTTTCTTTTGCTCTCAACGTATAAACTGAACGTTAATGTTTCTGACAATCTTTCTGATTAGTGGGGAGTTTTATTTCCCCAATAAAACCTCTCCCTTAATTACCAAAATTTCCCTTTATAAAATCCTTAATTGCAAATTAACCCTCTAATATATATTTATATATATATATATATATATATATATATATATATATATATATATAACTATTTATAAAACTTTAATTCCATAAAAGAGATAAATATAATATTTCGTTCTCGCAAATTGACACGTCTGCCCTTTCCCGAGAATCGAAATATTACATTCCTCCCCCCTTAAGAGGAGTTTCGTCCTCGAAACTTGCACATACCTCGTAGATTCTGGAAATTCAGTGATCATATCATCTTCCACTTCCCAAGTTGCTTCATTTGGTGAATGATTACTCTATTGCACTAAAACCAAAGGAATCATCCACCTCTTGATCATCTTTTCCTTTCTATCCAAGATCTTAACTGGCTTTTCATCATAGGCAAGGTTGTCTTGAAGTATTTCTAGATCAACTGTAGCTTCAACATCCGACTTCGTCAAACACTTCTTCAACATCGATACATGAAACATGTTGTGGACTCTTGACATTGAATCTGGCAACTTGAGCTTATATGCCAACGGTCAAACTCTCTCAAGGATCTCAAAAGGTCCAACATACCTTGGACTTAACCTTCCCTTTTGTCCGAAACGTTTTATTTCTTTCATCGGTGAAACTCGAAGGTATACTCTTTCACCAACATCAAATTCCAAAGGTCTTCTATGAACATCGGCCCAAATTTTCTGACGATCTTGAGCTGCCTTCAAGTTCTTCTTAACCAACAAAACACTTTCCTTAGCTTGTTCAACCAATTCTGGCCCGGTGAGTTGCTTCTCCCCAACTTTGTCCCAAAACAGTGGCGTTCTACATCTTTTACCATACAAAGCTTCAAACGGCAGCATCCCCAAACTTGCATGATAACTATTGTTGTAGGAAAACTCGGCTACGGGTAGGTAATCATCCCATGACCCACCTCCTTCCAAAACACAAGCTCTTAACATATCTTCTAGTGTTTGGATTGTTCTTTCTGATTGTCCATCTGTTTGAGGGTGAAAGGCCATACTCAAGTCCAACATTGTGCCCAAGGCCTTTTGTAAACTCTTCTAAAACCGACTAATAAACCGGCTATCACGATCCGATACAATTGAGATAAGCACTCCATGTAGCTTCACAATATTGTCTAAATAAAGAGTAGTCATCTTCTTCAATGACATGTCAACTTTTATGGGTATGAAATGGGCTGACTTAGTTAATATATCCACAATAACCCAAATCATATCATGTCCACTCTTGGTCCTTGGCAAACCGGTGATAAAATCCATGGTGATCTTATCCCACTTCCATTCGGGGATATCTAAAGGCTTTAGCATACCTCCTGGTTTCCTATGTTCGGCCTGGACTTTTTGACACGTATCACATTCAGCCACAAACTTGGCTATTTCTAACTTTATTGAAGGCCACCAAAAACGTTCCTTCAAATCCCTATACATCTTGGTAGCTCCTGGGTGGACTGCAAAGGCGATTCCATGTGCTTCGTCCATGACTCTCTGTCTTAGGTCACCTACATTGGGCACACACAACCGGTCTTGGTACCAAAGATTTCGATTTATATCTAGTACATAACCCACTGTAGGCTTTTCTCTTGCAACTTTCTTCATGTCTACTATAGTTGGGTCTTCATCTTGCTTACCCCGGATGTCATCCATCAACTCTGACCTAGCCAAAAACGGTGCCACAAACTATGGATTCCCACACTGATCAAAATTCTGAATTTTCAGCCCATCTAACTGTTCTGCCACATCTTCAACCCCTGATACTGCATACACTGGCTTCCTACTCAATGCATCTGCAACCACATTCGCTTTACCCGGATGGTACTGAATATCCAAGTCATAATCCTTCACGAACTCTAACAATCTTCACTGCCTCATATTCAAATTCTCTTGAGTGAAAAAGTATTTTAAAATCTTTTGGTCCATGAAGATTCTTGCCTTGACTCCGTACAAGTAGTGCCTCCAAGTCTTTAAGGCAAACACTACCGCTGCCAACTCTAAGTCATGTGTTGGGTAGTTCTTCTCGTCTACCTTTAACTGTCTAGATGCATAGGCTATTACCTTGCCCTCTTGCATCAACACACAACCTAAACCTTGTCCCGAAGCATCGGTGTACACATCATAATTATCAAAGAATTCCGGAACTGCCAAAACTGGTGATGTAGTCAATCTATCCTTCAAAGTCTGAAAAGCTGCCTCACACTCACTAGTCCATTCAAACTTCACATTCTTTTGTGTGAGTTTGGTGAGTTGTGTGGCTATTTTGGAAAATTCTTGCATGAACTTCCTGTAGTATCCAGCTAACCCCAGAAAACTTCTTACTTCTGAAACTGTGCTAGGTCTTGGCCAATTCTCAACCGCTTTTATCTTTGCAGGGTCTACATGTATACCATCCCCAGATATCACATTCCCTAGAAACCTGACTTGCTTCAACCAAAACTCGCATTTCAAAAACATAGCAAACAACTGTTTTTCTTTCAAAGTCTTCAACACGGTTCTTAAGTGTTCTTCATGCACTTTCTCATCCTTTGAGTAGATAAGGATATCATCTATGAATACTATCACAAATTTGTCCAAATAAGGAATGAAAACATGTTGCATCAAATCCATGAATGCTGAGGGAGCATTAGTGAGTCCAAAAGTCATAACTAAGAACTCGTAATGTCTATACCTTGTACTAAAAGCTGTCTTAGGTATGTTTGCCACTTTAATCTTCAACCGATGATAACCAGATCTAAGGTCGATCTTAGAAAACACACTTTTTCCTTGCAACTGGTTAAACAGATCTTCGATCCTCGGTAGTGGATACTTGTTCTTGATGGTGAGGTTGTTCAAGGATCTATAATCTATACACATCCTCATGCTACCGTCCTTCTTCTTTACGAACAACACAGGGGCTCCCCACGGTGAAGTACTTGGCTGAATTATATTCCTTTCTAACATATCCTTTAACTGAGCTTTCAATTCCTTTAATTCAGCCGGTGCCTACCTATAAGGTGATTTTGCTACTGGTGCTGCCCCCGGTACTAACTTGATTTCAAACTCAATCTCCTTATCCGACATTTCCTGGTAACTCATCCAAAAATACCTCGGGGTACTCTCTGGCTATAGGGGTTTCTTCCAACTTAGGCTTAACTTGCTTTACATCCATTGCATACAACAAGTAGCCCTCACAACCTTTCTGACATGCTCTTATAGCCTTAACCGCTGAGATTATCGGATGACGTTTCTTACTTGGCTTGTACACGTTACCTTGAAAGGTCTTAGAAGATTTTATGGGCACTTTAAAGGTTACTCTATTTTCCCTACAGTCCAAGTGTACATAGTTCTTGGACAACCAATCTATTCCCAAGATCACGTCAAAGTCCGTAAAGTCCAACACTGTAAGGTCACCCTTACAACGGTAAGATCCTACACGAATGTCTACTTGAGGTATCAACTTCATCACTTTAGTAACTCTTCCTAATGGTGTAGTTATTTCCAATGTATTCCTTAAAGCTTCCATAGGTAAGTTTAGTTTCTTAGCAACCTTAGAAGACACAAAAGTGCTAGACGCTCCGGTATCAAACAAAGCCTTAACTGCTAGTTGTCTAATATTATTGTACCTAAAAATGTAAATTCGTTTATTTAAATACAACTATAACATGATTTAACGTGCTATAATAGTACTTTAATAACATAGAATGAACAGATTAAAAGTACCTGAGATAACATTGTCACCTGGCTCCGCAATCTCCGACTCCATAGCAAAAACTCTGACCGGTCGGCTTGAACTTCCTTTTCCACTTGCTTGAATATGATTTTCTTTGCCTCCATTGGTTGGACAATTCCTTGCAAAGTGTCCAGGATCCACACAGTAGTAACAGCTGCCCGTGCTAGCCTTGCACTCACCCGAATGAAACCTCTTGCATTTCTGACAAAGGGGTGCACTTGCTGAAGGTGCTGCCAATAAGGATGCTGATGTCCTCTTCATATTCTGTTGAGGTGCTACCCGACTACTCCCTTGACTCATCCCAAATGTTCTCTTAGCACCAACTATCATTGAAGGTATGTTCTTAAAAGTTTCCACTTCTATGGCTTTGTTCAACAATTCTGTCATATTCCTCGGCGATGCTCCCATCATACCAGCTTGGATCTCACAAGATAAACCATTCTCATAAAGGGCCATTTTCTTCTCCGCAACTCTCATGATTTCAGGATAGAACCTTCCCAACTCATTGAAACGGTTAGTGTATTGAGATACGGACGTGTGTTGACCTTGACTGTGTCTCAAAAATAGACTTGCTTGATTTGCTTGAACTGCTGATGGATAGTACTCATTATAGAAAAGTTCCTTGAATTCTTTCCAATCCGTAATCTTACCTCGGCTGCTCTCTATTGCATCAAACCAACTCTCCGCCGTATTCAACAAAAATCCTGCAGCTAACTGAGCCATCTCTGCTTCGGGCACATTCACATTTCTACATGCCTTTTCAAAGCTCCTCAACCACATCTCAGCCTTGATTGGTTCCACATTTCCATGAAAGTCTTGCATACGGTTCCTTTTCAACCTAGTGTACCAATCCACGGGTGGTGCCTGCTCATATGCTTGAGGTCTAACCGGAGGGTAAGCAGGTGGGTAAACCGGTGGATAGGCTGGTGGATAACCTGGGGGTGCTTGTGGTGCTTGAGGTGGATAAGGTGGTGGATATTGTTGGAAATAAAATTTATGCTTTGATGATAATTCATCGTAATTATTCAAAGTATTACCTTAACCTCATTGATGAAGTGCTGAAGCTAGTTGTTATAGTGAAAAGCTAAAAGATGTCTAGAATTGAATGTTTAGGCTTTACTAGAGTCTGATATTTGTATAGGTTACATCAGACAAGCACTGTAATAGTTAGTGTGTCGTAAAACTGAAAACTGGAAGTCATTTAGAAAACTGGAAGTCATCAAGATAAACAAACTGACTCAGACTACACCTATACGAAACTGAAGAAGATAAGTTTGCTAAGGGACACAGACTCAGTTGGCTTACCTAGAAGATTGAAGAACTGAGGGTCACATACTCAATTATTGAAGATTGAAGAACTGAGGGCTCAAACTCTGTTATGAAGACTACGTCGAGACTGTAAAGTTAGACTTCAGGCAAGATTGCGGTGACCTGAACTGACTTTATAGACCTTGTATGAAGACCTAAGAGTCATAAGGACAATGAATTCTTAGAAGATAATAAGTCATGGTGTACTCTGATTAAGTCAATTATAATCATATGAAAAACTGGAGTACTGATATTTGAAGAAGAGTAAAATCTAAGTTAATGCTCCAAGTCAGTTAGGAAACTGACAAGTGACAATCTCAGTATAAAACTGATAAGGAAACTCAGTTTTATATGTCAGTCATCCAACAACTGATAGTACAGTTGAACGTTATAAAGGAAGCAATTTTATTGGATGAAATACTGACACAACAGAACGGTCAGAAAATATATCCGTTACTAAATAGACGTTGATAAAATTCGAATTCAAGCCAAATGAACATTGGACCTCACACTATAAATAGAGGACTTTGCACCAAGGATTAAAAAGAACACAAATATAGATATTTAACAAGAATTAACGTGTGCATTAATCATTCGAATTGCTATCATCTGTGCGCTATAACAAAATCATATCAAGAATTTCTTCAAGTGTTCAAGCTACCAAGAATTTATCAAGAATCAGACACTTTGAAGAACTACAAACAAGAATCAATTCATTGATTCTCAACCCAACTTTGATTCTATATCAAAGGTTTAGACTGTGAAGAAACCGGGAAGGTTTTGTCAAGGACAGTTGTTATAGGCAGTCGGGCAGACTGTGTTTGTGGTGGTAGCTGGTGAAGAGGCAATTCAATCCTCTAAGGACCAGTGTTCAAGCAATTGAAGAACATCAATTCTACATGTTCTACAACTGTTTAGATAGTGAAGCTAGGGATTAGCCAAGGACTATTATTTAGGACTTTTTGTAACAGTTCACCTCAAGAAGTTCTAGTGGAATTTTCCTCCGCACCACAGGGGAAGAGAGGATGTACAAGATTACACCACCTGGAACCTCTATAATATTTGCCTTATTTACTTTACACACTTATTTACTTACTCAGCATTTACTTACTGTTAAGGGTGATTTTATGCGATTTATAACGTTATATTTTATAGTGATTCCCTCCATATTCATATAATTTGCATAGAAATTAAGTGTTTAATTGAATTATTGAGCAAATGAGTTTTTAAACGGGTTAATCGCAAAGTTAGTGGATTTATGGGATTTTACTGTTGAGTTTATATTAATTTGGATGATATTACACTTTGCCATGTTTTATTATCTTGTAGATACACGAAATTGGTTCAAAAGAGGATTAAAAGATGTTAAGGATCGGGGTTTTATGAAGAAAAAGATATAGAGATGAAGTTGATTGAAGATAGAGATGGAAAAATCGGATTTGAAGTAAGATGAACGTACGTCCTAAGTCCCGTCCAGTGGACGGGCGTCTATGCAAGTGAACGAGCGTCCAGGCTGAAGAATTTGATTCAGAGTTCTCCCCAAATTAGTGGACGAGCGTCTGATTTAAAGAAGGACGGGCGTCTGATCATGACTCGGCCTGATTCGAAGTTTTCAAGCTATCTGGACGGGCGTTCGGCCCATCAAACGGGCGTCCAGCCGGCCGACATAGCAGCACCGCCTTAAAATTCTACATATAGCTGCGTTATTTACAACAATTACATCAGAATTTCGAACCCTAAACCCTAGGGGCGGCTCAGTTTTTATTGCTTTTATTTTCTAGTTAGATTCAAACACTTTTTATGTATTTTTACTCAAACAATTCGATTTTCAAGAGGATGCTAAGAGGCTAGACCTCTATTGAACAAGCGTCGTGAAGCCATCCGATCAACAATTCAGTTTCGTTTATCGATTGTCTTGTGAGTTTTTAATTCAAGTTGTTTCTTTATTATGTTTATCATGTTTTTATGCAATTATATCGAAAGATCTTTGCATGTATGATGTTTGATTTTGATGAGAATCGTGTTAAACCCTAGATCGCCATAATAAAGAATAGATCTTTAATCTAATTAACGAGAGTTATTAGGTTAGATTTCTAGGTTAGAAACTTATAAATTTCACACCTTTGGTTAGAAGGCATTAATCTTTAGATCGAAAGATAGAAGATTAATAGGCGAATTTGTCTAAGAAATTAGGAGTTCATACCTTGGCTAGGTGAATCATAACTTGATTAAGAATCACAAGATAATCTCGATAGAAATTGATAGTTGTAGGATAGGTGGATCAATAGCTTGTTCGCTCGTAAACCATTGATTAAACCACTTGAATTTGAATTGATTAGTAAATTTACAATCTTTATTTCGTAATAGACTTAGAATAGATTTAGTTTAGATAATTTGTTCGCAACCATATTTTCCCTGGATTTAGATCTCGATCTTCTGTACAGTTATTCCTATTTGTAGTTTCGCGTTTTTCGTTTTAGTTTTCACTGTTTTATTTTCATATCTTTTTAGTAGTAACCGTGACATAGTTAGGTTAGATAATAAAAACTAGGTTAAACAACCCCGATTCCCCGTAAGATCGACCCGGTATCAACCTCTATACTACGATCCCTACACTTGGGGTATACCGGATTTATAAATTTATTACTTGTTTATTTTGCTTAGATAAAATCCGTGACAAGTTTTTGGCGCCATTGCCGGGGAACCGGACGGTTGTCTAGTTTTTATTTTCATTAGTAATCTAATTTAGATATTTTGTTTTTAGTTTCTGTTTTTCGTAGGGTAAAAATTTCTGTTTCGTTTCTGTTCCAGTAAACGGGCGTCTGGGTTAGTGGACGCCCGTCCAGTTAAGTTTTTATAACTCTGTTCGTTTTTACCCAGTCAGACGAGCGTCTGGTTATCCAGACGTCCGTCCTGTTCATCTTCCAGGCAGACGCCCGTCCAGTTATCTGGACGCCCGTCTGACCTCTTTTTCTTTAAAATCTTTTCTCGGTTTTAACCTTTGATTAAAAGGTTAAACAACTAGATTTTGGTTTCGGTTTATGCAAACTCGGAGTCCAAAAGGGGCCACTACTCTATACCCCTGACCTTGAGCGGACCATAGTCCGACCAAACAGGAGAAGACTCTGTTTTGCGGACCTCCCTGACGAAAAGAACACAGTCGATCGAGGTATCGAGCAAGATCTGACTCAAGAGATCGAAAATATAGTCATTATGGATGCTGAAGATAGACGTACGTTGGCTGACTACGCCATGCCTGGCGAAGTCAGGGTCAACCCGGCTATCGTTCTACCAACCATCACTGCACCTACTTTTGAACTGAAACCCGGGCTCATTCAGATGATGCAGCATGCATCTATCTTCCACGGTTATCAGTCAGAAAATCCTCATACTCACTTACACACGTTTCTAGAGATATGCGGTACAACTCGCATCCAAGGAGTAAGTGAGGATGCTATAAAACTTAAACTGTTTCCATTTTCCTTACGAGGGGAAGCAAAAGAGTGGTACCACTCTCTCCCTTCTGAAACTATCACTACCTGGGCGGAACTCGAGAAAGAGTTCATGAGTCAATACTTCCCACCTTCTAAGACAACCCAATGTTTAAGTGATATTTTCACATTCTGCCAGAAGGAAAATGAGTCATTTTTCGAGTGCTGGAAGAGGTTTAAATCTCTTCTTAGAAAGTGTCCCCATCATGGCTTGCCATTACAAAGGCGAGTCAATACTTTCTTCAGTGGATTGACCGAGCTCACGAAGGGCATGGTTAATAGTTCTTCGGGTGGGGCATTTTTAAGGAAAACACCTGAAGAGGGGTGGGCATTATTCGAGGATATTTCCAAATACAATTATGCCCCCTCATATCAAGCTATCCAAGCACCTCCTCCTCCCAAGATTGAGGAGGTGAATATGCAAGGTCTGATTGCCATGCTGCAAAAGCAGATGGCAGCTTCTCAAATTTCTCCTAATCCAATCAATCAGAATCCTTCCCTTCAACAGAACTCTCAGGTTCTGAACTGTGAAAATTGTTGTCAGACTGGCCATATGGTTGGCCTGTCTCAATTTGTCCCCCCTTCTGCTTATCAAGTTAAAACTGTTAATGACAATGGACAGTATAATCCGGTCACATGTCAGAACTGTGACAATGTGGGGCATACATCTCGCTTCTGTCCTATGAACGGACAGAATGCTGAAGTAAACGCTTTCTCTGGCCAGACCAATCAGAGGTTTAATAATCAATTCTCTGGCCAGAGTAATCCTCAAAACCAGGGTTTTAGTCAAAATCAAAATTTCAGTCCAAGCTCGAATTTTAATCAAAATCAAAACTTCAATCGAAACCCTGCTTACACTCAGAACCAGAACTCCAATTTTTCCAACCAGAATCAAAGGTTCAGTCAGAATTGGCCTAACAATTCTAATTCTACATTTCAGAATCGGTCCAGCCAGCCTTATCCGCAGAATTTCCAAAACTCTCAAGGCCCCTCGCACTCAAGTGATATCCAAGCTGAATGGAGCTCCTTTCGGGAAGAGCAAAATAAAAACATCCAACTCCTGATGAGCACAAACAAGAATATTGAGAGACAACTAGGGCAATTGGCTGAATAGTTAGCTTCTAGACCCCCAGGGCAGTTGCCCAGCTTCACAGAAAAGAATCCAAAGGGTGGTCAAGTCGCTCAGACCGACCTGAATAATAGCCAATGCACCGACCTGGTACCTTCAATTCCATACGGTAGAGAAGAGGCCAGCGCGATGAACTTAAGGTCAGGTACTCAACTAAGTGGTCCCCCTCACCAGGGAAACCACTAACCCCTCCTGCCAGCGATAAGGCAGGAGGGAAAGTCGAACACCTACGTTCCCCTTGGCTGCAAGAGAATACTCAGGTGGCTGATCCCCGAGAGGTGAAAATTTTGGAAGTCCTCGGTGGCTGAACCCCGAGGAATGAAGAATCAAGTGAGAGTCGGGAGGCTGATCCCCGACTAGTAAGACGAATGAAAAGGTGGTGAGGTGGAAGGATTTGGAAGACAAAGCTATCAGTTCATCCTCGAAGAAAGCCTTTTCTGAGAGTGACTTGAAAAAGCTTCCATTTCCACCTAGAAAAAGCAACATCTCCTTGAATGAGGATAAAAAGTATGAAAAAGTGCTAAACCTTCTGAAAAATACTCAGGTTAATCTTCCATTATCCGAGGTTTTGGTTGAGATGCCTAAGTATACCAAATTCATCAAGGATGTTGTTTCCTCCAAGAAGAAGTTAGCAGACATGGATCGGTTGATTGGTGAGGATTGCTCTATGATCAATTACCAAGATCTACCAACCAAGAGGGGTGACCCTGGGAAATTTGTGCTCACATTGCTGATGGGAGGCCTAGTCTTCCCAAACTCTTTATGTGACCTGGGTGCATCCATAAGCCTGATGCCATTGTCTGTCTGCAAACAGCTTGGGTTAGACAATCTTCTAGAACCCACCACCATGAATCTTCAATTCGCGGATAGATCTTCCAAGAAAGCTGCGGGAATACTAAAGGACGTGTTAGTTCAAATTGATAGATTTACCTTCCCGGTTGACTGGTACGTTCTGGACATAGAGAAGGATGAGAATGTCCCTCTAATTCTTGGAAGACCTTTTCTGTCTACAGCCAGAGCCCTCATTGACTGTGATGGTGGGCAAGTGACGATACGAGTTGGTGATCAAGAGGTGAGTTACAATGTTTCCAAAGCTAGCCAGAAACCCTCTGAAAGACCGACCGGCTTCTCCATTGACGATATGTCTGATGACTTCAATGATTTCATGGAAAAGCAAGTCATGGCTGTTGCAACTGAATACGAGCGACTAGTTGAGAAGCTGAATAATCATGGTGTGGTGAATCTAGAACAGTTAGAAGCTGAATTAGAGGATGAGTTGTTGAAAGGAGAAGCTTTGGCAGTGGGACCACTAAGTAAACTCAGCGATGTTGAGTTGAAAAGTGGAGATCTTAAATCAAGTTTGGAAGACCCCCCTGCAGATCTGGTATTGAAGCCGTTGCCTAAACATCTAAAGTATGTGTTTTTAAGAGAAGGTGACAAGCTTCCATTAATTATATCTGCCAAGCTGTCTCGATTAGAAGAAATGAAGCTATTAAACGTCTTGAAGAAGAATGAGAAAGCCTTTGGTTGGCAAGTAGGAGACATCAGAGGGATATCTCCTGACATCTGTATGCATAAAATCAAGACTGAAGAGGGTGCGAAATGTGTTAGACAACCCCAGAGGAGGCTCAACCCTCATATGCAAGAGGTGGTCAAGAAGGAAATTATCAAGCTTTTAGATATGGGTATCATATACGCAATCGCTGACAGTGAATGGGTATCCCCTACTCAGGTAGTTCCCAAGAAAGGTGGAATTACTATTGAGAAGAATGAGAAGGGAGAAGAAATAGCATTGAGACTTGTTACTGGTTACAGAGTCTGCATTGATTACAGGAAACTCAATGAGGTAACAATGAAGGATCATTTCCCCCCTTCCTTTCATTGATCAGATGCTTGAGCGTCTGGCGGGACACGCATTCTACTGTTTCCTGGACGGATATTCAGGATATTTTCAGATACCCATCGATCCAGTTGACCAAGAAAAGACCACTTTCACCTGCCCTTATGGTACATTCTCTTACAGGCGGATGCCATTTGGTCTTTGCAATACCCCAGCTACATTTCAAAGATGTATGCTGGCTATCTTTGACGGGTTAGTTGAAAAGTGTATGGAAATTTTCATGGATGACTTTTCGGTCTTTGGTCAATCTTTCGATGATTGCCTTGATAATCTTGACCAGGTCTTATCCAGATGTGTGGAAAAGAAATTAGTACTAAATTGGGAAAAGTGCCATTTCATGGTAGATGAGGGAATAGTTCTTGGCCACAAGATCTCCGCCAATGGTATTGAGGTAGACAGAGCCAAAGTGGAAGCTATCGAGAAGATGAGTTATCCTAAGAATGTGCGCGAAGTCAGAGGTTTTCTTGGACATGTCGGTTTCTATAGGAGATTCATTCAGGACTTTTCCAAGATAGACAAGCCCCTGTCTACACTACTTAAAGAAGACGTTTTATTCGATTTTGATGAAAGTTGCAAGCAAGCGTTTGAGGAGCTTAAAATTCGATTAATCTCTGCGCCGATCCTTATTTCGCCTGACTGGAATCTCCCCTTCGAGCTTATGTGCGATGCTTCAAACTATGCTGTTGGCGCAGTCTTAGGACAAAGAATAAAAGGGAAATGCTAGCCAATCTATTACGCCAGTCACACACTAAATCCATCTCAAGTAAACTACACGACGACTGAAAAGGAATTATTGGCCGTAGTCTTTGCTATGGACAAGTTTCGTAGTTACTTGTTGGGTGCTCGAGTAGTTGTGTGGACTGATCACGCTGCTTTGCGATACTTGATGACTAAGAAAGAGGCTAAACCGCGCTTACTACGTTGGATACTGACCCTACAAGAGTTCGATGTCCAGATTAAAGACAAAAAGGGCAGTGAAAACGTAGTGGCTGATCACGTTTCGAGAATGTTGAGTGAGGAAAAGGATGGCCCTGACGATATAGATCTTTACTTTCCTCTGGAGAATATCATGCTTATCGACGGTTGTGCTCCAGATGTTCCATGGTATTCTTCCATCGTAAACTACCTTCATTACCAATATCTTGATCCAAAATTTTCCTATCAGGAGAAGAAGAAATTCTTCTCTGATTTGAAAACATACGTTTGGGATGAACCTTACCTCTTCAAGATTTGTAAAGATGGTTTGCTGAGAAGATGTGTTCCCGAGTCTGAGCAACGTGATATAATTGAGCAATGCCACAGTGGACCTACCGGTGGTCATTTCGGTCCTTGGAAAACCGTTGTTAAAATCTTTCAATCCGGCTTCTATTGGCCCACGATCTTTAAAGATACAGAAGCTTTTTGTAAAGCTTGTGATAGGTGTCAAAGAACCGGAACTTTAACAAGGCGTTTCGACATGCCGTTGAAACCCATCCTAGAATGCGAAGTCTTTGATGTATGGGGCATCGATTTTATGGGACCATTCCCATCATCTTGTGGAAATAAATACATCTTAGTCTGCGTGGATTATGTATCGAAATGGGTGGAGGCTCAAGCCACGTCTCACAATGATCATAAGACGGTAATGAAGTTTCTAAAGAAAAACATCTTCGTGAGATTCGGGTGTCCACGCGCCTTGATTAGTGATGAAGGGACACACTTTTGCAACCGACCTCTAGAGAAAGTGCTTGAGAAATATGGTGTCCGGCATAAAACTGGTACACCATATCATCCTATGACGAGTGGTCAGGTTGAAAGAAGCAACCAAAGTTTAAAGAAGATCCTGGAGAAAACAGTCAACAGTCATAGAAAAGACTGGAGTCTAAAGTTGGATGATGTACTGTGGGCATATCGAACTGCCTATAAGACCCCCATGGGTACATCACCCTATCAAATGGTTTATGGTAAACCATGCCACTTGCCAGTTGAGTTAGAGCATAGAGTGTATTGGGCCACGAAGTTTTTAAACTTCGATACCCAATCTTGTGGAAAACATCGATTGCAACAGTTGCATGAGTTAGACGAATTTAGACTTCAGGCCTACGAAAGTGCCAGGATAAGTAAGGAAAAGACGAAACTCCTTCACGATGCCAAAATCAAGAAGCGAGAATTCCATGTTGGGGAACAAATTTTATTGTACAATTCCAGGTTACATCTGTTCCCTGGTAAGCTGAGGACACGATGGTCCGGTCCCTTTGAAATTCTCCAAATCATTCCTGGAGGTGTTTTAGAACTACGAGGTTATGGTGACCAGCCGTTCCGAGTAAATGGTCAAAGGTGCAAGCATTACATTGGTCAAGCCAAGGAACAGCCTTTGATTGTTCGATTCCTCGATATCCTCGGGTGTGGTACTTCAGAAGTCGATAAATTTGACGAGTTTTCGCCCGATTTGTTTTCTGAGGATGATGGTAGTGGTCCCTCTGAAGAAGTTTTAGCAGGTAGTTGGGACATGGAAGAGTTTGAGAAGGAGCAACGGTTGAAGCGTCGTCAGAAGAAGAAGAAATCAACCATGGGAAGGTTTAAGCGTGTGTGGAAGGCAATTAAAGAATTAACCCCATGTGTTAGATGTTGTTTCTGCAACCACACTACTAATCAAAGCCTACACGAGGTAGTGGCTGGCAGAAAAGTTAAATGACCTGATCCAGGCTGAGCTAAAAGAGTGTCGAGCTAACGACATTAACCAAAAGCGCCACTTGGGGGCATCCTAGATATCCTTTATTATATTAGGACTCTCTTTTATGTTGTTTCTTTTCTTTGATTTAGTTTTTATCTTAAGTCTAATTAAGATTTTGTTTGAATCTGTTCAGTTTAGCTGTGTTTTTAGATACGGATTACGGAGTTCTACCAGAAGAGTTTCCTTTCATTAGTAGGATCCCGCTTATCACTCTAGGTGACGGACCCGGAGGGACTATCATTTTAGACGTAGACTTTGATATTAGTACCCGCATCAGGACCGTTACTTATGTTCTCATTGTACCCCGATCTTCGGGAGGTGGAGATTTTAGCTCAGAGGACCTGCAGGAGACTTTAGGACGACCGTATACAATCCTCAATGATCCGATGCTGACTGACTTGGCGCTAGTGCTGCAAGCTGAGCATTTCCAATGAGTGGATGTTGCTGGCGAGGACTGGGCTCTACAGGACGAGTATGATTTTCCTCCTGCTATTGACATGCTCCGCCGTCTGATCCGGATTGTGGATTGGGCGGAGATTTACGATGACTAGCGTCGTTAGGCCGTTTCGTCAAGCAAACGACGTTAAACAAAAGCGCTCGGTGGGAGGCAACCCACTATTTTCTAGTGTTTTTATGTGTTCTTCAGTTTTTATTTATTATTTGAAGTTATGTATGAATTTTTATAATGGAATAAGAGATTGATTTGACTTGAATAAAAATTCATAGTTTTGCTGAATTCTGCATCAAACGAGCGTCCATGCCTTTGGACGCCCGTCTGATATGTGTCTGCACTGGACGAGCGTCCACACTTCCTGAACGCCCGTCCGTCCTTTGAAAATATTGGACGAGCGTCCAAGTTTCTTGAACGCCCGTCTGCCAGATTCCCTCCAACTCTGTTCAAAAATTGACAACCTGGACGAGCGTCTGAGTATCTGGACGCCCGTCCAGTTCATATGATCTCCAGCTGAACGCCCGTCCGGTTTCCTGGACGCCCGTTCAGACCTACAACTATATATACCCCTGCTCCCCATTTTTTTATTTGCATCAGAAAATTCAAAAGCAAACCCGACTTCTCAACCCTCTTTTGCCCTAAAATCTTTATTTCTAAACCAAATTGGGCGATTCAAGGCTCTATCAACAGCTCTCAATCCCCTCTTTTCGATTTTTCACTTCCAATCCTCCAATAAACAACATTTAATCGGATTCGGTGACCTTCATAGTCCGACATTTTGAAGAACAAGATTCGATTTTTTGGGTCAATTTGGCATTGTTTGGACTTCTAATCATCATCATCATCATACCTTCAACGTACTTGGTAAGATTTTATAAGCTTTTCGTAGATTATTTCACATTTTTCCTGAGTTCGATCTTCGAGTCGACTCTTTTACATAAAACTTGCCTTATTTGTTTTCTTCTTCTTGTTTGGTTTATTTTCCTTTCTTTGTTGATGATCTGGGATGGTCATGGATGATGATGGATGGGTTGCATTGTGGTTTTGATGTTGGTTTGGTATTGATTTGGGAAATCCCGTTTGGACGATAAACGGGTGGTTTGTTTGAATTGTGATTTGGGACTGTCGTTGGTTAGCCTTAGTTTACAATGGTTCGTAAAGGGGTGCAGAAACGGCATGGTAAGGGGATTGCCGATGAACCTGCTAAGAAGAAGAAGGCTGTAGACCCCACCTTAGTCAATCCGAACCAAGACGTTCGTATTGGTGAACGTCACAACCCTCCTAGAGGTCAATTCAGGGTTCCTTTACGAGATGAGTCTGAGTCGGGGTCTGACACTGATGATGAGCCATTAGTGAGAAAGATGACTAGGGTGACGGAGGCTCAAGTTGAGAGAGGTGCAGAGGAGCCTAGGCCTAGAACCGAGGAGGCAACGGAAAGAGCAGAACCGGCTAGACAGAATGTGAGACCTCCTGTCCCTATTCCCTTGGCTCGTAGATTCCTTAACCCTAAGGCTCTTGATGTGTACAACAAGCATTATATAGCCCGAACGATGTTGATTGAGAGGGCTGTTTTAGAGACTCAAGTTGATCCCTTGTTTGTGAAGTTATTGAGGGATAGGAAGTGGGGAGCATTGATGGTAACCCCGAGGACTCCGGTTAATGCTACATTGGTCCGAGAGTTTTATGCCAATTGCTCGGAAACGGATTTGGAAGCCGGAGTTGTGATGGTTAGGGGAGTAAAGGTGCCGTTTACGCCTAAGGTTATTAACAAGAAGTATAACTTGGCACCTTTTGAGGGGTTGGACTATAAGGAGGCAATCAAGGCCAAGCAGGATGCCGGTCAAGATCCGTTGGAGGAGTTGAGATTGTTAGTGTGCCCGGAGGTGCCGTGGACACTTAGACCGGGCGGAGATAGGAAAGAGTTGGTGACAACGAGTTGGACGGAGGATTGGAAGGTCCAATGTCGGTTTATTCAGAACAGGTTGTTACCTAAGAACAACCTGACTCATTTTCACATTGGTGACCTTGGGATGTTATATGCCTTGAATTTCAAGCTAAATGTGGATGTAGGACAGGCAATTTTCGATGAGATAGCCACGAATCAGAAAATATATAGGCGATGTTTGATATGTCCGCATTTGATCCACAGTCTCTGTCAAGATGCTAGGGTTCCCGAGTACAAAAATGATCACAAGCCGAAGAATCCTAGGTACTTGCAGTGGGAGAAAGTGAAATCTTCGGGACAGTCTGAGGTTGAGGCAGCACGTGAGCCCGGTTCATCTTCAGCACCACCTCGAGCATCTTCCCTTTCATCTTTATCTCCCTCAGTCCGGATGAGGTTGAGTATGGCTAACAGTGTTTGGAACTGGATGGAGGATATTAGGACTTCCCAGAACAATATCTTGACTATTTTGCGGTGCATGAGTGAGGGCCGAACTCCGAGGGGCGACAGAGTCTTCAACCCGAGCATTATCGATTACGTTTATTCTGACGAGGTTGAGCAGGCCATTGCGGATGTTCTTCACGAGTCTGAGTCGTCTTCGGATGAGGAGCAGCCTGACTCTCCTACGGGTGGATCACCTCCGGCTGATGATTCTACGGCACCGGGGCAGACCTGATGATATGTTGCTGATTCTGGTTTATGTATTTCTTTTTGAGATGATTGTATTGTCCTGCTACTTTTCATTACTTGATTCATTGTACTTTTCGTGTTAGCCACTGTCTATTTTTCTCGATGAATCTTGTAAGCCTTAAGGCATTTCGTACTTTCCTTTGTGTTTAACATTATTAAGCTTTCAATCTTCATTGTTTTGGATGTTCTATCTTTTGATCTGATGAAATTTTACCTTATCCTTTTGTTATCTTTCATACTGGTATACTTCCCCCGTTTTCCCCGAGATTTTTCCGTGTTTGTCGAGTAGTGCAGGTATATTTCTAGCGGTATTGTCGAGCTAGCGTTTACATTGTGCTGATACGAGTTATGTTTTTCACTACGAAGGCTCCGGCCTGACCAATGATTCGAGTATCTGTTACGATCAGCTAAGTATTTTTGTCTTTTTAAATTCTGCACAACCTGAGGACATGTTGTGGTTTAAGTGTGGGGGAGGGGAATGGTTATGTGTATCTGTCATTTGCTTATATCATAATGATTCTATGCTGAAATGAGCTAAATTTTTCAAGTTTTTGTTTTGTCCCGAGTGAGCAATGCATGATCTTTGTTCGTTTTTTTTAGTCATTGATGCTATATACTGTGTGTCCAGTAAGTTAGTTGTTTCACCCGACATATTTTTCACGAGCCATAGTGAATGATGAGCTAAAATATAAAGCTATACCTCTTTTGATTAGTTATTTTTGTTATCTTATAAGTCATGTGCTTAGTGCTAACGTATGTATCGTGACGATTATGATAGTTTGTGTTTAGATCCAAAGTATGATATGCTGTGAATATCTGAGGTTTGAATGTGATAAGTAAAGCGTAACTAAAAGTTGTTGAAAAAGTTGAATTGTAAATGAATAATTGGGTGTGTCGGAAGCTGGTCGATGATTGGAGTGAGGTAGGTCATATCACGAATGTCCTATACCACTATGATGACCAAAATCTCACGACAGTCAGAAGAAGTTGCCTTATGATTTGAGTAAGGTAGGGTATATCTCGAATATCCTATTCTGCTATGACAGGGCAAGAGCTCATTCTGATGTGCGTTTAAATGTGAAAATAGTTAAATCAACTTGCAATAAGAAGTGGTATGAAATGAATAGAAGACTTAGTTATCGCATATCTTATCCCCAGTATAAACCGACAGATATGTTGTAGGGATTATCCTCTGAGTATCTCAGAAAGGCCCTAGATATATTCTATCATCTTTTTCAGGATATGTCACGTTTTGTAGGGTGCATGTTATAAGTGTCATTTATCTCTAGTTTGAATGGGGTATTAGCTAGTTTGCTTTGAAATTTTCAAGTTTGGACTTAGTGGAAGTTTGTTATGGCTATGCACACACACCGGGGTGAACCTCTAAGTTATTGAATATGTGTTATATGTGCTGAGATGTCTATCTTTTTCCGAGCCTTGATTTTCATTTTGTTTTGCTCGGGACGAGCAAAAGCTAAGTGTGGGGGAGTTGTTAAGGGTGATTTTATGCGATTTATAACGTTATATTTTATAGTGATTCCCTCCATATTCATATAATTTGCATAGAAATTAAGTGTTTAATTGAATTATTGAGCAAATGAGTTTTTAAACGGGTTAATCGCAAAGTTAGTGGATTTATGGGATTTTACTGTTCATTTTATATTAATTTGGATGATATTACACTTTGCCATGTTTTATTATCTTGTAGATACACGAAATTGGTTCAAAAGAGGATTAAAAGATGTTAAGGATCGGGGTTATATGAAGAAAAAGAGATAGAGATGAAGTTGATTGAAGATAGAGATGGAAAAATCGGATTTGAAGTAAGATGAACGTACGTCCTAAGTCCCGTCCAGTGGACGGGCGTCTATGCAAGTGAACGAGTGTCCAGGCTAAAGAATTTGATTCAGAGTTCTCCCCAAATTAGTGGATGAGCGTCTGATTTAAAGAAGGACGGGCGTCTGATCATGACTCGGCCCGATTCGAAGTTTTCAAGCTATCTGGACGGGCGTTCGGCCCATCAAACGGGCGTCCAGCCGGCCGACATAGCAGCACCGCCTTAAAATTCTATATATAGCTGCGTTATTTACAATAATTACATCAGAATTTCGAACCCTAAACCCTAGGGGCGGCTCAGTTTTTATTGCTTTTATTTTCTAGTTAGATTCAAACACTTTTTATGTATTTTTACTCAAACAATTCGATTTTCAAGAGGATGCTAAGAGGCTAGACCTCTATTGAACAAGCGTCGTGAAGCCATCCGATCAACAATTCAGTTTCGTTTCTCGATTGTCTTGTGAGTTTTTAATTCAAGTTGTTTCTTTATTATGTTTATCATGTTTTTATGCAATTATATCGAAAGATCTTTGCATGTATGATGTTTGATTTTGATGAGAATCGTGTTAAACCCTATATCGCCATAATAAAGAATAGATCTTTAATCTAATTAACGAGAGTTATTAGGTTAGATTTCTAGGTTAGAAACTTATAAATTTCACACCTTTGGTTAGAAGGCATTAATCTTTAGATCGAAAGATAGAAGATTAATAGGCGAATTTGTCTAAGAAATTAGGAGTTCATACCTTGGCTAGTGATCATAACTTGATTAAGAATCACAAGATAATCTTGATAGAAATTGATAGTTGTAGGATAGGTGGATCAATAGCTTGTTCGCTCGTAAACCATTGATCAAACCACTTGAATTTGAATTGCTTAGTAAATTTACAATCTTTATTTCATAATAGACTTAGAATAGATTTAGTTTAGATAATTTGTTCGCAACCATATTTTCCCTGGCTTTAGATCTCGATCTTCTGTCCAGTTATTCCTATTTGTAGTTTCGCGTTTTTCGTTTTAGTTTTCACTGTTTTATTTTCATATCTTTTTAGTAGTAACCGTGACATAGTTAGGTTAGATAATAAAAACTAGGTTAAACAACCCCGATTCCCCGTAAGATCGACCCGGTATCAACCTCTATACTACGATCCCTACACTTGGGGTATACCAGATTTATAAATTTATTACTTGTTTATTTTGCTTAGATAAAATCCGTGACACTTACAACATTTTGATAATTGATTGTTATACACTTCACAGTTCATAAACTGACATTCATCAGAATTCAGTTCACCACACTAAGTTTTCATAAAAGAATAACAAGATCAAGAAAAAGGCTAGAATTATATCCGCTGCCGGTTGACTCAGTTTTTATTAAGTCAGTTTAACTTAAACTCAGCTCAGTCAGCTTAACTCCACACAAGTTTTAACTGAACCATAATTTGTTTAAAATCCAGCTTAGGGAAAGTTTTTGGTGACATGTTTATTCACCCCCCCTCTAAACTTGTGTTAGCCTTTCTAAGGGACCAACAATTGGTATCGGAGCAGTGTTTCTTTGACAAGATATCATTGGCTCTATATCTCCTCTAGTTGTTCTCATTTGAAAGCTCAGTTCCAGTTAAATCACTATCAGTCTTCACTCACTCACAATGGATAACAATCAATATGCGAGACAGATGCTTATGTGCAACATGGACAGATTTGATGAATATAAACGTCATATGCAGGCTTTTCTAGCAGCTACTCATGATGAAATGATGGATGTACTCACCGATGGACCAATTCAGATGACTCACATGCAAACTGTTGGTGGACAACAAGTTCGAGTTGCAAAGCCCAAATCCTAATGGACTAGTGATGATCGTAAGCGAAACAATCTCAACAATGTTGCTATGGATTTTATCCTCGGAACTCTTGACAGCAACATGTACTTAAAGGTGAAAGAATGCACAACCGCCAAGAAAATGTGGGACAAACTACAACTTGTTTGTGAAGGAACAGATTCATTCAAGGAAAATAAAATCTCTGTTGCAAAACAAAAGTTTGAGAATTTCAAGATGAAATCTGGAGAAACCATTGACCAAATGGAAACAAGATTCAGTGCTATCATGGATGAACTAGATCTACTCAAGATTGAGTACTCAAAGAAAGTTATCAACACAAGAATCTTGAAGGCATTACCAATGTGTTGGAAAATGAAAGTCACTGCTATGGAAGAATCTAGAAGACTTGACATAGAGGATTCATTCAAAATCTTCTCAGACTTGAAAGCTTATGAATTCAGTGAAGATTTTACAAGTACAACTGCAATAATCAAAGCTCTGAAGGAACCAAAGACCACAGCACTTGCAGCAGCATCAAATGACATTCAAGAAAACTCATCAAGCAATCTTCATGAATTGGATGAGATGGAAGAACAGATGGCTCTAATGATGAACAGAATTCGAAGAATGAAGAGTGGACACCCAGTCACTCAGAAGTTCATCAAGAGGACTCCTGAGAAAAGAAAAGATGATGAATATCTTTGTTTAAACTGCAAGAAACCTGGACATTATAAAGCTGAATGTCCATAAGTGACCAAGAAGACTCCACCAAGAAGAGTTGGTAGAAGAGCACTCATTGCTGGAGATGAGTCAGATTATGAAGCTGGTACTGAAAGACTATCAGATGACATAACTTTAATGGCACACATGGAAGATCCAAATGAGGTATGTGAATCCAATTCTAAATATTCCTCAGCTCAAATTTCCATGCAAAATGCATGTTCTTCGACTACTGACTTCAATCCAAAAAATCTAGAATTAGAAGAAACTCTTGACGAATTGATGAATCAATTAGTAACCATTCAAGCTGGTTATGAATCAATTAAAGCTGAGAAAGAGAATCTAATTCTTGAAGTTGAAAGATTGAAGTCTGAACTAAAAATGTTGAAACTGACTAAAACTAATAAAGAAAAGATTCAGCATCAACCTACTGCATTAGCTGTAGCAACTGAATCATTTGCTCAATCAAGTTCAGTTACTAGATTCAAATCAGGAAAACCGTATGGAGACAAGACGGGTTTAGGATTTGATACACAACAATCTTCTATGAATGGAACCAGCAAAGCTGCCGAACCTAGTACCAAAACTGGTATTAAGTTTGTAGATGAACAGCTTCCTCAAACTGAGAAAATTGTTGAACCTGTAAAGCCAGTATCACATAGGATAAATCAATTTTCCAAGAAAACAACTGGATTTACCAACAAGGGTAAACCAAATGGTAAATCAGCTGTATCTCAAGAAAACCGAACTGGGAAATCAACTACCAGGTCCACAAAAACCAATCAAGTCAAGAACCAGAAAAATTACAATCAAAGTAAATCCAAGAATGTCAATCATTCAAAGATTCACACATTTAGGGGGAAAGGAAGATTATATCCCACTGATGATGATTGGAATTTTACTGCATCTACTAATAAAACTGATAATAGCAATCATTCCAGACAGAAAACTTATCACAAGTTTCAGTCCAAAACTCAGCAGAGAGCTAATCTCAGTTCTCAGCAAAAGCCCCAGTACCAAGGTCAGTCCAGACCTCAGTACAAAAGGAATGATGGTTATTATTCAAGTTTTAATAGAAAGCATGATGGAAATAAATTTCAGTCAAAAGATCTGAGAGATCATATAAATAAGACACAGTCCAAACATAGACACTATGGGAGTGTGGCTTACATATATGAAAACAAGTGCAACAATATCCGAAGAATACCTAAAGGATATATCCCCAGAGTTGTACTGACAACTGACCCCCATGGACCCAAACTGAGTTGGGTACCTAAAATTATTTAATTTTTATTGCAGGATATATGGTACTTTGACAGTGGTTGCTTTAGGCACATGACAAAGAGCAAAGACTGTCTCAGTAATTTTATTGCAAAAGATGGACCAAAGGTTAATTTTGGAAGTAAAGACAAACCTGGATACACCAAAGGATATGGTACCTTAATCAGGAATGGACTCACAATCAAGAATGTATCTTATGTAGAAGGATTACACTACAATCTACTCAGCACCAGTCAATTCTGTGATATGGGATACAAAGTTACTTTTGACAAAGAATTCTGCGTTGTCGTCAGCGAATCAGCTTATCAAGTTGTTTTAGCCGGAAGAAGAAAAGAAAATATGTATGTAGTAGATTGGACAACAGCCATTGCTGAAACTTGTTTGTTTGTGCATACCAAATCAGAAATCAGTTGGCTATGGCACAAGAAACCGAGTCATCTTAACTTTGATGACATCAACACACTTGTTAAGAAACAGTTAGTCATTGGACTACCGGAAATATCATATAAGAAGGACAGCTTATGTGATGCTTGTCAACAAGGAAAGCAAACAAAAGCAAGTTTCAAGACCAAGTCTCAGCATTCAACAACTAGACGTCTGGAGTTATTACACATGGATTTATTTGGACCTATTACACCAATTCGTATCAGTGGAAAGAAGTATACATTGGTGGTAGTAGATGATTTTTCAAGGTACACTTGGGTAATTTTCTTAACCAAGAAAAGTGAGACCAAGCAAAGACTTACAGAATTACTCAAGAGACTTCAGAATCAGAAAGGAGTATCAGTTGTGAAAATAAGATCAGATAAGGGAACTGAATTCCTCAACAGCGTAATTATTGAATATTGTGAAGAAAATGGTATCTTACACCAACTGGCTGCCACAGGAACACCTCAACAGAATGGTGTAGCTGAAAGAAGAAACAGAACACTCAAAGAAGCAGGGAGGACTATGATATGTGAAGCTAAACTACCTGAAAGATATTGGGCAGAAGCAGTTAACACAGCTTGTTATACACAGAACAGAGCTCTCATGAACAAAAGACATGAGAAGACCCCTTATGAAATTTGGAATTGAAGAAAACCAAATGTTTCCTACTTTCATGCTTTTGGATGCAAATGTTTCATACACAACAATGGGAAAGATCAACTTCATGTTTTTCAGCCCAAAGCTGATGAAGGAATTTTTCTAGGATACTCAAGTGTCAGCAAAGCTTTTAGAGTACTAAACAAAAGGACACTCAAGCATGAAGAATCAATTCACGTGGTATTTGATGAACCAAACTTCCCTGGTGAAACAACTGAAGACAGACCAGAACCAGTTTCTCAATCTCAGTTACCAGTTTTACCAGAACCTGTTTTTGTTGACATTGGGAGACTACAAATTTCAGAATGTTCAAATCCAAATCAGTCTCAGTTTTCAACTACTCAACAAACCACTCCTGAACTACATGTTCCTGATCCAACTGAAGAAATTCAAGAACCAGTTCTTGAAGAACCAGTCGAACAAGATATAGATCCTTTGATGCAGACACCCACGTATCAATGGATGAAAGATCACCCTGAAGAACAAGTAATTGGTGATACTCAAACTGGCATTCGAACAAGACATCAACTAGATGCAATGATTGCATGTTTCCTATCACAATCTGAACCTAAGGAAATAGAAGAAGCTTTGAAAGATCTAGATTGGATATTAGCCATGCAAGAAGAACTGAATGAGTTCGAAAGAAATCAAGTATGGGAATTGGTAGAAAGACCAGCTCATGTGAATATCATAGGAACCAAATGGGTTTTCAGAAACAAACTTGATGAAGATGGGAATATCATCAGAAACAAAGCTAGACTTGTAGCTAAGGGATACTCTCAAGCAGAAGGCATAGACTTTGATGAAACCTACGCACCAGTTGCAAGATTAGAAGCAATCAGACTATTTATTGCCTTTGCAGCTCATAAGAAATTCAAAGTTTACCAGATGGATGTTAAGAGTGCATTTTTAAATGGAATTCTTGAAGAAGAAGTATATGTTCAACAACCACCTAGATTTGAAATCAAAGATCAAGCTGATAAAGTTTTCAAACTAAAGAAAGCTCTTTATGGACTAAAACAAGCACCAAGAGCTTGGTAAGAAACTTTGTCTCAATTTCTAGTAGATAATGGATTTATCAAAGGGACTATAGACAAAACCTTGTTCAGAATGAAAAATGGTGAAAATACTCTACTTGTTCATATTTATGTTGATGACATCATTTTTGGATCGGAAGATGAAAAATTATGTGAGAAATTTGCAAGTTTGATGAAAAGCAAATTCCAAATGAGTATGATGGGAGAATTGAATTACTTCCTTGGATTACAAGTTAAACAATTAGATGATGGAATTTTCATTCAACAAACCAAGTATACAAGAGAACTTATCAAAAAATTTGGTATGGAAAAATCAACTGGGATTTCTACACCAATGGGGACCAACATCAGATTAGATGAAGACAAAGAAGGCAAAGATGTTGATCAAACACTTTACAGAAGGATGATTGGAAGCTTACTTTATCTTACAGCAAGTAGGCCAGATATATCATTTACTGTTGGTGTATGTGCAAGATTTCAGTCAAAACCGAAAGAAAGTCATCTCACAGTTGTGAAAAGAACATTGAAATATCTGAAAGACACATATGGAGTTGGAATTTGGTATTCAAAAGAAGGAGAGTTCAAGCTAATATCTTATTCAGACTCAGATTATGCTGGATGCAAAGTGGACAGAAAAAGCACATCAGGTACATGTCAGTTTCTAGGAAATAGACTTGTATCATGGTTTAGAAAAAAGCAAAACTCAATCTCAACTTCTACAGCTGAAGCTGAATACATAGCAACTGGAAGTTGTTGTGCTCAAGTTTTATGGATTAGACAGCAATTAAGAGATTATGGGATAGAAGAAGGAATGATTCCCATAATGTGTGATAACACAAGTGCAATTGCAATCACTGATAATCCAGTTTTACACTCAAGGACAAAGCACATTGATGTGCGTCACCACTTCATAAGAGATCATGCAGAGAAAAAGGATATCACAGTTCTTTATGTACCTACTGAAGATCAGCTGGCAGATATCTTTACAAAGCCATTGGACAAAGACATATTTG
This sequence comes from Gentiana dahurica var. dahurica, assembly GCA_024500145.1. NCBI lineage: Eukaryota > Viridiplantae > Streptophyta > Magnoliopsida > Gentianales > Gentianaceae > Gentiana > Gentiana dahurica. Next base: position 80,175,857 of record CM044906.1, on the reverse strand, counting down.
CCAAACTAAGAACTGAATTAGGGATAATCAAAGTCAGTTGAAATCAGTTAAGCCAGAAATTCGTCAAGGGGATTAATCCTTGTTATGATGGGTGCGCTCACTTAATAGATTAGTCATTGACATCAACAATTTCAAACTGATCAACTAAAACTGAAACTGACTGACCTTACTGAAACTGACAGACGTTTACTGAAACTGAAAGTTATATCCACAAACTGACTTCAGTCTCAGTTTCTATCCCAGTCAACATAAGTCAAAGGTTGACAAGATAAAAGCGACAGCGGTTATATCGCATTTAATTACTGCAGTTCTTTTTGTCAGAATATTGCGTGTACACCCCACGACTGTCAGAACAGTGCATACATTGGTTACCCAAACCATCATGGAATTTGAAAAGTTGTACTACTCAACCGCCAATATATCCTACCTATTTATTCAACCTTCTTTCACACTATTTCCAATCAAATTTCACATTCTTCATCTCTCTCTCCTAAAAACATAATCAGACTCTTCAACGTCCTTTCCTTTCAAAAATCAATTTTTGTGTTCATGTTGGACTTATTTCTATGTTTTGATGATGAGTGTCATACTAGCTGTTATAGTGCAAAGGCAAAAACATGTCTAGATCAAATGTATAGGTTTATTAGAGTTTGATTCATAAATAGGTTTGATCAAACAAGCACTGTAAAGGGCTGCTGATTGATATCAGCAGACTAGTCAATATCAGTAGGGTAGATAGGTCAGTAGACTAGTCAGGAACCTGCTGAAGACTGAAGACTGAAGGCTGAGGGCTCAAACTCAGTTACAGAAGGCTAAGGGATCAAACTTAGTAATTAAAGTCAAGGATATGGAATCAGAATTTAGGCAAGTCTGTGATGACCTAAACTGATTACATGTACCTTGTGTAGAAGGTCCAAGTTCCATAAGTTGGATGATGTTTGGAACTTGGTTATAATTAAAAAGGTGTAATCTAACTTCACAAATAAAAGTTAGATAAAAGAAATCAGCTGCATTGTATTTTATACACAACAATATGATGTTCAGCAGATTGATTGGTATATCAGCAGACTGATAAACCTGCTGAGATAATACCTCGATTAAATCAAGATTATATTGAAAGATTACATGGATAAGGACAGCCAACTACCTCTGATTTGATCAAACAAATCAGTGGTTAGGATTAAAAGAACGTTGGGATGATTCAGGACTTTATCCAATGGACAAAAGTCAAAGGGTGGACAGACTGCACTGTCAAAAAGGAATTCTGACAGTGTCAGTCCTATGAATAGTGACAGAATGCAAATCAGAAGGGACAAAAACAAGGAACGGTTACATTTGAATTTCAAATACAGGTCACATGCATTCTTGCCTATAAATAGAAGACTTTCAACTCAGAAATAAGATGATGAATTTTGGATAAATTTTTAGAGATAACTCTGAGCTGAAAAACACCCTGCTGAACTTGCTGAGCATAAAGCTGCTGATCTAGTGAATTTCTTCAAGTGCATTCTGTATTCAAGCTACATCAAGATTACACACTTGAAGACTGCAAGCTGCTGATTATATCATCCTAATCAAGCTGCTGCATCTGAATCATTCATTTGATTCAATCTTTATTTTATAAAGAACCTGCTGAAGACAGTGAAGCATCTGTTGGGTGTGAAATACTGTTGTTTGTGGTGGAGCTGGTGAAGAGGCAATCCTACCCTTCAAAGACCAGTGGAAGACTCAGGAGCAGCAATCCTACCTGTTCCCAGTTTTCAGTTTGTGAAGCCATAGTTATTGGTGAAGGACAAGCAACTTAGGAATCTTTGTAAAAGCTACATCAAAGATCTCTAGTGAATTTCCTCCAACATCACAGGAGAAGAGTGGACTGACAGGATTACACCACCTGGAACCACTATAAAATCTGCCTATTTACTTTCTGCATTTACTTACTGCACTTAGTTTATTTCATACATCAGTCAACTGAATCTAGCAACTGAAATCACACACATACACTACTGAGTATCTAATACTTAGTATCATATTTAACAACAAGTAACAAGGCTTAATTTTGATATAATTCCGCTGCACAAATTCAGCAAACTCAACTATCAGTAGACTACTGTTTATCAGCAGACTACTGAAGTCTCAGCAGACTGCTGAAGTTGCAGAATTTGTTAACTCCAAAGTTTTAAGTGTTAAGTTTATTCACCCCCCCTCTAAACTTAACCAAAGCCTTTTCAAGGGACCAACAATTGGTATCGGAGCAGTGCTTCTGTTCTGAAGAAATCCTACTTGTTGTGCTTGTGAAAATTCTTTGAGACTTTCTTTCAAGTTACTGATTTTCAAAGACTTGCATCATGGATAACACACAGTATGCTAGAACTATGCTGATGTGTTCTTTAGATAAATTTGATGAATATAAACGTCGAATGCAGGCTTACCTTGCTGCAACTCATGATGAGATGATGGATGTACTAACTGATGGACCACTGGAGATTACCAAGTCAGTAACAGTTGGTGAAACTACTGAGTACATTCCAAAACCAAAGAGAGAATGGAATGCAGAAGATAGGAAGAGAGCAGACCTCAACAACATTGCTATTGATATTATTTACAGAACCTTGGATAGCAATATGTACATGAAGGTTAAAGATTGCAAGACTGCAAAGGAACTTTGGGACAAGATACATTTGATCTGTGAAGGCACTGATGCAATAAAGAAGAATAAAATCAGTGTGGCCAGAAAGAGATTCCAAAAGTTCAAAATGCTACCAAATGAAACCATTGATCAAATGGAGTCTATATTTAATGCAATCCTGGATGAACTTACCCTGCTGAGTGTAAGTTATTCAAAAGTAGAAATAAACACTAAAATCTTGGAGGCTCTACCTTCAAAGGATGTTTGGAAAATGAAGGTGACTGCAATAGAAGAAATGAGAAAGTTGCATGAAGAAGACACCTTCAAGTTATTCTCAGATCTCAAGGCTTATGAGTTTAGCAAAAAGCTTATACCTGAGACTGAAAAAGAAGAGCCAAAGACCACTGCATTGGCTGCTTCACATCAAGAAGAAACATCAGGAGGACAGGATGATCTGCTGGATGAGATGCAAGAGCAGATTGCCCTACTGAGCAAGAAAATCAGAATGATGAAGACTGGAAAGGCCCCTTCAAGAAATTTCACAAAGAGGCCTACTGAAAGAAGGAAAGAAGAATCAAAGAAAGATAATGACTATCTGTGCTTTCATTGCAAGAAACCAGGACACTTCAAACCTGACTGTCCTGAGTTGAAACAAGGCAAGGAACCTGATTATCTTTGCTTCAACTGCAAGAAGCCTGGACATTTTAGACCTGATTGTCCAGACCTACAGAAGACCAAGAGCCAACAAAGAAGACATGGCAAGAAGGCTATGGTTGCTGAAGATGAATCAGGGTATGATGTGGAATCTGAAAAAGGAAATGAATCAGATGACACAGCACTGGTTGCTGATATGGAAGATTATGCTTTGATGGCTAATATGGATGAAACTGAGGAGGTATACAACACTGTATCTATCAATACTCCTGCTGGAAGTGATTGTGAATCAACTTGTGGTTCAAATCCCAGAAATTCTGACAACAATGAGACTTTGGATGTCATCCTTAATCAACTGAGGATAATACAATCTGGTTATGAGATTGTGAAGGCTGAAAAAGAAGCTCTTGAATTGGAAGTTGGAAGATTGAAAGCTGAATTAAGGGTTCTCAAAGGTAAAGAAAAAGATGTTGGACAGAATTAGTATAAGTCTGCTGAACATCCAGCAGCCTCTGAATCTGCTGAACCATCTTGTTCCACTACTGCATACAAATCAAGAAAGCCTTATAGGGATAGAACATGGCTTGGATTTGGAACTCAACAATCTAACAAGAGTGGATCCAGTAAGGTCACTGAACCTAGCACCAGAATTGGTCCTAAGTTTGTACCTGCACTAGATCCAACTCCCAGTAAGGTTGATGAGGCAGTAAAACCTACTGAGAATGCTTCAAGGAAGCAAAATCAGAAGTCAAAGAAGTCAACAGCTCCTAATAAAAAGAATAAATCTAAAAATAGGACTGCTGTGCCTTCTAAGCCTGCTGATAGCAGACCTGCTACCAAGTCTGCTGAACCACAGAAGGGTAAGAAACAGAAAAATTCCAAGGATAAGAATCCTAAACCCAAAAATGTTAATCATTCAAGGGATACTTATCTCAGGGGGAAAGGTAGACTGTTCCCTACAGATGATGATTGGAATATTCCTGCATCTAATGCTAGAAACAGTAAGTATAACCATGCTGCTAGGGTAAAACCTAGGCAATGGGATCAGCAGAGGACTTACACAAGACCTCAGCAGACTCCATATTACAGGGTTGTTCCTAACAGACAGCAAACTAATGGTTATGCTAATGCTTCTAACACCAAGAATCACTTCAAACAGCATTATAAACCAAAAGGCCAGAAAACATATGTGATTCCTACACAACCTACTGTTAGAACTTATGGATGTGTGGAATACATGTATGAACCAAAGTATGAACCAAAGTATGACACATTCAGGAGAAGACCTTACGGAGACATGCCAAGGGTCATGCTTACCACTGACCATTATGGACCCAAACAGGTTTGGGTACCTAAAATGCATTAACTTTGTTTTGTAGGGTGTCTGGTATTTTGACAGTGGATGTTCCAGACATATGACAAAGAATAAGCACTGTTTGTCAAACTTTGTGGCAAAAGATGGTCCAAGGGTGAATTTTAGCAACAAGAATACACCTGGATATACAAGAGGATATGGCACACTTGTGAGGAATGGACTTACAATCAAGAATGTTGCATATGTGGAAGGACTGGACTACAACTTGCTGAGCACTGGACAATTCTGTGACAAGGGATACAAGGTCACTTTTGACAAAAACAACTGTACTGTCATTAGTGAAAGAGGTGATCAAGTTGTACTTGCTGGTAGAAGACAACAAAACATGTATGTTGTGGATTGGTCTACTGCTGTTCCAGAAACCTGCCTGATTGTGCATACCAAGTCTGAACTCAATTGGTTATGGCACAAAAAGTTGAATCACTTAAATTTTGATGATATAAATCAGTTGGTGAAGAAGAAGCTGGTGATTGGTTTACCTGAGATCACATTCAAAAAGGATGCTATATGTGATGCATGTCAGCAAGGTAAACAGATAAAGTCAAGCTTCAAGTCAAAGACTAAACAATCAACTAATAGAGTGTTGGAGCTGATGCATATGGATCTTTTTGGACCAATAACTCCAACAAGTGTAACAGGAAAGAAGTACACCTTAGTGGTTGTGGATGATTATTCAAGGTACACTTGGGTGATATTTATGAACAAGAAAAGTGAAACACTCAAAAGCATGCCTAATCTTTTGAAGAGATTACAAAATGAGAAAAGTTTAACAGTAATAAAGATAAGATCAGATCAGGGTACTGAATTTCTCAACAAAGTTATAAGAGAATATTGTGAACATAATGGTGTACTACATCAACTTGCTGCTGCTGGTACACCTCAGCAAAATGGGGTTGCTGAAAGAAGAAACAGAACTTTAAAGGAAGCAGGAAGAACAATGATTTGTGAAGCATTGCTACCTGAAAGATATTGGGCTGAAGCAGTCAATACAGCATGCTATACACAAAACAGAACATCAGTGAACAAGAAGCTGCTAAAGACACCTTATGAGATTTGGAATGGAAGCAAACCAAACATATCCTATTTCCATCCATTTGGAAGCAAATGTTTTATTCTAAATCACAAGGTTCATTTGAAAACATTTCAACCAAAATCAGATGAAGGAATTTTCTTGGGATATTCTTCAGTCAGCAAGGCATTCAGGGTACTGAACAAGAGGTCACTGAAACATGAAGAAACAATCCATGTTGTGTTTGATGAACCTAAGTTCACTGGTATGGAAGATGAAGATCGTGAACCTGCTGAAAATCAACAAGTCACTGATCCAGATTGTGTTGAAGTTTTGGAAAGACTCAATGACTTAAAAGTTTCTGATACTGCCCCTGCTGAACACCCTGCTGATAATGTTACTGATGCAACAACTGAAGCAGTTCAAGGATCTGCTGACCCCCCCTGTAGAAGAAGCTACAGCAGACCCTACTGAAGATGAGGTTCCTGTTAATCAAAGTAACCAGAATCCACAATGGTTAAGGAATCACCCTGCTGAACAAGTTATTGGCAATGTACATCAAGGTGTGAGGACTAGAAGACAACTGGAAGCCATGTTTACCTGCTTTCTATCTCAAATGGAACCAAAAGTTGTTGAAGAAGCTATTTCAGATCCAGACTGGATAATAGCTATGCAAGAGGAATTGAATGAATTTGAAAGAAATCAAGTTTGGACACTAGTTGAAAGGCCAAGTCATGCAAATATCATTGGTACTAAGTGGGTATACAGAAATAAACTTGATGAAACTGGTACCATTGTAAGGAATAAGGCCAGACTAGTTGCAAAAGGCTATTCTCAAGCTGAAGGAATAGATTTTGATGAAACTTATGCACCTGTTGCAAGATTGGAAGCTATCAGATTATTCTTGGCACATGCTGCATATAAGAACTTCAAAGTATATCAAATGGATGTCAAAAGTGCATTTTTGAATGGCATTCTAGAGGAGGAAGTGTATGTTCAACAACCTCCTGGATTTGAAGTTAAAGATCAAGAAGATAAAGTGTATAGACTCAACAAAGCACTTTATGGATTGAAACAAGCACCAAGAGCATGGTATGAGACTCTATCTCAATTCTTGGTGGACAATGGTTTTACAAAAGGCACCATTGACAAGACACTTTTCAGAATCAATGAAGGGGACAGCACCCTGCTGGTACAAATTTATGTGGATGACATAATATTTGGTTCTGAAAATGATTTACTTTGTGAAAAGTTTGCAAATCTAATGAAGAGCAAATTCCAAATGAGTATGATGGGAGAAATGAACTACTTTTTGGGATTGCAAGTTAAACAGATGAAAGATGGAATCTTCATTCATCAAACCAAGTATACCAAGGAGTTGCTGAAGAAGTTTGGCATGGAAAATAGCACTAAAAATTCAACTCCTATGAGTACAAATATCAGGTTGGATGAAGATAAAGAAGGCAAAGATGTTGATCAGACTTTATACAGAAGGATGATAGGCAGTCTGCTGTACCTAACTGCCAGCAGACCTGATATATCCTTTGCTATAGGTGTTTGTGCAAGATTTCAATCTAAACCTAAAGAAAGTCATTTAGGTGCAGTCAAGAGAGTTCTCAAGTATCTTAAAGAGACTTTGGGAGTAGGGATATGGTATTCCAAGGAAGGAAGCTTCAATGTTATATCCTACTTAGATTCTGATTATGCTGGTTGCAAGATTAATAGAAAAAGCACCTCAGGGACTTGTCAGTTAATGGGAAATAGACTGGTTTCCTGGTTTAGCAAGAAACAAAATTCTATATCAACTTCCACTGCTGAAGCTGAATAGATTGCTGCTGGAAGTTGCTGTGCACAAGTACTATGGCTAAGACAACAATTAAGGGATTATGGAATTGAAGAAAAGGAAATTCCAATTATGTGTGACAACACAAGTGCAATTGCAATCACAGAAAATCCTGTTCTGCACTCAAGAACCAAGCACATTGATGTGAGACATCACTTTATAAGAGATCATGTTGAAAAGAAAGATGTGGTGGTTCTATATATCCCTACTGAAAATCAACTTGCTGATATTTTCACTAAACCACTTGATAGTGAAAGATTTGCCAAATTAAGGACTGAGCTTGGAATTATAAAAGTTGACTGTTGATCAGCAGTGTACTGGAATTCACCAAGGGGATTAGTCTTTGCTATGTTGGGTGAGCTCACTTAGCAGATTAGTCATTGGTATCAACAATTCCATGTACTCATGTTTGGACAATTGAGCAAATGAGGTTGCCAAGGGGATTGGTCTTTGTCATGTTGGGTGAGCTCACTTGACAGATCAGTCATTGGTATTAAACTTCATCTTGTATTATCAATTGAACAAAACAAGAAGAAAACAAGGGTCAGCAGAGTACTTATGTCAGCAGGCTGCTAAAGCCTATTTATCAGCAGACTGCTGAGCCCACCCTGCTGAGGATTACCCTGCTGAATGATACATTACTCAGTCAAATTTTATTAAAGTCAAAAAGAAGATTGGCGGGATATTTATTTTATCCTTTATAACCGTAGTTAACACGATCTAACGGTTATCAGACGTTATGGAACACGTGTCAAGCCAGCATTTATTCAGATTAATCGTGGTTAACATGGATGTACGTGCACTGACAGTTACAACTACTCACTGTCTATATATTCAGGCCTATCATACAGCAGATTCTCTACTTGCAAAACCTGCTTTATCACTGCGATCTTTACACTGTGTGAACACAGATTTGAGAATTAATCTTCTTCATCTCATTCTTCTCATAAAAATGGCGGAAAGGGTTGATGTCCAGATTCAATCAAGCCAAAGTGTTAGAGGTTTTGTTGAGGATGCAAACAGAAGTGAAATGGACATTAACATTGGTCGAAGAATAAGAAGATATGCCGGTCTAGAGAATGTGTTGAATATAAGACTAGAGACAATTTCATATACAAATGTTGTCAGTTTCTGGAGAAACATTCAATTACAGGAAGGAACTGATGCATTTAAAACTGATGTGAATGGACAAGAAATAGAAGTGTCTCCCAGTCTACTGAGGGAAGTTTTTGGATTTGAAAAAGTAGTGGATGGCTCAGTCAATCCTGAAGAAATGGGATTGGACAAGATGGCGTTTGTTGATCAGATCAAAACAAATGCAGCCACCAAATCCGTTCCAGGCATCAACTGCAGACAAATTGGAAGTGAATACAGTCTGCTGAGCAAACTCATTGCCAAGAACATACTTGGATTGATTGGAAGTATGGATACTCTATCAGGACCCAAGATAGAGTTGATGATAATCATTTGCAGGAGCATGAAGTTTGATTGGGCTGGTTACTTCATTCATTATATGAAGAAGGTTTTCAAGGAAGAAAAAGAGGGAAAGAGGAAATCCAAGGCCTGGCCCTTAGGTTTGATGGTTCAGACCCTGCTGAATCATCTGGAAATCCCTGATGTAGCATCTGAAAAGATCAATCAGTCTAGATACAAGAAGGAAATTGATTTTGCTATTCTTGGTCTAGATGATGATGAAGAGGTTGCTGGAGAAGCTGCTGATGATGATAATGGTGGAGATGATGGTTATGCTAGTGGTGAGCAGGTCAAGCAACCCAAAATGAAATCTGTTAAACCTACTGCACCAAAGAAAGCTGCTGAGAAAAGAAAGGGTGGAGACACAAGGAAGATAACTGAAGTGTTAAAGCCTTCAAAGAAGACAAAGAAGCAAACAGCACAGACTGCTGAGTCTGCTGAGGGTTCAGTGGAGGTTACTGACCCTGCTGTTGCTGCAAGAAGAACTGTTGTTGAAATCTTGAGGGAACAACAGAAGGAAGCTAGTAGAAAGAGAAAATCTACTGGAATTGATGATGATGAACCCCTCTCCAAGAGGATTAAGGAGATTGCTAAAAAGAAGAAACATGGAAAGGGGAAAGAACTAAAAATTTTGGAAGCTCAAAGAATCCAAGAGGAAGCTTCAGTAGAAGAGGAAGAAGAGGCTGTTGAGGCTGAGCCCTTAACTATCATCAAGCCTGTGGAAATTTCTGACTCCTCACCTGAAGAGGTTGTCAAGTCTACTGTAGGTGGACAGGTTGTTGTTGAGCAATCTGTTGAAGATATACAGCAGTCTACTGACCCTGAGCCTGCTGTAGTATCTACTGAAGAACCACAGCAAACCACTGAACCTGAACCTGCTGTGGTAGTTGAAGAAGTAGTTGAAGAAATGGTTGAAGACCCTGCAAATGTGGCAAGAACTCAGGGGGAAGAGCAGTCTGCTGCTAACCCTGCTGATGAGCATGTAAGTCAGGGGGAACCGAGTGTGGTACAGATGGAAGTAGTAGGCACAAATATACAATCTCAGCAACCTACTGACTTTCAAACATCTGTTGAGGAAACCATGAATATACTTGTTGGAACCTTTGGAGGTCAACAAGGTACTGGAGTTGCTCCCAGGAGGTCTTTCATGCCATTTGAAAGGCATGTGAAAGAAAGAAAGAAAACTGAAGAGTTTGTAGATCCCAAACTTCAACAAATTGCTGACTATTTCCAATGGAAGTTTGGTTTCTACAAAAGACAAAAGCCAGCTGCTGAACCTATGACAGATTTTGAGGAATGGGCTTTTGAAAAGTTAGGAGTGGAGAACTTGCTGGATCTGATTGATACAACCTTGCTGCAATCAAGACTGATGGATTTGTTTGATGAGCAACAGAAGGAGGAAGGCATCAAGTTTAGGGATCCAAGAGATGGAAATGATGACTCTTCCTCATCATCAGATTCTAGAGGAGATTTTCCCTCTGGACCAGGAGGAACCAGTGGGACTGTAGTAATCATAAAACCACATGTACAACAGTCCACTGATACTGGTAAGTCTGATGAGGGTCAGCAGACTGGAGAGATGGATGAGGATCTACAGGATCTCACCATGGATGATCTGGAAGCATTGATCAATGAAGGAATTACTTTGAGTGCTGGTAGGTTGGCTGATGAATCTGCTACATTCCATATTGTAGAGCCCACTGCACAAACTGAAGTTGAACAGAGTGAGGATTTGGATGGAGAAAAGGTTATTGATCACAGTAAACCTAGTGCCAGCTCAGAAGAGTCTATTGAATATCAAGATGGATTTGACTTTGAGGGCATTCTTACTAAAACTGCCATCATCCGGCACAAAATTGGTCATGCAGAAGGATTCCAAGTGGATAATGACACTATATTCAATCCACAGAGAGTTGAAGAGGAGGTACAGGTTGCTGGGGTACAAACAGCACCTGCACAAAGCTTGGAACATGAGGTACAGGCTGCTGAGTCTCAAACAGCACCTGGACAAATGTTGGAACCTAATTTGGGTTTGGAGGAAACCCCTGTTGTTGGTAAGGCTGCTGTAGTGGAGCCTACTGGAGGCAAGACCGCTGAAGGGAAAGATAGTCAGCAGACTGCTGTTAGTGAGGATGAGCAGCTGCTGGACTATGACTTTAGTGATGAGGAGTTTCAGATGCCTGAAGAAGAAAATATTGATGTTGATCCACCTCAGGCATTTGTACCTATTTTTGAGGAAGCTGCCATTGATCCTATCCTGGAGGAATATGAAGGACCTAACCCTGTTGGAATGGATAGGAGTTGGGCAATGGTAATAAGCAATCAGAGGCCACAATACAATGTGGAGGAGCCTGCTGATGAAGCTACTGGTGGAAGGATGACCAGTGATGTGCCAGTTGAGGTGTTGAATGAGTTAAGAACTGTGAGGCATGATATGCAACAGTTAAGGACTCAACTGGACAGACAAGAACAGAGATTTGAAGAACTGATGAACCTAATAAATGAAAACAGACAATCTGCTGATACAGTTGCTTCAAATTTTGCATCCACTCAAAATGCTGTCAATGATATGATGCTAGATGTAAGAGGAATCAAGAAAGGGAATACTTTGAAAGATAAGTTTCTGAAAGACCAACTTATTTCCATCCATCAGAAACTTGACAACCTTGCTGAAACCCCTAAACATGCTGAGCCTGCTGCTGCACAACAACCTGCTATGCCCGATCCCAAACTTACTGAAAGGATCAACCTACTGGAGGAGACCTTGCAATCAAGGATTACTTCAATTGATACAAGAACTGGAGCTATAGAAGGTCAATTGAATAGAGTGGTAATCTCACAGGAGGGAATTCATGGTCTAATTTCCCGTTTTGTTGATGATGTCACTAAGGGGGAAGAGGGCCAATCAGCTGCAGCAAAAGAGGCTGCAAGACTCTTTGCAAAGAAAAGATGGGAGGATGAGATTAATGCTCTCAGGCAACCTGCACCTGGCAGAGTTCAACTTACTGATGATCTCCTTAGACAATACAAGAAAGAATACTATATTAGAAGGAAACCTTATCAGGACATGGGATATCTTGAAGGTCTAAACTCTTTCTTGGCATTGAGATTTTGGGAAGCAAGAGTCAGAGCCTTAAGGGCAACTTACAGAGGAGGCAGAGGTGGAAAAGGTGGAAGAAGTGGCAGAGGTGATAGGATCTTACCTATCACAAAAGCAAAAGACTCACTTGATGAATTCAATGAACTGTACATGAAGTTTGGATTCAGGGTGAATGATATTAATCTTATCCTGCCTGAAGCATGGAACTGGTGGAAACAAGTTAATCCCTACATTGATTTTACTTTGATTGAAAATGAGTGGATGAGGGATAAGATAGAACAAATCAGAGCCTATCAAGAGCAAGCTGAGAAGGCTAGACAAGAAAGAGAAAAGAGACAATAGATCAGCATACTTACATTACTTTATCTTTGCTGTATCTAGTTTGTAATAGCTTTGAACAAATGATATTAATGAAAGCTGAATATTTGTTCTGTTTTTGTCTTAATCTTTTTGCTTTGCTGACTAGGTGAGGGTAGTGGCATCATCACCAAAAAGGGGGAAATTGTTGGACTTATTTCTATGTTTTGATGATGAGTGCCATACTAGCTGTTATAGTGCAAAGGCAAAAAGATGTCTAGATCAAATGTATAGGTTTATTAGAGTTTGATTCATAAATAGGTTTGATCAAACAAGCACTGTAAAGGGCTGCTGATTTATATCAGCAGACTGGTCAATATCAGTAGGGTAGATAGGTCAGTAGACTTGTCAGGAACCTGCTGAAGACTGAAGGCTGAGGGCTCAAACTCAGTTACAGAAGGCTAAGGGATCAAACTTAGTAATTTAAGTCAAGGATATGGAATCAGAATTTAGGCAAGTCTGTGATGACCTAAACTGATTACATATGCCTTGTGAAGAAGGTCTAAGTTCCATAAGTTGGATGATGTTTGGAACTTGGTTATAATTAAAAAGGTGTAATCTAACTTCACAAATAAAAGTTAGATAAAAGAAATCAGCTGCATTGTATTTTATACACAGCAATATGATGTTCAGCAGACTGATTGGTATATCAGCAGACTGATAAACCTGCTGAGCTAATACCTCGATTAAATCAAGATTATATTGAAAGATTACATGGATAAGGACAGCCAACTACCTCTGATTTGATCAAAAAAATCAGTGGTTAGGATTAAAAGAACGTTGGGATGATTCAGGACTTTATCCAATGGACACAATTCAAAGGGTGGACAGACTGCACTGTCAAAAAGGAATTCTGACAGTGTCAGTCCTATGAATAGTGACAGAATGCAAATCAGAAGGGACAAAAACAAGGAACGGTTACATTTGAATTTCAAATACAGGTCACATGCATTCTTGCCTATAAATAGAAGACTTTCAACTCAGAAATAAGATGATGAATTTTGGATAAATTTTTAGAGATAACTCTGAGCTGAAAAACACCCTGCTGAACTTGCTGAGCATAAAGCTGCTGATCTAGTGAATTTCTTCAAGTGCATTCTGTATTCAAGCTACATCAAGATTACACACTTGAAGACTGCAAGCTGCTGATTATATCATCCTAATCAAGCTGCTGCAACTGAATCATTTATTTGATTCAATCTTTATTTTATAAAGAACCTGCTGAAGACAGTGAAGCATCTGTTGGGTGTGAAAGACTATTGTTTGTGGTGGAGCTGGTGAAGAGGCAATCCTACCCTTCAAAGACCAGTGGAAGACTCAGGAGCAGCAATCCTACCTGTTCCCAGTTTTCAGTTTGTGAAGCCATAGTTATTGGTGAAGGACAAGCAACTTAGGAATCTTTGTAAAAGCTACATCAAAGATCTCTAGTGAATTTCCTCCAACATCATAGGAGAAGAGTGGACTGACAGGATTACACCACCTGGAACCACTATAAAATCTGCCTATTTACTTTCTGCATTTACTTACTGCACTTAGTTTATTTCATACATCAGTCAACTGAACCTAGCAACTGAAATCACACACATACACTACTGAGTATCTAATACTTAGTATCATATTTAACAACAAGTAACAAGGCTTAATTTTGATGTAATTCCGCTGCACAAATTCAGCAAACTCAACTGTCAGTAGACTACTGTTTATCAGCAGGCTACTGAAGTCTCAGCAGACTACTGAAGTGTCAGCAGGCTGCTGAAGTTGTAGAATTTGTTAACTCCAAAGTTTTTAAGTGTTAAGTTTATTCAACCCCCCCCCCCCCCTCTAAACTTAACCAAAGCCTTTTCAAGGGACCAACAGTTCACACCCAGATATGGCCACTTCAGACAAATCAAAACAAGAAAGATTGATCACAGGCTTGGATGAATTTTCATTCGACATCTATGAATCAATGTGCAATAATAATCTGTTAGCAAGTTGGATTTGTGATAAAATCCAGAAACAACCAGGTCTAAGGAATCTTCTAGAAGTTAAATTCAACGAACCACGTGATGTGGAAGGAATTCTTCAATTTTGGGAGAATATGTGAGTGGTACGAAATTCTCTGATCACTGCAGTCCATAGAGATCGTATTGCTATCAATGAAAGAGTTATGAAGTCATTATTCGGTTTCACGGATTCATCTGTGACATCAATAGATTTGGCTACTCTACCTTTGCAAAAAGAAGCCTTTATGAAGCAACTTACCTTCTCTAAGGAACCAGTAAAAATTGATAGTCATGTTGACAATATCAAGCCAGAATTTGCACACCTCAGCAGATGGCTCAGCAAACATGTCATTGGAAAATCCAAAGGAGTCAGTACACTATCCGAATAGAACATTTATCTGATGAACATAATTTGGGATAGAATAGAATTCAATTGGGTAGGTTATGTAGTCAATCAGATAAAGAAGCAGCATTTAGCCGAATTAGACAGTGTACAGAGAGCTAAAGCTGAAGGTCAGGCAACTGTTGGTAGATTTCGACTGAAGAAAACACTCAGTGGAATCGTTCAATTCTACCTGGAAAGACTCAAGGAAGGGAAGCAAGCAAGGCAAGCTGAAACTACAAAGGAAATCGCAGCGAAAACAGGAACAACTTCCCAACCTGAAGCCGGTCAGAAAACTGTGTCTCAGCAGGAAGCTGAACACAGAGGAATCAAGCGAAAGGCTGACTCAGCACAAGAAAGATCGGTTGTAAGATGTTTATACCCAGCAACCTCAAGAATGACAGCACCAACTGAGGGGGAACAACAACAACAACAACAACTGACAACTGAAGACACAAGGAAAAACACTCTTGCTGATAATACTTCTCAATTACAACATCAATCAGTTCAGCAATCAGCCCCAGTTTTTGAAGCTGATAAAATTGTCAGACTAATGAAGATGAAGCTTAAACCAGAGGATTCTCATGATGCTAGTCTACAGACTGAAGAGAAGTTACTCCTAGAGAAACTGGAAATCGGAGATTTATATTCTCTATTTCCTATATCAGAATTTCTTGAAAACTGTTTCAAGAGGTTTACCGAACTAGCTCAAAGGAGAGAATCAGCCACATCATCTGCTCCCAAAGAAAGTTCAAAGAAAAAAGATGATGATGAAGATGATCATACAAGAAAAGAAGCTAATGTGACTACAGTTTTGCATTCAGAAATTCAACCTCAAACCACGCAAACTGTAAGTCAGCAAGAAGAATTGCCAGTTGGAAATCAGACAACTGACACTCAGCAAACAGTCGATGGAACTGATAATCAACAACTGATGATTATTGAAGATATCACTCAGCCCAAGGATCAACCTGAAATGACATATGATCCTTCTGACATCCTAACAAAGGATGAGTTGGCCAAAGTTCATGAAAACTTGAAGATTGTGCTCAGTCACAAGGATGCACAAAATGGCCTTCTATCAAATATTTCTAAATATCTCGATTATAGAACTAGAACAGATGTCTCTGTTAATGCAAGACTAGAGATGATCCACAAAACCAGTTCAAGTTCTGCTTCAGAAATACTGTTACTTAAACAGAAACTAGAAGACTCAACCGCAGTTGATCGAGAAACTCATGCTCAGGCTTATTGGCACATGAATCAGCACATCTACGGGTTAGAAACTCAGCTTAAGGAAGTAATTGCTTCTCAGCAACGTATATCAGCCAACCAATAGGCAACCCATGCTTTGGTAGATCAGCTATATGATGCCAAAAAGGGAGAAGCTGAAGAAGAAAAGCTGAAGTTACTTAAAGAGATGAAGCGACTTGAAGAAGAATTGCAAAGATACAAATCAGATCCTATGTTCTTAAGGAAAGAGCAAACTGATGAGCAGCTCATTGTGAAATACAGTCAACCTGGAGAAAAGAGAGCTACTCTTACAAAGGATCTGTGGATGAAGTTTATCAAAGATCACAATCCTATTAAAGCCAAGTACAAGGACAGAACATTTGAAGAATCCTTGAACAACTTTTTATCTGATATATTCTCAAAGCAGAAAATGGCACAATATAAGAAGAATCGGAGGATTGATGACAAACTGAAGATTAAAGACAAGACTGAACAAATGAAAGCTGATGTAGCCGAATTTGAAAAATACTACTTGAAAGAATCAGACTTACCAAAGCTACTTCTATGGAGAAGATGGAAAGAAGGAAGTCAAGTTGACTACAATAAGACTTTTTCAAAGGAAGACTCCAAGCTAGAAAATGAATATCATCTGTATGACAAGGAAAAGAAGTTTATTTCAGTTAAGAAAAAGCTTAGTCTTTAATCTCAGTTGTTTGGACTAAATGTAACTATTCCAGTTTTTGCTCATTCTAATGAAATCCAGTTTTCCAGTTTTATATTGTTTTACATTATTTTGATCTTTAAGCTTTTCTTTTAGGGAGATTTTTGGCATCATCAAAAAGGGGGAAATTGTTGGAAATAAAATTTATGTTTTGATGATAATTCATCATTATTATTCAAAGTATTACCTTGACCTCATTGATGAAGTGCTGAAGCTAGCTGTTATAGTGAAAAGCTAAAAGATGTCTAGAATTGAATGTTTAGGCTTTACTACAGTCTGCTATTTGTATAGGTTACATTAGACAAGCACTGTAATAGTTAGTGTGTCGTAAAACTAAAAACTGGAAGTCATTTAGAAAACTGGAAGTCATCAAGATAAACAAACTGACTCAGACTACACCTATATGAAACTGAAGAAGATAAGTTCGTTGAGGGACACAGACTCAGTTGGCTTACCTAGAAGATTGAAGAACTGAGGGTCACAGACTCAGTTATTGAAGATTGAAGAACTGAGGGCTCAAACTCAGTTATGAAGACTACATCGAGACTGTAAAGTTAGACTTCAGGCAAGATTGTGGTGACCTGAACTGACTTTATGGATCTTGTATGAAGACCTTAGAGTCATAAGGACAATGAATTCTTAGAAGATAATAAGTCATGGTGTACTCTGATTAAGTCAATTATAATCAGATGAAAAACTGGAGTACTGATATTTGAAGAAGAGTAAAATCGCAGTTAATGCTCCAAGTCAGTTAGGAAACTGACAAGTGACAATCTCAGTATAAAACTGATAAGGAAACTCAGTTTTATATGTCAGTCATCCAACAACTGATAGTACAGTTGAACGTTATAAAGGAAGCAATTTTATTGGATAAAATACTGACACAACAGAACGGTCAGAAAATATATCCGTTACAAAATAGACTTTGATACAATTCGAATTCAAGCCAAATGAACATTGGACCTCACACTATAAATAGAGGACTTTGCACCAAGGATTAAAATGAACACAAGTATAGAGATTTAACAAGAATTAACGTGTGCGTTAATCATTCGAATTGCTATCATATTTGCGCTATAACAAGATCATATCAATAATTTCTTCAAGTGTTCAAGCTACCAAGAATTTATCAAGAATCAGACACTTTGAAGAACCACAAACAAGAATCAATTCATTGATTCTCAACCCAACTTTGATTCTATATCAAAGGTTTAGACTGTGAAGCAAACCGGGAAGGTTTTTTCAAAGACAGTTGTTATAGGCAGTCGGGCAGACTGTGTTTGTGGTGGTAGCTTGTGAAGAGGTAATTCAACCCTCTAAGGACCAGTGTTCAAGCAATTGAAGAACAGCAATTCTACCTGTTCTACAACTGTTTAGATAGTGAAGCTAGGGATTAGCCAAGGACTATTGTTTAGGACTTTTTGTAACTGTTCACCTCAAGAAGTTCTAGTGGAATTTTCCTCTGCACCACAGGGGAAGAGAGGACGTACAGGATTACACCACCTGGAACCTCTATAATATTTTCCTTATTTACTTTACGCACTTATTTACTTACTCAGCATTTACTTACAACATTTTGATTAAGTCAGTTTTGATTAAGTCATTTTAACTTAAACTCAGCTCAGTCAGCTTAACTCCACACAAGTTTTAACTGAACCATAATTTGTTTAAAATCCAGCTTAAGGAAAGTTTTTGGTGACAAGTTTATTCACCCCCCATCCCCTCTAAACTTGTGTTAGCCTTTCCAAGGGACCAACAGATATGACTGTTGAGGTTGTTGAGGTTGGGTCACAGGTGGTGCTTGTTGATGAGGATGGTACATTGGATGGTGTGGTGGAGTGTGGTATGGCTGATGTAGTCCATATGATGGGTATCCAAAACCATAGTGATGGTCAAACCGTGGTGATGGTGGGATTTTAGGTTGAGGTGCTTGACTTGCAGGTGGAAGGTAGAAGATCTGTTGTTGTGGAGGGTAAACTGAGGTTAGAGGATAGCTTACTGGTGGTGGTGGAGGATAAACTTCTGTCACTGGTTGTACAAAATCTGCTGGGATGTGACTTACCAAAGTAACCTGAACCGATCCTCCCACATGCCACTGTAGAGGTTGCTCCTGTTGAGCCCATGGTGACTGATTCTGTTGAGGTGGTACGTAAGGTCTCAAAGCCCCGCTCCCTACCACTGGTGTAGAACTGCCTGCCTCTGGTCTGACTCCCGAACCTTCGGCCCCATGAACACCTCTCCTTGTTGTCGCCATTGTTAAAGACCATGAAGATCAAAATGTTACTAAGTGAAAGGAACCCTAAAGGACGCTTCTCTCTGATACAAAAGACATCCTCCAAACAACCTCCGAACCCCCCTCCGACTCAATATGAGCCCGATGAACCCCCTTCCAAACCCTCCTCCGAAAAGGTTGTTTGTTTTCCGTTTCTCAATTATTTACAGTGATCTTTTATGTATCAAATATCTCCCTTATTATATCATGTTACACTTCACCATCAAAACTATGTAACTAACCGATCACAATCACCCATGCCTGCAGTGGGCATACACCGTGCATTGCACGGTGTGAAATACTAGTTAATTATATATGATGATATATATTATTGATGTTAAAAAAGATGATCCAAACGTGGTATTTTATCATCTTAGGCACCCCCGAGTTCTTACTATATACTCCATACTTATATACATATGGTGTCGGTTGTGTATATTATATAAGTACAGGTGTAATATCCCGATTTTCGAAAAAGGGCATCTTAGTCTTTTAACAAAAAATTAGAATATTGTATTTAGTTGAATTAATGGAATTAAAGAAAAGGAAGGAAATTAAAGGAGTTATTATATTTAAGGATTTAATTTATTGATTGGGATTATAAAAGGGAAACTAATCCTAACTTGAGGGGCGCAAGTTGTGGAAAAAAAAGGGAGAAGGAGCTTTCGAATCTCTAGGCTAATCTGTTGATAAAAAACGCAGACATCTCAAGAGAGAAATGATCACCGCGAGAGGAGGATCGTTTTCATATCATCAATCCCTAAATCCATTAACGTAAGTTTTTCCCTCATCGTTCTTGATACTAGGGTTGTTCATCATCATTGCTAAGCTGCGTTTTTCTGAGTATAAAAATCGTAATGATCATCTTTGGATTGATCACTTATAGATTTGAAGTTAAAGGTTTAACCTTTTCAAGGTTTTGGTAGCGTGGATCGTAGTAGCTCGCAAATTATGGTAACATGGTGTTCTTATCGTATGACTAAGGTGTCGTAAGGTTATAGAGCAATTTGAATGTTATTTTCGTTGTTTGTAATCTATTTATGTTGGAGTTTGGGGCGGAATTGGGTTGGAAATTGCGTTTACGCAGTTGCAGATTACTGGGGAAAAACCCAGGCAAACGGGCGTTTGCGATCGTTGCAGCTCAACTGAGCGTTTGGATGTTTTGGACGGGCGTTTGAGGGTTTGGCAGTTGATACAAGATGTGGCTGATTTTCACGAACGGGCGTTTGGGGTATAGTAAACGTCCGTTCAAGGCAAACGCGCGCTCACAGCGTGTCAAACGTGCGTTTGACCTGTTTATTCCGTTTTTCACCGTTTTATCGTGTCAGCTTGGTTTCAGGCTTTATAATCATGTCTTTACTGCTTAACCTTATATGACAAAGCCTTGAATTAGCTTTTGATGCGTTTAGTTCCGGCACCATGTGAATTCCCTAAAAAGATGAAGTGTGGGACCGTCGAAAGCTTTGGATTTGCCTTGTGCTTCGATAAGCTAGGGTTTATCGATGTCTGTGTATGTGCTAGGGATGTTAGAGTCTAGTTGTCTTAAGAAGAGGGAGTATGTGTATGTGCTAGGGTTTTTCGATGTCTGTGTATGTGCTAGGGTTTATCGATGTCTGTGTATGTGCTAGGGATGTTAGAGTCTAGTGGTCTAGGGATGTTTTTGCTCATTTTATCTACTGTTGCATGGTGTTTGTATGATGTTTATCATATTCCCTGTGTGCTTGTTTTGCGGACAGATCATCACCTTGCAGTTTGTCTGGCACTTACATATGTCTGCGGCTTAGTGGATTGTGCTGACCTTTGGACGCACCCCTACCACTCTGCTAGGGGTGCAATCCAGGTGTTTTTGTTACTTTTGTTGTTAGCCGATGTGCTCATACTTATTCTGGTGTTTGATATACCCCCTTATGTGTTTGGTTCAGCTTTTAGCATGGGTTTCCCTGCTCACTTTACGGACCGGTCATGTCGAAATCTCAACAGGAAGGGCTGCAAGTTTCATCGGATCATGAAAATTCATAAGAGGATGCGCAGGGGCCCCCAGCACTATTGGATCACACCTACTTCGCAAGGCAGACGACAGAGAGACAGCATCTATTTCACTCTGATTTCCACTGATGTAATTATCTATAGGGCAGGGTTTTTTTTGGGAGTGCATAGAGCGAGTACTCTTCCCTATGAGGTGGATTTTCCTACACTTGGTTTGCCACACATAGGATTTAAGGAGGCCATGCTATGCACTCTATCACATAAAATTGGGGCGGGCCTGGATATGGCACTCAACTTTGTAGCTCTTTTCTTGGTTTATTAATAAAATAAAGTTGTTTAAAAAAAATAGCTTATTGAAAAAAAGAAGAGGGAGTAGAATGATAGGTGAGCCTTTTATGTGAATCAACTTAGGTGGCTAGTTAAACATCTAATCAAACGTATGTGGTAGATTAATAATATTAAACATCATGAAATGCTTGGTAAGGCATAGTACAATATCGCGATGTGTTCTCTGACTAGACAAAGTAGACTGTACCCACGCCGGTCAATCGATTGGCCAGATAAAGCGTCTGGTGCACTCTGCCGGACATCACACTATCGGGACTCAGATATTCCCGGGGCTACTAGAGCGTGTCTCTAAGTAGGTTGCACCCAGTAGTCCTAGTATATCCTATTACTAGCCGTAGTGCCCTTGTTATTCATGATGTAACAAACTTGAGCTAAGATAGATACCTTTGGAACCTCATGTTATGCTATGAACATAATATGATTGTTAGCTAGGGTTAATAACGGAATGAATTAATAAAAGACGGCGTTGCTTTTATTTCTTTATCAGACCGGCGTTATACGATCTTCTACGTGTTACTAAGTACTTATGTACTTACCCTGTTACTTTTGTTTGTCTTTCTCTTTCCCCAAAGAAGATGAACATGTTGCTAATGATGATGAGTTCTTTGACGATGACATGTGAGATGGAGCTCTTGAAGACTCAGTTCTTTTAGTTTTGATTCTTTCAATAATGTTGTTGATTCAAGTTCAAACAATGTTGTCTTTCTTTTGGATTAGTTCCGTTTGAGTTCTTTTGGATTTAAATGTTGGATGTTTTAGTTCCCCTTATTGGATTTAGTTTTACAGCATTGAAAACCGTGTGTTCGATCTTTTGGTTACCGAGTCGTTTTATATTCCGCGTCGTTTTAGTTCTGATGTAAGACGTAAGGCTTACATATATTATTTAATTTATTTGATAATATTTGTGCCCAACACTCTTTCCGGATAAGGACTCGTTGTCCGGGAACGGGGCGTTACAACAGGTATCCTAGAAGTTTATTTTACGGATGTCACATGCCGAACCGGGTTTAAGCTAAGCCTTTAATCCCTTCGTTTTATTTATATAAACACCGAGGTCGGTGTTCACTTTTAAAGTAAGGGGTGGGGTAGCCAATGTTTCGGTTTTAATTTTTTACGAGTCGCGCCTTAGTTTTTATTCGTCTTGTAGTGAAATTTCGGGCATTTTTTTTCAAATTTTTATAGTTTTAACATTGTTTATTGTGTTGCGAGCCTTCGTATTCCATAGTTTGACATGTGTTAATTACTCGAATACATTCTATTTTGTAGTTTCGATCGTTTGTTGAAAATTGAAACAATTTCACGTAATAGCTTCGACGTCATAATTACTCGACTAGTGAACGATTATAGTTGTCGTATGACCCGGTTACCTAGAACTTATATTAGTAACTTCAAGGAGAAATGGAAAGGTCGTCGTTGTTAGGTACGTGATGATGGTTTTGGCATTTAGTTTGACCCGATCAGTGCCAAAGGCCAACCTTAACATTTAGTCCATAGTTACCCCTCTCAGCCTGTTGTAGGGTGGTTTGACCGCCACCCGAACTAGCTTTTCGTGTTACTAACTCATAAATACCGATTCCCCGAGCTTCATTTCGGTCTATGTATCCTTTATCACCTTTCAATTGAGCTTGTTAGTTCCGCACATTTTTATGATGCTGCGAGGTGTTGTTGAGACGTGATTGTGATATGGTGTCGTGAGTTATAAGTTATTCGGGAAGAGGATTGTAACAATAAATCGGATATGAGTTTTGATCGAGACTTTGATGTATAGTATCAATTTTTATAATAATGCTTTCTGTATCTTATCTTTAATCGAAGATTTAAAATAAAAAAACAAAAACAAAAACGACAAAAAAAAAAACAAAAAAACAAAAGCAGTGTAAAGTATATTGATATAAGTCAAAAAATGGACTAAAATGTTTGTATAAAGCTAGTATTATATATTATTATGAAATTGGAGTTGGAGTTAGGGTTTAATTCGGTTTGTTTTCGGGAATGTAAATAGTCGGAAGATTGAAGACATTTTGATAACCGAGTTTCGTGTATATATCTCGGTTAAAATTCTTTTACGCCGTCTCTTTCTATTTTTATCATAATATCCTTTCATAACCCGAACCCTAGCCTAACAATATAACCCTTCAAGTCCTGATTGACCGTACTAGATAACGATAGACCTCGATTAGTGGAGATGTTTACGACATAAAAGCCTAGGGTGTAACCCTGGTACATTACGCGTCTATAATCCGAACCGGTCGTTAGTAGTTAATGTCGAAGAAGATATTTTCACACACACCTTAATTATTCAACACAAGGTAGAACCAATTTTTTATGTATTCGTGTTTTTAACTATTGTCTTACCTATATGATACATGAGACTCGTTATATACAATGACAATGTTGACTCTATTTCTGTTTGAAACGCTCAGTTTTGCTCGGGGGCGAGCAAATGCTAAGTAGAAGGTTGCTGATGAGAGTCAACTCGACTCTGTTTTCCTACGTGTTTTCGACTCGTTTTACTTAATTCCGGACACATTTGGCTTGGTTTTGACACGTTTGGCAATGTTTCGATGTTTACGAGAACCGGACATATAATTCGGGATTCTCAGTCTTTTTCGGTGTATTTGTTACTCTCGGTCACCCTAGTGTCCCATAGGGGTTATGTGTGTTGTTGCTTTGGTGTTTTTTTAGGAACTAGGTGTACGAGATACCCGGAAAATGCATTTCGGAGCTTTGGAATGGTGAAAAAGTCCACTTTTTTGATGAAAAACTTGATAGGCAGCCGCCTATAAAAGACAGACGGCTGCCTATCCATCACAGGCCACCGCCTACGAGAGGCTTGCAAACATGATTCTGTGTTAATTTTGGGACAGGCGGCTGCCTATAAAACACAGGCAGCCACCTACTGTGTGAAGGTCAACTTGGCCCAGGCACTATAAAAGGCGTTTTTCAGAGGATTTACATAATTCTTATAATCTCTTTCAACGAAAAAAAACCCTACAACTTCACCTTTTTGCTCCTTTTCACCGTTAGATTAAATTCTTAGCTTAATTTGTCAATAGCATTTGTAATAAACGTTTGGATCATTACAGATTTTATAAATATGAAGTTGGTTTTCTCGGATTTGAAATATCTTCAATCAACAAACTACGGTTCGATTTCGAAGATTATCACATAACTCGACTATCGGGAGATTAGCCACTCATTACAATGATAAAAACACAAGGAAGCATGATAAACATCAACATGTATTAGAAATAAGACTAGATTAAAGCTATTTATTTTAACATTTGTATTTTGTTAATTTAATAGAAAAATGCAAGGGTTATGGGCCACACCCGGCCTCCTCCAAAATAAAAGCTTCATCAATGCATTTCCCCCATCTCCTTAAAACTTTTGTCTGAAAAACCCAATGTGAGGAACACCGAGTGTTAGGGAAAAAGCTTGGGCCTCTATGCATTGGGAAAAGAAAGAGAAAAATTTTAATAAAAACTAAAAGGGGGATGCAACTCCAGTCCAACTTTAATAAAGTATAGAAACCAAAAAAAACAAAACAAAGCATCTACAAAATTCCAGCTTCATATGAAAATAATCAGCGGCTCCTTCCTTTACCTTAACTGTAGCTTTCATGCACCCATATGGAACAAAAACCAGCACCACATCTTCCAAAAACCTCAAGTAAGATCTATTATTCTAGCTAAAAAGAACTAACCTGATTGCACTCTTCATGATAAATGAAGAGTGCTTCCCAAAAACATTGCAAGTTTCAGTCAAAAAAGCACAACACCAAGGGATCTTCCATTGATGTCTTGGATGGATCTAGCTCCAGCCAACTTTTGAGTATGCAGACTTAGCACCCCTATCATCATAATTCAAAGCCAGTAAAAGTCCACAAAAACAAATGCTATTGTCAAAAAACAAGATAATCAACAACCTGATTTTGCTCTTCATTAATATGAAGAGTGCTTCCAGAAAGTCCCAGTAGTAAAATAACATCCAAGCCATTAGTGTGTCTGAATTGCTGGCAGGGTATGAGCATCCCTTAGCACCAGCAGGCCAAGAGTGCTTTCTAAATGTTCACAATCTAGCATTTGAGTTTGCTGCGCATGCTAGCCTTTTTTTGCAAGAAAATCAGCAACAGAATTTCCTTCACGGTATATGTGTTGAACTTTGATCTTGTATTGCTTTATCAATCTGTTAAGCTCAGAGGTGTCCTCCAAATGTTTCCAGGGAGTGTCATAGCTGCTGATGATACGAGAATACACACCTCCACGTGGAATTATCTGATTGGTCCATCTGGCATTTGAATAAGTCTGGGCCGGCTATCGGCATCGGGTCGATACTAGACGTACCAGTGAAGACCACAGCTCGAGTGGGATTCACCAAGTGTCTGAACTCGGGCGCCCACGTCAGTTGTCTTCGAGTCGATCTCAGGTACGTTAGCCAGTGCTCCTGGGTCCACATTCCACAGGTAACTTGGGAAAGGAGGCAAGGCCCATTTAAGGGTATTTATGACAATAACTCCAGCCGCCCTTAGTTCTAGGGCAGAAGAGGGACATGTGCCTATAAATACATAGCTCCGGGAACTACGTAAGGCTTGATTCCTGGACTTTCACACAGGATACGTAGGCAATCCAAGATACATTCTTGGACTCAGCCGTAATACACCAAAAACACCATCTTTTGTTCATATTTAGCCACCTCGATCTCTTACAGCTCATCCTTAGATTACACGTGGCCTCAGTTCATCGGTGGTGCGTTATTTAGCATCGTCATTTGGCGCTAGAAGGAGGGTCTTTCTACCGGTGAGTTGGTAAAGAGATTGCAATGGTGCCGCCAGCAAGGAAGAAACCGACGAACAGCAAGAACGTGCAGATCGAAGAGCACACGGATATAGATCCAGCAGGGGTTCCCTCACAGATTCAAGAAGTCCCCACTGGATCTAGACCCGCAGTTGCAGATCCTCCCAGGCCTCAGCTTCCCCCACAGCTGCAAGACATGGCAGACCACTTGGCATCTTTGGATGAGGACGCCTTGAAGAGGGTAGTAGCCTCGGCATTTATAGGTAAGGGAATCTGCAGTCCCCCTGTTGAACACCAGTTAGACCCTCCAGGTCGTAAGGAGATTGATAATGCTAAGGGAAAGAGGCCTGTTGGGGTTGAAGAGGAGTGTGAGGAAGGCGCGATTGAAATCAGCGTGACTAACGCCCGAAAACGTCCTGAGCAAGAAAAGCTTCAGCGGCAGGTCGAGGATAGCATCCGAAACGAGTTCAACCGCATTGTGGGGAAAGATCAACCCACCGAATGGCTTGAGTCGCCATTTAGTCCCGAGATCGAAATATATACGATGCCCGAATCCTTTAAGCCGCCAAAGATGGAGCCCTATGACGGTACTACGGACCCAGAGGACCATCTATATCGATACATATCTTTGATGAGGTTGAGAAACGCCAATGACGCCATGAAGTGTCGAGCTTTTGATACGTTGCTCACAGGTCGAGCTCGGGAGTGGTTTCATAAGCTACGTCCCGGATCGATCTCTAGCTTTCTACAGTTGGGACAAAAATTCCGAGACGCTTTCATTGGGAACAAGAAGTTCCATCTTAGTGCTACCCACCTTATGAACATCAAGCAGGAAAAAGGGGAATCTACTATCGACTTCATGAGACGTTTCAACCTTGAAGCCATGAAAGTGCATAATGCCGGTGATGCGCCGCAAGTTAATGCCTTTGTGGGAGGTCTGCGGAATATGAAGCTGTATGATAAGCTATCCAAGAAAATGCCGAATGATATGGATGAATGTGTGAACATAGTCCATAGATTCTGCCAAGGTGAAGAGGCAGTGCGTCTGCACACCATTTCACTTGGCCTCAGCTCGAGGAACGACTCCCGAAGCCAGAACAAGGGTCAGCCTAGGGGTCGGAATGAAGAAAGCAAGTCCAACGTCTTTGATCGACTGACAGCTCCGGTATCGGATCGGTTGGGAAAGAAAGGAAATTTAAAAGACCGAGACTTTATCCCCCTCAACCGATCTCGGGGGGAAGTATTGGCAATCATGATCAAGAAGAACATCGCTAGGACACCTAAGCCGATGTCTAAAGATCCGGAGAAAAGGAAAAATACTCACAAGTATTGTGACTATCATAGAGATGTGGGGCACGACACGGAGGAATGCTTTGATTTGAAGAGGGATATCGACGCCTGTATCCAAGAGGGTCGATTGGATGAAGTCGTTGACAGGTCAGAAAAAGACGAGCCGAAGGGCCGCCGGGAGTACAAGAGAAAAAGCTACAACGGAAAGAAAGATCGGTCTCCACGTCGAGATAATCGGAATCGGCGGGAAAGGTCATCTGACCCAACCCACAGAGACAATCGCCGAGATGACCGTCAAGAAATTCAGAACCGAGATCCTCATCGAGATAATCGTGCCGGATATGACGTGAACACAATCGTGGCAGAGCATGAGTCGGATCGACCTCGATCAAGTCGGCACTCGTCTGACAGGACGAGAGAGTCAAAAAAGATCAGGTTGACAACGGAAGTAGGTTACGGACCCAAGGACGACGTTCCGAGTTCCCACAGCCATAGCGAGGGATTGGTGATCGAGGCAGTAATTAGCAGAGGTCGAGTAAAAAGAGTTTGTGTCGACAGTGGAAGCGCCGTTAATATCCTTTATTATTCAGCGTTTAAGGCCATGAGGTTGAAAGATGAAGATATCATTCCGTTATCTACCCCTCTTTTTGGATTCACAGGGCAGGCCATCCACCCTGTCGGGTCGATCAGTTTGTTAACGACGGTCGGAGACGGAGAAAAGGGGCGGACGATGGAAATGACCTATGTCGTAGTTAAGGCCCCTTCAGGGTACAACGCGATATTAGGTCGACCGGCTTTATATGATCTCAGAGCTATTATCTCGACTTTCCACAACAGCATGAAGTTTCCCACCTGGTACGGTACCCATGAGGTCAAGGGAGACGTTGAGGTAGCCCGGAATTGTAGTTTGGTTACGATCAAAGGAAAAGGAGTGGGGCAAGTGCTAGTTGAGGAGTTGATACCTGAGGAAGAGGAAGATCGAAGCTGGGTTTCTGCCGACCCGACCGAGGAAGTTCGAGTTTGGAAGGAGGAAGAAGGTCAAGGGGTCCAGATCGGGAAGTGGATGCCACACCCCGACATGAGAGCCTTGGTCGACCTCCTGGTTGAGTTTCGAGACGTTTTTGCGTGGAAGGCAGATGACATGCCTGGCCTATCGGCGGATATAGCTATGCACCAGCTTAACGTCGATTCCAAAAAGAAGCCGATACGGCAAAAGAAGAGAAATCTTGCACCTGATAGAAAAGAGGCAGTGAAAAAGGAAGTCGACAAGTTGCTCGCTGCGGGGATCGTGAAAGAGGTGTTTTATCCGGATTGGTTGGCCAACCCAGTGTTAGTTAAGAAGCCAGATCAGAGCTGGCGAATGTGCGTCGACTTTACAGATCTTAACAAGGCATGTCCCAAGGATTCTTACCCGCTGCCGAAGATCGACCAGTTAGTCGATTCGACACTGGGCTTCGAGGTATTCGGGTTCCTCGATGCGTACAGGGGTTATTATCAGATCTTTATGGACCCACAGGACTCGGAAAAAACCGCTTTTATCACAGAGTTTGGCACGTTTTGCTTTGTTACGATGCCGTTTGGGCTTAAGAATGCAGGGGCTACTTATAAACGGGCCGTCAACAAAATTTTCAAGAGGCAAATAGGTCAGAATATGGAGGTTTATGTGGATGATTTATTGATCAAGAGCAAGTCCTTGGGACAGTTTCTTGTCGATGTGAGAGAAATTTTCAAAGTATTGCGAGCAGCAAAAATGAAGCTCAACCCAAAGAAATGCACATTCGGAGTTCGATCAGGAAAATTTCTAGGATACATGATATCGAGAGATGGGATCAGAGCTAACCCAGATAAAATCGAGGCTCTCAAAAGCATGCCCACACCTCGGAATGTCAAAGAGGTGCAAAGGTTGACAGGTCGGATGGCGGCCCTCAACCGTTTTCTGTCGATATCGGCACAGAGAGCTCTACCTTTCTTCAAGATTCTGAAAAAAGCTAGTCCGTTCCGATGGGACGGGGAGTGTCAGAAGGCGTTTGACGATTTGAAAGAATATTTATCTGATTTGCCAACGTTGTCCTCACCTCGAGATGGAGAGAAGCTCTTGGTTTATCTAGCAGTCTGCGAGGAAGCGGTAAGCGCTGTCTTAGTTCGAGAAGGAGACCAGGGACAAATCCCAGTCTATTTTGTCAGCAAAGCCCTACATGGTGCAGAGGTCAGATATACTCCTGCGGAGAAGTTAGCGCTGAGTTTAGTTCACGCGTCGAGGAAGTTGAAACCATACTTCCAGGCACATCCTATTGCTGTGGTTACTGACCAACCGTTGAAACAAATTTTGGCAAAGCCCGAGACATCGGGTCGATTAACTAAGTGGGTTGTCGAGCTAGCGGAATACGACATAGAGTTTCTACCTCGAACAGCCATCAAGGGTCAAGCTCTGGCTGACTTCTTAGCAGAAGGGTTGTCGATTCAGTTAGAGCAAGGAAAACAGTCATCAGAGGAACAGTGGACACTCCACGTCGATGGTGCCTCGAGTAAAGAGGGGGCTGGAGCTGGTTTACTGCTAGTTAGTCCGAAAGGGGAAGAGTTTCCGTATGCACTTCGGTTCGAGTTCAAGGCTACGAACAACGAAGCCGAATATGAGGCCTTAATCACAGGTTTAAAGCTAGCATCGAAGTTGGGAGTCGAGAATCTTCTGGTATACAGCGACTCTCAACTCGTGGTAAATCACGTGCGGGGAGAGTATGAAGCTAAGGAAGAATCAATGAAAAGGTATCTAAAGGTTGTTCAGGGGTTAATGTCGAAATTCAAGACAATCCTAGTCGAACAGGTACCTCGGAGTGAGAACAAACGAGCCGATGCGTTGTCTAAGCTCGCGTCGAATTTCAAATCAAAGAGGAAAGTTCTGGTTGAGATGCTAGCGGAACGGAGCTATAACGAGGTCGACGTGCAACCCGTGGTTCAAGGATCGACCTGGATGGACCCTATAGCACTATTCTTGAAAGATGGAATGCTCCCCACCGATAAATCTCAGGCCAGGAAAATCCGACTTCAAGCCTCCAGGTACGCTCTTTTCGATTATGTGCTTTATCGAAAATCATTTGTAACCCCTTGGATGCGATGTGCATCGGAAGAAGAGGGGGCTTATCTGCTCGAA
This sequence comes from Gentiana dahurica var. dahurica, assembly GCA_024500145.1. Classification (NCBI taxonomy): domain Eukaryota; kingdom Viridiplantae; phylum Streptophyta; class Magnoliopsida; order Gentianales; family Gentianaceae; genus Gentiana; species Gentiana dahurica. The sequence goes on along the minus strand of CM044906.1, from coordinate 80,145,259 downwards.
GAGATACACCGAGGGGTCTGTGGTAATCATTGCGGAGCTCGGATGTTGGCAAGGAAGTGCAAACTGGCAGGATATTTCTGGCCGTCAATGCAAAAAGATGCGAGTCGATTGGTAATGAGTTGCAGAGCCTGCCAGGTACACGACGTGGTAACTCATCAACAAACACGAGAAATGAATGTCATCGAGTCTGTATGGCCGTTCGATGAATGGGGGGTCGATATAGTCGGACCTCTACCTCGAGCTCCGGGGAATTTCAAATACGTCGTCGTTGCGGTTGATTATTTCACTAAATGGGTCGAGGCAAAAGCTCTTACTGACATCAGGGCCCAGACCATCAAAAAATTTCTATGGGAGAATATTTTGTGTAGGTTCGGAATTCCGAAGTATCTGGTCTCGGACAACGGGACTCAGTTTCTTGATGATAGAGTGCAGAATTGGTTGAAAGAATTCAGGATCGAGCACAGAACGACGTCAGTGGCCCGACCTCAGTCTAATGGACAGGTCGAGCAGACAAACAGGCAGATCAAGTTTGGATTGAAGAAGCGATTGGAAGATGAAGGCCGAGATTGGGCAGCTCAGTTACCCAGTATATTATGGTCATATCGCACATCACCCAACTCAGCAACCCAAGAAACTCCTTTTGCCATGGCCTATGGATGTGAAGCCGTGATACCTGCAGAGATCGGACTAGCATCGCCTCGGGTTTTAGCTTATAATGTCGAAACTAATGCTGCCGATCTAAGAGAAGAAAAAGACAATGTCGAAGAGAAGAGGGAAATGGCGGTGCATCGGATGGCCAGTTATAAAAGAAAGATTGCTCAGTATTACAACGCAAGGGTGAAATACAAATACTTCCAAGTAGGAGACCTCGTATTGAGAAAAAATGAAGCCAGCAAGCAGGACCCAATAGGCAAGCTCGAGCCGAATTGGGAAGGTCCGTATAAAATCTTGAAAGTGCACCCTAAGGGGTCATATCAGTTGGGCAGGTCGGATGGAAGCACAGTGCCTCGAACTTGGCATGCCACCAACCTCAGAAAGTATTATGTTTAAATTATTTCTTATTCTCATGACTTTTGCAGTTCTACCTTCATCAGTTGTAATAGGTCGATATGACATTGTATTGCGATTCCTTTTATGAAGCATGCTTTCTTTTCCTTTTTAATTACGCTACATGTGCAAGACCGTATGAAAAAGCAAAAGGGGGCAAATGAAAAAGCGCAACAATCGACCGAGACATCAATTCTCCGACCCGAACAACTCGGCACTGTATGGTGAAAAAAGCCAAGTCATTGACAATGCTTAAGTCACCTCGACACGATTAAACTGAAGGAAATAGTGAATAAAGCCAAGTCACTGACAACGCTTATATCACTCCCGACATGCCAGTAAGCCACGATGCTAAGCAGTCGGCGGATTTAAAACAAAATAGTGAATAAAGCCAAGTCACTGACAATGCTTATATCTCTTCCGACATGCCAGTAAGCCACGATGCTAAGCAGTCGGTGGATCCCGCGATGGATCTTTAACTCGGCTCGATCATAAGCACCACGATGTGCCCGATCAAAAGCAGAATAGTCGAATCGAGCTCCGACCAAAAAGCCAAGTCAAGCCAACAAGGCAACACAATGCTAGGTCGACTCATACTCAAGTGTACCAGGAGTCATGAACTCCTACTACACTTCGAGGGGCCAGCAGGGGAATTAAGTCCGAAGGACTACACCCCATAAGGCAACATTTTCAAGGGAATTAAGTTCAAAAGGACTACACCCTAAACAAAAGACATTCAGTGAAAAGCATAGTGATGATTCAAATTCAAAGATCAAAATGCAAATTAAAATGTCAAGTATATGGGATCGAAATGACCAAATACAAGTTTAGACAAATAAAAACGTAAATGTTATTACAACCAGATCGAATAAGAAAAGTTCAATAAAAAGGCGACAAGGGAAGAGCATCAGGCAGAAGGCTGGTTTGAAGTCGAAGCATTGGGATCGACTGCTCATCCAACTCGGCGTTCCCTTCACCGGCTCCCTCCAAGGCTGGGACCACGTACTTGTTATAGAGAGACACGCCAGCCTTGAAATCGGTGATGTATCGCCATATCGGGGAATGGACTCGGTCATATAAATAGGCTTTGCCGATGCTCTTGACCTCGAAGTCGGGGACGACCATCTTGACTTCGTCCAGTGCGTTCGAGAACCCCCCCTTCATGGCCTGACTCATCGAGAGCGCCAGGTCGTTATCAAACTCATCGACGTCAGAAATCCTTCTTAGCTGCTTCCAAGCGGGTCGTGAAGCTATCGACCTCGAGCTGAAGATCGTCTCGAGCCTTGGTAGAGGCAGCCAGCTCAGCTCTGGTTTGATCCAGCTCCGACTTTACCGCCGCCAGCTCAGCATCTCTAGCAGACAGGTCTTCTCGTGCCTTAGACGATCCGACTCCAGTCAGCGTCTATCGTCCAACTTATTGGCTTTAGCTTTCAGCTTCTCGAGATCCGATGTCAGCTTAGCAATTGTCTCCTTCTGCTCCTCTAAAGCTGCCGAGGGAGACTCGATTCTATTTAACGCCACTTTCGCGGCCAGACGAGTCTGCAAAGAAGGGAAACATTGTTAACTTCAAGTCAGACAAAACCTTAAAGATACAAGGAAATAAAAGAAGACTCACAACTCGTTGACTCTTCATGATAAGGTCGTGTAGCTCCTCTGGAGTCATGCCCTCCATCTCTGCTATGTTCATCCCGGGGATCGCCTCAGTAGAATTTGGTGGAGCAAGGTTACGGGTCTCCTTCCCGACCCCATGTCTCACCTCGGATGTTTTATGGCGTTTTCTCGAGACGAAGTCACCTTCGGTCAGCTCTACCACATTAGCCTCGTCAGGCTGACTCCTTATGATCTCAGATGTCGGAGCAGGAGTAGAAGAACGAGTCGTACCCCTTTGTCCGCCGGATGTAGCCGAGGAAGGCTTCTTCGACCTGATGCCAACAATTTCCTGGATTGTGCGAGGATCTACCTTTTTAGGGTCGGGCATCTTTCCAACTGCCTCTAGCCTTGCAAAGTGTTCCACTGCGAACAAGAGATAGATCGACGTTAAAACAGCATTAAAAATCTAGAAAATACAAGTACAACAGTTCAACAGAACGAATCAGTCGCCTACACAAAACTCGAACGTCCTCATCGAGTTCCAGATAAGCGCCTGGACCTGCCGTCTCGATGTCAGCAAACGGATATAGAGAATGTAGGTTCCGAGTCGCAACATCGGGATGAGCGCACTCGATGGTCGCACACTCGCTGGGAACGTCCGATTTGAGCCGATCATGCCATTTTTGCGGCCTTTGGAACCAAGTATGTATGTCGATATCAATCAAACCATGTCGAATAAAGAAAAAGTTGGGTTTCCAGTCGCCATGAGACGAGATCACCTTCCTCACGAACTCCGATGCCAGAGGACGCTTCTGAAATGTATACCATCCCACGTCCTGCAAACTCGCCAAGGCAAAGTACTGACGGAATAGTCGAACCGAGAATTCAACCTTGGCGATTCGACACGCCAGCGCGAAACCCATTACGCTCCTGATCCCATTGGGAGCGAGCTGGGTGATGCAGATCTTGTAGTGTTGAAGGACGGCGATTAGACACGGGTCGAAGGGGAATCTTAATCCCTCTCTCAATTGCGCCTCGTATATGGCACAGAACCCAAGGGGAGGGTCGCATGCGAACTGGTATCGATCGTGTGACACTTTAATATGGTCAGACGAGTAGGGGATTCCATATCTCGAACAGATCGCCTTGGCTTTCTCTTGCGTTAGATTTGACACACATCCATACGGTCCCTGGCCCTGCATTCTGGTTTTGCGCTTGGCAACAGGTCGAGAAGATCCAATGGGTCGAGGAGATGTCTCCTGCTCTCCCTCCTCTTCTTCTTCTCCGGCTGCTCTCTCACCGGAAGCGGTTGGATTCTCAGAAATTGTTTCCTCCGTCGATTCTACCTCAGTTTCAACAAACTCCTCTCTATTTTGGGAGTCACTATCACTGCTAGACATGGGCTTAAGGAGAAGATGCAAGAAATAAAAATAAGAAGGAGAATTTAAGTGAATTTAGGGCTTACTTGAACTTTCGGCTAAGAAACCGAAACTCGCTGAAGATTATAATGACGAATGAAAAACGTCAAGGTCTTGGACTCCTTTTATGCGTATGAATCTTGCAAATGATTTGAAAAGGTGGAGATTGTGGGTAGTTATAGAATACGTAACGCGAGAATCAAGGGTAGTGGACCGCCTAAAACGCTTCGTTTCCTGCACCCATTAATGCTAGTACAGTATGACGTCATCCTACGACAGCCTAGATCAGGTAGATAGGACAGCTGCGTTCCCGCCTAAAGAAGACCACGTGTCGAGAGAGTTATTTAAATTTTCAGATCCGATCTCAGCACTCGAGATGAGCTTCACTCCGATCTGGGGGGCTTATGATGATACGAGAATACACACCTCCACGTGGAATTATCTGATTGGTCCATCTGGCATTTGAATAAGTCTGGGCCGGCTATCGGCATCGGGTCGATACTAGACGTACCAGTGAAGACCACAGCTCGAGTGGGATTCACCAAGTGTCTGAACTCGGGCGCCCACGTCAGTTGTCTTCGAGTCGATCTCAGGTACGTTAGCCAGTGCTCCTGGGTCCACATTCCACAGGTAACTTGGGAAAGGAGGCAAGGCCCATTTAAGGGTATTTATGACAATAACTCCAGCCGCCCTTAGTTCTAGGGCAGAAGAGGGACATGTGCCTATAAATACATAGCTCCGGGAACTACGTAAGGCTTGATTCCTGGACTTTCACACAGGATACGTAGGCAATCCAAGATACATTCTTGGACTCAGCCGTAATACACCAAAAACACCATCTTTTGTTCATATTTAGCCACCTCGATCTCTTACAGCTCATCCTTAGATTACACGTGGCCTCAGTTCATCGGTGGTGCGTTATTTAGCATCGTCAGCTGCCATTTAGCATTTGTATCAAACTATGAGAGTCTGATTCAACAATTATATCCGCATCGTTTATGTCTAGGCTACAAGTGATACCAGCCTTCATAGCTTTTATTTCTGCATCCATATTTGTGCAGATCCCATAAGCTTCATAACCTGCCCTCAAAACCTTACCAAGGTTGTTTCTAACCACAAAACCCCCACCAGCTGGGCCTGGGTTACCCAAAGATGACCCATCACAGTTTATCTTCAAATGGTGAGAAGCAGGAAACTTCCATTTCACTAGCTGCACCCTTCTTGATTCTGGAGGAAACAAAGAATGTAAAAGCCCACTATGAACCAATATCCTATCATCGGCACATTTCTGTCTTAGCTTCATTTTGAAAGCAAACAATATCTTTCAATGAATAAGTTAGAGGCAAAAATGTGTCTGCATATAGGGCCCTTGTTCTAATTTTCCAGATTTCCCATAAGATTAGATAAAAGGGGTTGGAAGAATTTTACCCAAAGCACCTTGATAAGAATTCTGCAACCAAGAAAGTTTGAAACTATTCCAGTTTCCAGTGCTAGCTTTGAAATGCAAAATATTTTGAAAATGATTCCATAATTCTTGAGCTCTTGTTCATTTCCAAAAAGCATGATGAAAAAAATCTGCTTCTGCACAGAAAGGACATTTAAAAGGCCCATTAATTCCAAATTTCTGTAGTTGAATAGGGAAAGGCAGCAAATGGTTGTGCAGTCTCCACAAGAAGAAGGAGATCTTAAGTGGCATATATGGTTTCCAAATCTCTCCCATTTCATATTTGGATAATTTTCTTCTTCTTAAGATGTCATAGGCTCATGAAACAGTGAAATTGCCTAAAGACGTTGGAGTCCACACCCATTTTTGTATGGAACCAACCAGGAATCTTGATTGTTTGTCCACACATTCTTGTGTTCTTGCTAGCTTTTTTCCAGGCATGTAATTTATACAAAGGATAATCTCCTCTCATAATTTTGAAAGCCCAAAGACCATGACATGTCTTCAATTTCCACCATAATTTGCAGGAGAAGCTATCCTGAATGGCCCTTTAGTCTCTAATTCCTAATCCTTCTTCTTCAACAGGAAAGAAAATCTCTTTCCAATTTCCCCAAACCCTTCTTTTTATACTCTCAATATCATTCCATAGGAAATGACTCATAATTTACTCTAACTTGCATATCACTGAAGCTGGAAAGTGCATAGCTGCCATCAGATTTGTAGGAATATAGGTTAACACATGTCTGATGAGGATGATTCTAACACCAAGAGATAAGAGCTTGGAATACCAACGCTGAAGCTTCTTCTCAACTTTCCTAACAAGACTACCAAAGTATGCTGCCTTGGCCCTGCCAAAGTATATTGGACAACCCAAATAAGTGGAGGGAAACTGAGCATGCCTCATATGAGTCGGATTTTCTATCTGTTGGACAATAGCAGTAGAAGCATACTTCCCTATAATGAAAGAGCTTTTATCTATGTTGATCTTCTGCCCTGTAGCGTGCTCATATCTTTCCAAAAATTGAAATAGTTTAGTCAATGTCTTTTTCCCACCATTTGAAAAAACGGTGACTAAAATAAAGCTTCTTGAAAAGATGTTTCATCCCTCGAGATAAAGCTTCAGTGACTAAAATAAACAATTATGGAGACATGGGATCACCCTGTTTTATGCCTTTAGAAGATGGGAAAAAGCCAGCAGGAGATCCATTAATCAAAATTGAAAACCAGCTCCCTTGAAGATTGTTCATGATCAACTTAGAGAATTTAGCAAAAAAGCCAAATTTCAGAAGCATTTTCTCCAAGAAGGCCCAAGAAACCCTGTCAAAAGCTCTCATAACATCAAACTTGAAAATCATGTTATGACCCCTAATTTTCTTGTGTACAAATTAGCCATTTCCTGAACCAATAGGACATTAGTAGCTATATCTTTCCCTTTGATAAAAGCATATTGTTCCTCAGAAACAAGAAGAGGAAGGATTGCTTGAAGTCTGGAGCTCATAATTTTTGTGAAGACCTTATTGACAAAAGTACTAAGGGCAATAGGTCTATATTCAGAAAAACTAGTAGGGGCCGCAGTCTTAGGTATCAAAGTAATAATTTTTTTGAGCCAATCGACCTAGGTAAAGGATTACCTTGAAAAAAGACTTGAACTGCCTTCAATAAATCAGCCCCAATAATCCCCCAACAATGTCTAAAGAAACTCCCTAAAAAACCATCAATGCCCGCAGCACTTTGAGGATCTAATTCAAAGATTGCAGAGTGGACTTCCTCAAAAGTAACAGGTTTCACAAGTAACTGATTATGTTCTTCCTCAGTGAGCAAGGTAGGGATTAAATCAAGAAAATAGTTCATATCGTCAATGTACTGTTCCCCATCGCCTTTAATAGGTTGCAGAAGAAATCAACCGTAGCCTGCTCTATTTCAGCTTTTCCAGTACACCATTGATGTTGACTGTTCTGTGTTTTGCAAATCTGCATGTGCCTGTGTCTATCCTTAGCTGTTGCATGAAAGAACTCTGTATTCTTGTCACCATCCATAAACTATTTAAATCGAGACTTTTGTTTCCAAAAAACCTCTTGTTGGTCCAAATATTGAGAATACTCCTCCCCGCCTTTTGCCATTCCATCTTGTTTGCAGAAGTTGGGTCATGATCATAAATTAGTTCTTTATCCAAAACAAGTTGCTCCTGATCTAAGACCTTTTGGTGAATATTGTCAAATCAATTTTTGTTCCAAGCCTTGAGGACTAACTTTAGCTGTCTGAGTTTTCCCATAAAGTTAATCATTCCAGTCCTATCTTTAATCATTTTCCAACCCATTTCCACAGTTTGCATGAATGAAGGATGTGTGAGGCACATATTTTGAAATCTGAAAACTGAAGGGCCTCTAGGGACTGAAATCTATTCATATAACAATGGCTTATAATCAGAGCCCGTTCTATTTAAAGCATGAACCTTACCTTCACATGTTGTAACTTTTCTTGGATATAACAATTGTTCCTCCATCCAGCCCATGTATAGTTGCCCCCTTGTGCTGGGAACTCTTGTAAACCACAGTCTGAGATACTTGTATCAAAATCATCCATTGCACCTCTATTTTGCTGGGATGGACCAGTGTATTCCTCTAAAGATCGAATCACATTTAAATCCCCGATTAACCAAGGCATGTTTAAATGTGAAATTTCCGCATTGAATCCCAAAGAACAACACGCAGGTGCCTAGTACATTTTGCATAAACACAAGAGATAATAAATGGAGATGGACCATTAATTTGGCATGTATGAATTGATCATCCAGTTTGATTATTTCCACATTGCCTTGAAAATTCCTAAATATCCATAGTTTGCTACCTGGAGCAGCTAAAGCATGCCCAAAGCCAAGCTTCAGCCTGTAATCTTCCAAGTTTTGCTCACCAGTCATGGGTTCAGCCACAGCAAGATGCCTCTTATATTCCAGAAAAGGCTGTTTAACATCTTAAACGATTGGGTTTTGATTTATTACGCTTGGGTAGATTATGCGCTGGATGCTCATTTTTTCGATTCTTACTCATGATGAGGCAAAATTCTTCATCATTATCCAGATCAACTGTGCATTGTGTTTCATTTTCCAGGTCATCTTCATATTGTGTCATTTGAGCCTTTTGCTGCAGGTCATGTTTCAAATCCAAAATCTGGGCCCGTTGAGACTGCAAACTGTGTGGCGTATCCTTAGTGGCAGATGCATATCCTTCTTCTTTCATTTTTGCAGCCTTAAGCAGGTAGTCAATCCCATATCATCTGTTGGGAGCTGGATAATAGGGTTGATATGTGTCTTTTTGCTGTTTTCCTTTTCTGTGCTATGATTTGGAGAGAGGTCTTGAGTATTCCTTTTTTCTTGGCTTGATAAGATATTCAGTTGTGGTCGTTCTTCAGAATTGTCCATTGTAGCTATAGGATTTAACGATGTTCCCGCTTTAGGGATCTCTATTGTATCAGAGAGCATTATCCCTTTCCCAGACTGTTGATGCACCGGCTGTTCTTCCTGAGTTGCTTCCTTTTCTGGTATAGCCTGATCATGTATATCAACCATGGGTCCTTTAAAATTTGATAGCTGGGAATTCTCACCTTAGCATCTTTATTTATAGGTGATTTAGCCCTTTCCTTTTTCAATTCTTGTTGTTTAACCAAGCAGAACTGCTCTGAGTGGCCTATATGGTGGCAATTCCTATAATAGAGTGGAAGTTGCCCATCCACTTCAATAGTTTGCCAAAAACATGATGTTTCACCTTGCTGTATCCACACTCTCTGCGGCAAGGTTTTAAGCATATCAAATTCTACCTGAATCTTTGCCACAGAAGGTCATCGTAAATCTAGAGTTGCAACATCAACTCTCAAAGGGAGTGTAAAACTTGACACAGTCACTTTTAAACTATCCTTATTCATGAGATGAGCAAGCAAGTGAGGAAAAGACATCCAAATTGGAACTATTGGTGATTCGATATCCACCCTAAATTCTAGCATCCATTTTAGAATACGCATTGGCTTGTTCGTTACTTGGCAAATTCCTTTGGAATATAGTCTAATATAATCTCTTTCCCCAGTAAAATTGATCAAGATGTGTTTACTATCTAGGAAACCTATGTTGAATTTTTCCCCAAAATTTTGAACCGACGTGAATTTTCGAATAGGCTCCATCGAAAGCCTACCTTGAGAAAACTTACCCACCAAAGCATACCGAAAAGGCTTTGCGAGATGATCTATCAACTACTGTGGAAATTTGATCGCCAGCTCTCCCTTATATGTTGTGATTTCAGGTCTGGGAACACTTGGTTTGGCCGGAGATGGGTTGTTCTATACAACAACTACATAAGTCACCGGAGGGGCCGAAAGGCCAGCCTCCATGGTGGCGAGAGCTTCCCAAGACGAATTTAGGCTAAGAATACTCAATTAATCAGAAAGAAAGCCCTAAGAATCAAACTTTATTGTAGTATTTTATGATAAGGAAGAAGAAAATAGAGAGAGAAGCTCAATTTCACTTATAGTATTGCATTTCAAAAATAGATTAAAGCTAGTCACCAACTTTAAAGAAGATGAAGAAATCCGGCTTTCGACGAAATCCCTTCGAAAATACAACGAGCTAGTAGCACGAGCCTTCGATTCACAACGATTTACATTAAAACCGACTGAGTTGTTTAGATTCGGTTTCGTGTGTGAGGTTTATATCGAGAAAACTTGATAGGCAGCCGCCTATAAAAGACAAAGGTGCCTATCCACCATAGCCAACCGCCTATGGGAGGCTTGCAAACCTGATTCTGTGTTAATTTTAGGACTAGCGGTTGCCTATAAAACATAGGCAGCCGCCTACTGTGCGAAGGTCAACTTGACCCAACCACTATAAAGGGCGCTTTTCAAAGGATTTACATAATTCTTATCATCTCTTTCAATGAAAAAAAAACCCTGCAACTGCACCTTTTTGCTCATTTTCACCATTAGATTAAATTCTTAGCTTAATTTGACAATAGCTTTTGTAATAAACGCTTGGATCATTACGGATTTTATGTATATGAAGTTGGTTTTCTCGGATTCAAGTTTCTTCTGGTTTTCTATATAGTTACATCTTTTACCTTTCTTATTCTCGTGGTCTTAATTCTATGATGAAATCTTGTGTGTTTGTAGTTGTAATGAGTAGCTAATCGTTATATAGCCGCGTTATGCGATAATCTTCGAAATCGAACCCTAGTTTGTTGATTGAGGTGTTCTCAATGTTACCATAGTTCTAGAACTTATTCTTAATCATGTTTGTTGAATTGATCACTCGATAATCGTATTACACGTGTCGTCTTTATATATGTATTTTGCGAGAGGGTACGGGAACCGGGGTTCAAGGATCACCCTGTAAAACCGACTGAGTTGTTTAGATTTGAAGTTGTGTGTGAGGTTTATATCGACTTTGTTGAGCGTTTCAATGTACGTAGACCGTGTTAGGTCAATTAAATCCGGTTAGCGGACTGTTGGACCTAAAACAGGAGGGTAGATTATTGTATGGTGTCTATTCTCGGAATTAGGAAACGACACCCTACGTATGACATCGGGAACATTTAGGTAGGTTAAGAACACCTCCGGACATAGCTATGATTTGGTAAGTAGTTGATTGAAACATTACTCAGCTATCTCTTTAAACGTTTAAAACTCCCATCATATTTTAGTCGTTGTTGAATTGGATTTTGTAGTTTAATGAACTCTTCGAAAATCGTGTTGATCTGAACTAGAGACAATTCTTGCTTTGGTACTTAACTAGATTCCTTGTGGGATTACGACCTTGCTTGCTAGTTTTATACTACAACCGACTCGGTACTCTGCCGATCAAAATTGGTATACTATAAAATAACCATCAACCCCGAGAGCTCAGCTAGATCTGGGACCTTATGACGGAGGTCGGACGAGCAACACTCCCCGTGTCATCCCCGTATTAACCTAGTAAGGAATATAGGTAATAAATACAGACATTAAGGGTCAAGAACCCCACTTCAGCCTAAGGGCATATCGGAACCCCCGGTAGGAGATCGGCTTGGTTAGCTTCCCAGCCCACTACAGGTCGGTTAGGGTGTGATGGAGCTCAGCCAGTGCAGCTAGGGCCTCAACAGCCCAAGGGACTCGACGCAGGTCGGCATGAGTATCCCTTAGGCAAAATGGCCCACGTGCATAATCTATCAGGTAAACATGGAAACAATCCTTAGCCATAAAGGCTCTGATCCTCTCATATAAACCACCATTCAAACCCTGTGATTATCTCCTGCAATCAAGGGATAAACACGGTTAAACCTAATACTTAGGGGGTAAGAAATTAGAGTCCAACATGGACACGGCACAGGCATGCCTAGGGCACAAACCCCTCTATATAAACGATTCCAAGAACTACGAACAACTTGATTCCTAAATACTCCCAGGATACGTAGGCAACTTGGGATTAACAATCTCAGGCTCAGTCTAAACACAAAATAAACATCCCAACATCCCTCTCTCTTCATATTTTTTAGGCTTTTGGATCTTGCTTGATTGTCACTAGGAAATACGAACCAGATTCATATTAGACGATTTCCAGCATTGTTACAGGTCATTGTTAGGGAAATACTTTCCTTTTAGAACCCGAGAAACAATTGTTTAGCCAGCATAGCATTATTGAAGCACTTCAAGTCCTTGAAACCCAAACCACCTTTGCCATTTACTTAGCAAATATTATCCCATTTCAACTAGTGAATAGCTCGCCGATCCTTCTCAACATCACCCCACCAACATCACCCCACCAGAACTTAGAAATAAGACTGGCAATTTCCTGACAAGGACTTTTAGGCAGCTTAATACAAGAAATCACATAAGATGGGATGACCTTCAATACATATTATGTTAATACCTCTTTTCCTCATAGACTTAAAAACTTATCTTTCCAGTTTTTTATTCTAGATAAAATCCTATCTATAACCCACGAAAGAAGTTGACACTCTGATCTTCCAATTACAAGCAAAGGACCTAAATATCTAGTATGACCTAATTCTGTAAACCAAGGAAGAATACTCTCATTGATTTATATGATTATCATTAATTTTTCGATTGTCTACGAGTATACATGTGTATTGTGCGGTAATTCTCTCACATCATTTCACACCCTTTCACACACACATAGTAGATATGTGTATGTGTGATGTGGATTAATCACACCCTCCATTTAGTATACCTCTAAAATCACTTCCCCACCGCAACTCTTCTTTAGTAATATTATGTTGGCATAATGTTGTGCTTACAAATAATATTATTTCCCATTAGGCTACCTCCAATGGGAGGTTAAAAGAAACCTAAAGCTTTATGTTAAGATCAAACGCTTACCGTTCTACTAAAATCAATTGGTGGTAGTAAATGCGCAACTTTATTTTTTTTATTATGTTGGCATAATGTTGTGCGATCAAGCGCTTACCGTTCTACTAAGACCAATTGGTTGTAGTAAAGATTACTACCTTTATTTTTTATACATTAAGAGTGTGGCAATCTGTACCAACACCCCCCCTCAAGTGTTGACAATCTGTCCCAACAATTGCCCAATTTTTTTTAAATAATGTTCCAACCAAGGTTCGATCTCGTGACATCTGGCTTTGATACCATGCTAAGATGAATCACTTACCATTCTACTAAAACCAATTGGTGGTAGTAAATGCGCAACTTTATTTCTTTATACATTAAGAGTGTGGTCAATCTGTCCCAACAATTTACAAAAGGTTTTTGATCATTGGAGGAAGCTGAGTCAGCAATGAGTTTGTGCAGACAAACCGGTTGGGAGTCTGTCATTTTTATTTTTTAACTTTGTGCAGCTGAAAAAAATAGTAGAGGAAATTTTTATACGTAGTGAGACCTTTTCAAAAGATTTATGCATTAGAAAGAAAAGAATTATAGAAATAAGATTTATAATCGGTATGACGTGACACACGAATAAAGTTTTTAAAAGGTGTATTGTTGGAGATACTCTTGTACTATGATGCACCGACACTTCAATCTGAGTGTCGTGCGCCGTATCCGACACAAGACACGACACGACACGCTCTAACGCCGTGTCCGACACGTGTCGATTAAATTAATATTATTTAAAATTTTAATATCCGACACGCTTCCGACACACTGTCTACACGCCCCGACACTCCCCGACACTCCTGAATCCAATTTTTAAATTTTGCTATTTTTCTTTATTTAAATTTTCTTCAATAGAAACGTTAAAATACACGATTTTCATTTCTATAATAATTTAATAAATAATACGCCATATTAAGTTTTATGTTTTTTTGTTGGTAAACAATTATTTTTACAATTTGTAATATTTTGAAAGTAAATTTCAATTTCTTTTGGCACCATATAAATGTCGAATATCTATTCTACATATTCATAGAGTTTACGTATTAAATATCTTAATTTGTCTAGTTTTTTTAGATGTTTACGAATATTTTTTGATAAATTGAATCATATTTACATCACACACAAGTGTATATATATATATATATATATATATATATATATATAACGTGTCTGCGGCGTGTCGTGTCCATAAATTTTGAAATTAGCCGTATCGTCGTATCCGTGTCGTATCGTGCGACGTGTTCATGTCGTGTTCTGTGCAACATATCTCTTCCACTACCACTCTTTCTATATTGCTTAATTTTTGATAAAAGATCTGCATGTTCATTCGGCCGGCATTATGAGGTGCTCACAATCTCCTCTTTAGATATTTCATGAGTGTCCGTCAGGGGCGGACTCAGCATGGTAGGGGTGGGGTGCGTGGACCCCATACCCCTCTAATAATAATAAAACTCTGTATGTATATTATTTCAGACATTTCTTAATGTGATTCTCCATTTAATTAGCTCAACTGGTTGTATGCTTGAATATACATCTTAAGGCCATGGGTTCGAAACTTGTCTCTTGAATCTTTGTTTTTGAAATTTGGCCCCCACTGGAAAATTTTTCCTGGGTCCGCCACTGGTGTCCGGATAGGGAGGAAGAACGCTGGAAACCAGAAATTGCCAAGTGCAACTTCTTCCACCTTTTTTTTTTAAATTTAGGCCCCACTGGAAAAATCCTAAATTTCTTGAGTCCGCTTCGAGCTTAAGCAATAAGCATGTTAATTTGCGTAGTTGATTTTATCGTTTAAATCACGTAATTAAAAGATGAAAGATTTTTGATTCGCAAAACGATACACGAAAAGAAAAAAAAACAAGTCGGCTTTGGGGTGATTGGCCGATCGGCAGCGGCACCCCTACCGGAATTCTCGAGTCCGTATCCCATGCCGTTTGCGCCGCCGTGCCTTATTTATAGTTCTGGTCGATATCACATCGTTACTTTAAAGAAATTTACAAAGTTTTTTTTCATACTATTTTCCTACCCACAAAGTACTTAACGGTGTGATTTTTGATTCTTTATACAAGGCCATTCTGGTGTCCGTTTCGCATGCCGTTTGCGCCTCTCATTGACTCATGATTTAATAGGAACAGATCCCCTCATTATATGCTTGTTTTCCTCTCATTAAATATCAATTCAATGACGACATATCCTCTCATTATAAGAAAATTTTCCACTCATTAGATACCTTCAGCTTCTAGATAAGCCAACTGAGTCTGTATCCCTCAGCAAACTTATCTTTTTCAGTTTCTATAGGTGTGCTCTGGGTCAGTTTCTCGATCTTCAATTATGAACTCAGTTTTCATTGTTTCATCAAGTCAGTTACTCGTTTTCTCAGTTCTGATCCTAGAACTATTACAATGCTTGTCTGATTTACTTATACAAATTTCAGAGTCTATTAAATCCTTTACATTAATATCTAGACATCTTTTTGCTTTGCACTATAACTACTAGTTATGACACTTCATCAATGGGGTTAAAAATAATAACTGAATAACTGATGAATCATCATCAAAACATAAATTTATTTCCAATAGAAATTGTTATAAATAAAATTGGAGTTTTGATGATGTACACTTGTATCTACACATAGACTCGGCTTGTATGATTTATCATGTAACCACACTAGTTATGAAACAGAATATTGTTCGGTAAAAACTCGTTTTAAATTTATAAACCGAAACACCCCAAGTATAAGGTTCGTAGTATAGGGTGTTAACGGGTCGTCCTAAGGGAGTCGAATGTTTATCGGATTAAAGTGCAGTTATTCTATCGATTATGTCACAGAGTACTATCTAAAACTAAGGTATATATTAATTATAATCTAGAAACTATGACTAGAAACAGAAAATAGCAGAAAATAGCACAAAATCGACACTGGACGGACGTCCACTATGGGTGGACGGGCGTCCGATAATCTGGAAACAGGAAAATACGCAGAAAACAGCAGGTCAAAACTAGGGTTCTTAAAATAACTAAGCTTAGCAACGAAAGTTGATACGAACGAATTTGGTTTATCAAATAATTAAGAGGAACGACAAGGCAACGGGAATCCACCAATCAATCAACTAACCCCAACTAGATTGCGCGCTAAAGATACGATTTTTAGTAATGATCAAATCACGAATTTGATTAAATCTCTCTAATCAATTTCTAGGGTTTCGTTTTCTTTCTCAAGCAAAACTAAACTAGCATGCATAACAAGATCATGATATTGTCTCCAATACCCTACTCAACTAATCATAAACAATCTCTTGAATTATAACTAATTGCATCAATTGAAAAGATCAAAGCTTGAACAATATTCTCATACAAATTCAATCAAAAAGATAGTTTCATCGATCTCTCGATTCAATAAAACATAAACGATAAATCACAACATTCAATTGATGAAAAACCATAAATTTAACTCACTAAAGATGTAGCTAAAAATCCTCTAGTTGGCGTAAGTGTTGATTGGTTTCCTCCGTTGTCCCACCGCGAATTGCTTAGCCAACAATCATGTTGGTGAACATGATTGTTGGGATGGAAGAGTTCATCTTCTTGCTTGCTCTTGAGTATGCGGCTGCTAGGGTTTTTATGAGTGAATAATGCGTATGATGCCTCCTAGGGTTTAATACAAGCTGCTATTTATAGGATTTTAGGTCGGCTAGGGTTAAGTCGGCCTTGGACGCCCGTCCAGAAGGGTAGACGCCCGTCCAAGCTTCACAAAATTAATCGAGTCGGCCCAAGTCTTCTTGGACGTCCGTCCTATGCAAAAATGGACGCTCGTCCGCTAAAAATCATCAAACTCTGAATCAAAAATCTCCTCCTGGACGCCAGTCTGGAATTGTGGACGCTCGTCCACCTGAGACCTTTCTTCTTTGAATCGAATAAGCCTTCCGGACGCCCGCCTGGTGCTTTAAACGCCCGTCCACTGGACGGATGCAATGGACGCCAGTTCAGCCATGTAAACCTTCATGCCAATCTCAAACTTGCATCTTTCTCCTTCCTTTAATCTTCAATCAAACACCGTTCTAGCTCCTTTCACAACATGCAATCATCCTAACTAGGCGATAGAAACGAGCAAAGTGTAAAATCGTACATAAATAGATAAAAACCACATAAATAGCTCGATTTTCACACTTTAATAAATTCTAAACCCATTCTTCCAATTTATCCTTTTAGCAAGTGATTTTCTATAAAAATCACTAAAACACGGAAGATATTGTTACGGAATAACTCGATATAAACCACAAAATTAGTCGTAAACAACTCCCCCACACTTAGACTTTTGTTCGTCCCGAACAAAACAATCAAAACTAGCTCACTTTCATGCAATCCACATAGATCCCTAACTCACGTAACAAAAGATACAACAACTATAGCAAGTGATACCAACATAGAGATAGATTCGGGGTGTGTGTGACAAGCCCTTTTCAATCTTCACAATCCTCTCAAACAAGTATCCTCTCAAATAATTTTAATGACTATCCTAGGTATAGGCAGTAATCGTTCCACACAAAGTCTTCCCGCTCACTTAGTAGGATAATCCCTACAGCATATCATTCGGTTTATACTGGGTATAAGTTCAACGATAACAAAGTCTTTAATTTTTTTTCACTTTCTTTTTTTCCTCTTTTTCTTTTGACGCACATCAGAATGAGCTCTTACCCGTCATAGTAGAATAGGATGTTTCGGGATAACACCCTACCTTACTCAAATCATAGGGTAGCTTTTCCTGACTGTCGTGAGCTTTTGGTCATCATAGTGGAATAGGACATACGTGGTACACCCTACCGCACTCAAATCATCGACCAGCTTTTGACACACCCATTTATTTATTGTTAACTCAACTTTTTCAAAAACAGTAGTTACGTTTCACTTATCACATTCAAACCTTCAGATATTCACAGTGCACGTTCTGAACTTAGGTGTTACTTCACTGTTACTATTAAGAACAAATCTCTCTAAGATAAATCACTAAAATAGTGAAAGGATACGGTTCAAAATTTTTGCTTCAATATCAAAGGCTTTCGTGAGTGTGAAATGAATACTATCTCAAATCAGTAAAAGCATGCTATAATTATCTCTCAAAGTCACATAAAATCATTGTCAGGAAACTACAACTAGCAAGCCATTTGTTTCAATTACATGCTCAAGATTTACAATTATCCAAGTTGACTTTGAAAAATTTTAAAATTGTCGAGAAAATCACATTTACTCAGTGCCAGAACTATAGCATGATAACATACCCATTTTAGACACCCCCCCCCCACACTTAAATCACATTATGTCCTCAGAATGTGCAAATAAAAGAAAAGAATACTTAGCTGGTTTCAAAGTGATTGTCGGGTTGTAGGTTGGCAGAGGTCAGGCCGTAGCATGAACGTACCGCTGCAACTCGTAGCATGAACAGACAACACTAAAAGCGCCAACTGGCAAAAACCGCTCAACAATATCTGCAACACTCGACATAGCATATAATCTCGGGGTACAAGGGGTATATGAGTAAACATGAATGCACACAGAAATGGGCAAATAAAGCATTCACAAACGGAACAGGGATAACCAACACTCAAATCACCATTGTTTTATTCCTAAATCCCAAAAAACTTAACTAAAAAGTAACTTAAAAGACTAGGCTGCCTCCTAGGAGTGCTTCTTTTATGTCATTAGCTTGACAGAGTAAACCCAGTCAACCTGGATCAGGCCACTTGGGTTTGAGGCTAACCACTTCTCTGTCAGAATCAGAATGACTAGGACGGAAATGGTTTTAGCCACAACAAGTCAAGTGCGCGAGCAAATCATGAAATTTTTCTCTCCAGACGACACTGACTCTTTTCTTCTTGTTCTTGTTTCTTGAATTCGGCTGAGGTATGCTAACAGGCTCAGGAGCAGTGACAGAAGGATCTGCAAGGTTAGGGGTAATAATGTCATCATCCACTCCAAATAAGTCGGATGGAATCTCTTCACAAGTAAACGACTCAACCGTTTCATTTCTCTTTTGAAAGTATAGTACTTCAGGCTTCTCCTTGGGTTGCCCAAAGTACTTCTTAATCCTGTGACCATTGACTTTGAACGGTTGATCGCCGTACCCTTTCAACGTAATGGCTCCACCAGGATGAACATCAAGAATCTCAAAGGGGCCAGACCATCTAGATTTAAGCTTACCAGCAAAAAGATGGAGCCTGGTGTTATATAGCAAAGCCATGTCTCCCACGTTGAATTCCCGATCTTTAATCTTAGCATCGTGGAGTGCCTTCGTTCTTTCCTTACTGATTCTCAAATTCTCGTAGGCACGGAGTCGGAACTCATCGAGCTCGTTCAATTGCAATAATCTCTTTTCCCCACAAAGCTGGCTGTCGAAATTCAAGAATTTAATAGCCCAGTAAGCTCTGTGCTCAAGCTCGACTGGTAAATGGCAAGCTTTGCCATAAACCATTTGAAAGGGTGACGTACCCATAGGGGTCTTAAACGCAGTGCGATAAGCCCAAAGTGCGTCATCCAACTTCAGACTCCAGTTGGATCTATTGGAATTCACAGTTTTCTCCAAAATCCGCTTTAGACTTCTGTTGCTCACCTCGACTTGGCCACTGGTTTGGGGGTGGTATGGTGTACCAATTCTATGCTTGACACCATAGCTCTCAAGAATTTTATCCAGTGGTGCATTACATAAATGCGAACCTTCATCACTGATAAGGGCTCTAGGACAGCCAAATCTAGTAAAGATATTCTTTTGCAAGAATTTCTTTACAACTTTGTGATCATTGGTTTGGGTGGCTATGGCCTCCACCCACTTGGAAACATAGTCCACACAGACCAGAATATATTTGTTAGAGCATAATGATGGGAACGGTCCCATAAAATCAATGCCCCAGACGTCAAAAACTTCACATTCCAAGATAGGCCTCAAAGGCATCTCCATCCTACTACTGAGTCTCCCTACTCTTTGGCAGCTATCACAGCCTTTGCAAAAGGCTTCAGCATCTTTAAACAAAGTAGGCCAGTAAAAACCAGCTTGAAGGATTTTTGTGACTGTCTTAGGTGCTCCGTAGTGTCCTCCCGTGGGACCACTATGACATTGTTCCAGAATATCCCATTGCTCATGTTCCGGAACACACCTTCTAAGCAACCCATCCTTGCAGACTTTAAATAGATATGGGTCCTCCCATACGAGATACTTTAAGTCGCTGAAAAATTTCTTCTTTTCCTGATACGTCATTTCTTCTAAATGCCCACCCGCTAAGTAGTTAACGTAATCAGCGTACCACGGCCTAACTGTATCAAGCTTCATCAATTGCTCAGTTGGAAAATCAATGCCTATTTCCTTGTGATTTTCGCCACCCTCATTTACTAGGCGAGACAGGTGATCAGCCACAATATTTTCACTACCCTTCTTATCTTTGATCTCCAGGTCAAACTCTTGCAAAATTAGAATCCATCTGAGTAACCTTGGCTTTGCATCTGCTTTGTCCATAAGGTAGCGTAGGGCTGCATGGTCTGGTCCAAACCACAACTTGAGAACCTAGAAGGTAACTTCTAAACTTGTCGATAGCAAAAACGACGGCTAAGAATTCTTTCTCAGTCGTGGTGTAATTGCATTGAGCCGGGTTCAAGGTGCGGCTCGCATAGTAAATGGGCCTGAACTTTTTATCAATTCTCTGGCCTAAAACTGCGCCCACTGCGTAGTTAGAGGCATCGCACATTAATTCAAAAGGCTTAGTCCAGTCAGGTGCGATTAAGATAGGGGCACTTATGAGCTTATCCTTTAGGTAATTGAAAGCTTCCTTGCATTTCTCATCAAACAAGAACTCAACATCATCTTTCAGAAGGTTAGATAAGGGCTTAGCGATGGCGGAAAAACCCTGAATAAACCGCCTGTAGAAGCCAACATGACCTAGAAAACCTCGTACCTCTTTCACTGTTTTAGGATACGACATCTTTTCAATGGCCTCTACTTTAGCCTTATCTACCTGAATACCAGTACTGGACACCTTGTGTCCCAAAACAATCCCTTCATCGACTAGAAAATGGCATTTCTCCCAGTTAAGCACTAAATTCTTTTCACCACAGCGTTGAAGTACCATATCTAGATTCTCCAAGATCTCATCAAAGCTATCACCATAGACTGAGAAATCATCCATGAAGACTTCCATACATTTCTCCACAAGTCCATCGAAAATGGCCAGCATGCACCGTTGAAATGTTGCTGGTGCATTGCATAACCCGAAAGGCATCCTGCGAAAAGCAAAAGTGCCTGATGGACACGTAAACGTAGTCTTCTCCTGGTCATTAGGGTCGATGGCTATCTGGAAGTAACCAGAATATCCATCGAGGAAACAATAATACTTATGACCACTCAGTCTTTCAAGAAGTTGGTCAATGAAAAGTAAGGGGAAATGGTCTTTGGCGGTGACTTCATTTAATCTGCGATAGACAATGCAGACCCGGTAGCCAGTCACAAGGCGTAAAGCTACTTCTTCCCCCTTTTCATTCTTTTCCACGGTAATACCTCCCTTCTTTGGCACAACTTGGGTGGGGCTAACCCACTCACTGTCGGCGATTGCATAGATGATTCCCATATCTAACCATTTAATGACTTCTTTCTTGACAACCTCCTGCATATGCGGATTCAGCCTTCGCTGAGGTTGTCTGACTTTCTTCGCTCCTTCCTCCGTTCGGATTTTATGCATGCACACATCGGGGCTGATTCCTCGGATATCACCCACTTGCCATCCGAACGCGAGGATGTTCTTTTCAAGCACTTTTATCTGCCGTGCTTCTTGCTCGGGCTCGAGTTTGGAAGAGATGATCAAGGGTAACTTATCACCATCCTTAAGAAAAATGTACTTAAGGTGTTCCGGAAGCGGTTTAAGCTCCAAGTCAGTAGGTGGTTGCTCAATACTGGATTTTAAGGGGCCACCTTTTTCCTTATGGGCTTGAAGTGGTTGACTGAAGAATACCTCATCTTCCCGAGGTATAACCCCAGAAAGGTACTGGATCACATCATCCATAGGGATCCTTCTATCAGTACCCGCTTTCTCCTTCTTATGCTTGATCATCTTTCTCAACTCTTCTTCTTCTAGCTCCTCTGCTAGCTGTTCCCAATCATCAACCTCCCAATGAGTAGTCTCTCTCCAGAAATCCACTTCATCCCAACTACCCATCAGGGCTTCCTCTTCTACAGGGTTAAAGTCTTCCTGATGCAGCTCTTTGAAATCATCGTTCATCGCTGGGAATCTCCATGTTTCTTGTTCATTGACAGGCTCATTGAGAGCAAGTTGTGAAGACGACTTGTCAGTGACTACGGCCTGTAATGAAACAGAAGATGGTCCAAAGTCAGCTTGATCTGTAATGTTTATAGCTTCGAAAACACCAATCTCTGTCAGTTCTACCGCTTCTTCAGAGTTGGCATCTTCTTCGTCCTCATAAATTGCTTCAACGAACGAGATTTCTTCAATCAAGGTTTCCTCAGGACTTTTCCCTCATGTGAAGGTAAAAGATGTATCATCGACTCTAAGCGTAATCTGACCCTTACAGAAATCGATGAGGGCGGCAGAGGTATCCAAAAAGGTCCGGCCTAGAATTAGGGGCATCTCTTTATCAGGTGGATAGTCTAAGATAACCCAGTCGGTAGGGAAAACCAAGCCTCCAACATGGGACATTGGCAACACAACCGGCTGCTAAGCGGCTTGATCGGTCTACCATCTGAAGAGAAATAGGGCGTTCCCGAATTCTTTTATCTAAACCGAGCTTTTTGCAGACGTTAAATGGCATCACATTTATGGAGGCCCCTGAGTCGCATAAGACGTTTTGGAACATGTGGCCTTCAATCTCACAAGAGATCGAAGGTCTCCCGGGATCACCTCGCTTAGTAGCAACTTTCTGTGAAACCATAGAGCAATCTTCTCTTAAAACTTCTTCTGCCATCCCTTGAAGCTTCTTCTTGCTTCCACAAACTTCCTTAAGATACTTGGAGCATTTGGGCATTTCAGTCAATACCTCAGCTAGGGGTATACTCACTTTGGTATCTCTAAGCATCCTCCTCACACCGTCATATTGTCTGTCATGACTGAGGGTATTCTCTTTTTTCTTTGGTGGATAAGGAAGGGCTTTATCATTGTTCATGGCTTGATTTTTTATGGCTTCATCTTCCTTATCTTTCCATCTGACAAACTTCTCCTCCCTCTTCTTTGTCAGGGGTACAGCCACCTGACTTTTCCTCATTTCTCTATCAGAATCATTTTCATCACCCGAAGAATCATCATTAAGCTCCTCCTCACTGTTGCTCTCTTCGGTATTTAACTTCTGATTGCCCCCTCCTGAACTTATGGCGTCAGGAGGGGCTACTCGTTTCCCGACATCTTTCCGGGTCCCGCCTGCTTACCACTTCTTAAAGTAACCTCATTCAGCTCTTCGTTCCCATAATCCCATTGAGGTGTGATGGCAGTGCAAACATTGATATCTGCTTTAGGATTTCTTTCGGTATAACTTGGAAGTTTACCGTGGGGTCTGTTTGCTTGTTGATCTGCCATCTGTCCAACCTGTCTCTCTATTGTCTTGACACTAGTAGCCAAGGTCTTCACCATGTCTACTACCTCATCAAACTTATGTTGAGGGACACAATAGGTGGTTTGGTTATGAGGTTGGTTTTGATTCCAACCACCTTGAGGTCTCTGGGAGTTAGGATTGTGAGATTGATTAACCACCCCGGGAGGTGGTCTTTGATAACTTGAGCTGAAGGAAGGTTTGGAATTTGATGGGCCAGGTGGTGCATTGGCTTGATTAAGATTGGGATGTTGAAATCCGAAATAATTCTGATTCTGATTGACGTTTCTGAAGGTTTGGTTATGATTCTCCATTAAATTTACTTCCTCAGTCATTTCATTTCCCGCTTGCATTCCCAGGTAGTTCACATCCGACGGCCCTCTCTTCTGCTGCATTTGTAAATCGGCTAGTTGCTTGCTCATCATTTCCATTTGAGCAACTAACATCTTAGTCTCAGAATTGCTCGCAGCGGATTCCTTCTTATTAACATTGGTCTTCCTTGGAGTTGACCACATGTTATTCTTTGCTATGGTTTCAGCTACCCTGTAAGAAGCATCATCACCTCCCCCTAGGAAAGATCCATGAGCAGTTGAATCTAGGAAGTCTCTATTTGGTTGAGAGACACCTCTGTAGAATAACTCTAGTAGCTCATGTCTACTGTATCCATGGTTGGGGCACTTCCTCATCAACAGATTTAGTCTCTCCCATGCTTTCCCCACACTCTCACCATCAAGTTGTTCAAATGTGGCTATTTCCCTTTTCATGTCCATGATTGTCCCAGGTGAGACAAACTTCCGGGCAAAGGCTCTTTTGACATCATTCCAGGTACGGAGAGAATGATGGGCTAAAGATTTGAACCAACGGTTTGCTTCACCCTTTAGAGCAAACGGGAAGAGTTTTAACTTGACAATCTCAGAATCAACACCAGGATAATGGCCTGCTTCGCAGATTTGAACGAAGGTGGACAAGAAGTCATGAGGATCTTCGTCAGCAGTGCCATGAAAAGAACTATTCTGGACCAGTCCTACCACTCTATTTTTCAGATCGAAGTTCGCTTGCCCCATGTCTGGAGGGCGAATAGGTCTATGCCCTTCCAGAAAGTCTTGGTCAAGATAGAGAGCATAAGGGTCTTGATTTAACTGGTTTAGCTGGTTTTGACGGAATTGTTGAAACTGATTATTTATCCCAGCTTGTTGATTCTGTTGTTGCTGTATTTCCTGCATCTGTTGAAGGATCATATTCATTTGGGCTTGAGGATCTGGATTTTGAACTTCGTTAGCCATAATGTCTGGATCAGGGAAGAGCTTTCTCCTGAGAATAGATCGCTCAGGCTCGGGATTAAAGATAAGAGGTCCCTTCTTACTCCTGGTTTGCATAAACCAGAAGAGCAGAATGGAAAGAAATCAACCTTAGGGTTGATGAGAACGAATGTAGAGGAAATTAGAGGGTTTAGAAAGAGAGAAGAGAAAAGAAGTGACAATTGAAGAGAGTGAACTGGCGTTCAGTATGAGTGAACGCTGGTTCAGGGGAAATTCTGGAAGTGGACGCTCGTTCAGGTTACTGAACTGGCGTCCAGAAGACAAACTGGGGGCAGACGGGCGTTCAGAGTTTGGACGCCCGTTCAGACAGTTTCTTAAAAAAAATTTATAAAGGCTGCTAAAATCTAAGGCAAATTTAAACTATGAAAAATAAAAATCAAATATGAAAAAATATATATAAATAAAAACAAAAGACAAACTATGATAAAATAAAATAAACGTAACCTATAGATTAGCACCTCTAAGAGTCCGACAACCGTTACCGTCTCTCCGGCAACGGCGCCAAAAACTTGTTCGGTAAAAACTTGTTTTAAATTTATAAACCGAAACACCCCAAGTATAAGGTTCGTAGTATAGGGTGTTAACGGGTCGTCCTAAGGGAGTCGAATGTTTATCGGATTAAAGTGCAGTTATTCTATCGATTATGTCACAGAGTACTATCTAAAACTAAGGTATATATTAATTATAATCTAGAAACTATGACTAGAAACAGAAAATAGCAGAAAATAGCACAAAATCGACACTGGACAGACGTCCACTATGGGTGGACGGGCGTCCGATAATCTGGAAACAGGAAAATACACAGAAAACAGCAGGTAAAAACTAGGGTTCTTAAAATAACTAAGCTTAGCAACGAAAGTTGATACGAACGAATTTGGTTTATCAAATAATTAAGAGGAACGGCAAGGCAACGGGAATCCACCAATCAATCAACTAACCCCAACTAGATTGCGCGCTAAAGATACGATTTTTAGTAATGATCAAATCACGAATTTGATTAAATCTCTCTAATCAATTTCTAGGGTTTCGTTTTCTTTCTCAAGCAAAACTAAACTAGCATGCATAACAAGATCATGATATTGTCTCCAATACCCTACTCAACTAATCATAAACAATCTCTTGAATTATAACTAATTGCATCAATTGAAAAGATCAAAGCTTGAACAATATTCTCATACAAATTCAATCAAAAAGATAGTTTCATCAATCTCTCGATTCAATAAAACATAAACGATAAATCACAACATTCAATTGATGAAAAACCATAAATTTAACTCACTAAAGATGTAGCTAAAAATCCTCTAGTTGGCGTAAGTGTTGATTGGTTTCCTCCGTTGTCCCACCGCGAGATGCTTAGCCAACAATCATGTTGGTGATCATGATTGTTGGGATGGAAGAGTTCATCTTCTTGCTTGCTCTTGAGTATGCGGCTGCTAGGGTTTTTATGAGTGAATAATGCGTATGATGCCTCCTAGGGTTTAATACACGCTGCTATTTATAGGATTTTAGGTCGGCTAGGGTTAAGTCGGCCTTGGACGCCCGTCCAGAAGGGTAGACGCCCGTCCAAGCTTCACAAAATTAATCGAGTCGGGCCGAGTCTTCTTGGACGTCCGTCCTATGCAAAAATGGACGCTCGTCCGCTAAAAATCATCAAACTCTGAATCAAAAATCTCCTCCTGGACGCCAGTCTGGAATTGTGGACGCTCGTCCACCTGAGACCTTTCTTCTTTGAATCGAATAAGCCTTCTGGACGCCCGTCTGGTGCTTTAAACGCCCGTCCACTGGACGGATGCAATGGACGCCAGTTCAGCCATGTAAACCTTCATGCCAATCTCAAACTTGCATCTTTCTCCTTCCTTTAATCTTCAATCAAACACCGTTCTAGCTCCTTTCACAACATGCAAGAATCCTAACAAGGCGATAGAAACGAGCAAGTGTAAAATCGTACATAAATAGATAAAAACCACATAAATAGCTCGATTTTCACACTTTAATAAATTCTAAACCCATTCTTCCAATTTATCCTTTTAGCAAGTGATTTTCTATAAAAATCACTAAAACACGGAAGATATTGTTACGGAATAACTCGATATAAACCACAAAATTAGTCGTAAACAAATATAAAACAAAATTCAATTCAAAAAACTAAAGTACAATGTTTCATGTTCACTGTTTCATAAAATCTAACACAACCACAAAGGAAAACACTTTTTTAAAAATAAAACCATTTGAACTACATCAACACAAAATTAACTTGTGCTGAGTTAAGCTAACTGAGCTGAGTAAAAGTCAAGACCGACTTATGCTTAACTGAGTTAACCGGCAGCGGATTAATTAAAGCCTTTGTAAAACTTGAGTTATCAGTTTTTCTAATGATGTGTTGACTCGGTTTACTTCGGTATTTCTTATGAAGCACAAATCTGAAGCTTCTGACCTTGTTAAATCTTTTGTTAAATTTGTTTCTACACAATTTCACAAAATTGTCAAAGTCATTAGATCTGATAATGGCTCAGCAGGGCATCATACATCAGACATCATGTGTCAGCACACCTGAACAGAATGGTATTGTTGAAAGGTTTAAAGCTGAACTCAATCTGTTCAAGATTCAGTTTTCAGTTGGTTTTTTGGGACAAGTTTATTCAACCCCCTCCCGTCCCTCTAAACTTGTGTTATCCTTTTCAAGGGACCAACAGTGGAGTTAAGCTAACTTAACCGAGTTCACCGGCAGCGGATTATATTAAGCCTTTATATGAAACTTGAGTTTATCAGTTTGTCTAGATGAAATGCAATGCTGTGCTGACTCAGTTACTCCAACTCTTTCTTCAACCTTTGATTTAGCAAGTAAGCTTCTTCTTTACATAATCACGTTTTTGCCTTTTTCTTGGACGTTACAGTTCTCTATGTCCCAACTGAAGATCAGCTGGCTGACATTTTTACCAAACCACTGGACAAAGAAAGGTTTGCTAAACTGAGAACTGAATTGGGGATTATCAAAGTTAGTTAAGTCAGTTTAAGCTCAGAGATTCGTCATGGGGATTGATCTTTGTCATGCTGGGTGCGCTCACTTGACAGATCAGTCATTGACATCAACAATCTCAAACTGACCTACTAAACTAAAGAATTGATGGAACTGAACACATTTTGGAACAGATCTTAGTCAGATTTTATCCAGTCAAAGCAGGTCAAAAGTCGAAAGGATACCATTTCATCCACCTCAGCACCCTCATCTTTTGCTCGCACAGTGGGTCAGATTCATCAACATGGTAAGGATCGTGAAATGGGATGTGTTGAGTTTGATGTAAGTCTTGATCCGTGCTTCATGATCCTGACTGCTCAACCAGAGCTAGATTCTTAATCTAGTGGCTAGGAAAGGACAACCAAGAATAAGAGCCGTTGAATACCCTTCCTCCATTCCCATTACCACAAAATCAACCGGGAAATAAAACTTATCAACCTTAACTAAAACATCTTCAATGACTCCTTTTGGGTATTTAATTGATCTATCCGCTAATTGTAGAGTCATTTCCGTGTTTCTTACGAGTCTCTGTGGGATCGACATTGACTCGCTAGTACTCTACTACGATAGACCTAGTCCTATTGCTAGTAAGTGCTTTGCACGCGATCATTTAACTCCTTTCATTGGTGAAGCTCGCAGCTAAACCCTTTCACCAACATCAAACTCAAGGGGTCTTCTTTTAACATTTGCCCAACTTTTCTATCTATCTTGTGCTGTCTTCAGATTTTTCTTAACCAACTGAACCCTTTCTTTCGCTTGCTCAACCAATTCATGCCCGGTACTTGTCATCTACAAAACAAGAAAAACAACTACATAAGCTAGAAAATTTATGCCTAGTTTAGATGTAAGTAAACAAACTCAAGATGTAGCACAAAGGTCAATTAATTTTGCCATCCATGCATCTCTAATAGACAAAGTGTATCCCCCTTCTTTACATGCAATGGGTCTGGTAGAAATTTCATTTTTTTCTTAATCTCCAATGGAAATATAAAAAAATAGCACATTTCGAAAAAAATTGGCCTCCAGTAGAAAAATTTTCTGGATCCGCCACTGGTGTCCGAATAGGGAGGAAGAATGCTGGAAACCGGAAATTGCCAAGTGCAACTTCTTCCAACTTTTTTTTTTATTTTAAAATTTGACCCTCATTAAAAAAATAATAAATTTTTTGAATCCGTCACCGTTGTCCGGATAGGATAGGAAGGAAGAACGCTGGAAACCGGAAATTGCCAAGTGCAACTTCTTCCACCACAGGCCGACACTTTTTGTAGTATTTGTCATAGAAAATAAAATAAAATATATAGTGGGAAAAAAAAACGACAAGTTTCTCAAAGAGAACCGAAAAAATACAGTTGCGGAATCAAGCAAAACAAGGAAAAAGTTGAAAGATGACAACACTGTCATCATCATTCTCACTAGTCACTCCTCCGCTGATTCAGACTTTAGCCCACAAAAAGCATAAAGCTCTTCTAGTAGTAGTATCAATTATCTCTTATCTGGAAAATTCTTATGTGAGGATTTTTTACGGTGAAAACTTCGTTAGATTTGTGTCATGTATATAAGAGGAGAAAAATAACACACAAATGATATAAATCTAACGGAATCTTCACCGTAGGAAGCCCTCAGTTAAGAATTTCCCCTCTTATCTTCCCCCCCCCCCCTCCCTCCCTGTTCGCTCTTTTATTCCATAATGTAATTAATAGTTTCATCAGATCTTGTTCCTTCTTTTTTAACGGGACTGCTACATCCATTGCATCAATCTCCACAACAACATCTACAACATCATCCACACCATTAATTTAGTCATGATCCACAGCAAAAAAATATCCACTACACAATAAGTGGTGAAAATGGATGTATTGTAAAATCCACTACACATTTGTCTAGTGGACATATCTTTTTCCCTTTTTTAATCCTACCCTCTTATCGATTTCCAGGAAAAAAAAAAAAAAAGGAAAGGTACCCGAGGCTTCCATACATCTATTTTTTCAACATTCTCATCTTCCTATGGTTAAGTCCACAAATCTCAAAAAATTTCACATGGTTTTCACTCTTGAAATGTCGATTATCGAGACCATGAAGTATGCGTTCCTCTAATTCCTAAAAAGGGTTTGATATTTTTCTGTTTGCCGAAGGAAGAACTTCGTGGTTTGCGGTATGGAAGCCGTTGGAACTGTAAGTGTTGCGAGAAGGCAATTTCATTCAGGAGAGCAAATTGGCTCCCCTAATTTACGAGATTTTCTCAGAATCAACGATGAGGAGAATTATAACACTTCCGGTAGGAACTTTTCCGGTCCGACATTGGATTCCATTTTACACCTCGAAAGAGACAGTCTTGGTCCCGTTCGGGTCCGTTCTAACCGGACTCTCCTTGATATAATCCGAGATGATCCGTTCCACAGCAACAACAACAACAGCAGCAGGAAGACTTGGAGGCACAGGCTTCGCATTTGCCTGCAAGGTTCCGGTCACAATTCCGGTGATGATTCCGCCGTTCCCAGTCATCGAGAGTCTCCCACCCGCTTGAATGGATCCAGCTCCGTCGACGGGTCGGATCCTTCTCCAGCTGTGATGATTGAGGGAATTAGCACAAGGGAGAGTGGTGGTGGAGAAGGTGAGCAGCCGGGGAGAATGTCGTTGATGGCGTTATTGGAAGAAACAGATAGGCAAGTGGGTTTTGTTATGGAGGTGGATGAGAGGGAGGAACAAGAGGAGAAACCGGCGGAGAAGTGCGGCGGCGGCGGAGGAGAACACAGTTGTTGCGTGTGCATGGTAAGACATAAAGGGGCGGCGTTTATTCCATGCGGGCACACCTTTTGCAGGCTCTGTTGCAGAGAGCTTTGGGTTCAAAGGGGAAATTGTCCTCTGTGCAATACTCTAATCTTGGAAATTCTTGATCTTTTCTAATCAAATGATCCTTTGTTAAGCAATTCAATAGCTTTGGATGGTGTTTTGACTCGTAAATAAATTGTTTCAAACTGCTTTTTCTTTCAATTTCTGCAAATTTTTTGTTTGGGTGAAAATGGAGGTGGAACGGTTGAAGATGAAGTTGGATGACTTATTAATTATTTTAATTAATTTTGAAAAAGCTTTGAGTAAATTTTCAGTGAAAAAAATGCGATAGGTGAACATTTTCTGTCTTCTGTCCAAATAAAACCCCCCGATTTGAATCCCAGCCCTCCCTTCTCCTCCCTCGCTATGACTGAAACTCAACCCAACTCCTTAAAATCCCGGTGACTCCTGCACCATCCATACAACAATACCAGAAAAAAATAAAGAACAGATCATGGTAGCATCAGAAAAAATAACAGAGGCAAAAAAATAATAAAATTTGGATAAAGAATGGAGGCAAAAAAAAAGAAGAAGCTATAGAATGTAGCAGAAAAAGAAAAGAAAAAAAGAAGAAGAAAGTAGCAGAAAAGTAGTAGTGAGGAAGAAGAGAATGAAGGGACTGGGGAGTGAGACGGTTTATGAAATTTGGGGAAGGGGAGTTTGTTAATTTTAAAAGTGTGAGGGATTCTTCTCAAAAAAAATGTGTTAGGGATGAATTGAAAATAAAATGCTTGGTAAAAGAGTAAGACACTCTTTTTGCCACGGCCGAAGCCTAGGAAAATGCTGACTTGACTGCTGAAATGCAGTCAAAGGAATGACGTTCTGCTGATCGCCATTTAACCATATGTGAAGAGAAAAAAAGGTTCTTATGTGTTTCCATTTTTTCGGAACAAATACAAGATTCGTCACTACAAAAAGGATAATGGTAACCCCACCCTTAACTATTTCATTTATGAATTTTATAATGAATTTCATATTAATAGAAATACATTTTTTTTGTTTACTTTGTAAAGAAAATGGGATGTAGAAGTAGATTTATTATTTCTGAATAAACAATGTGGTGTAACAGGTAAATGACACATTGTTTCATTATATTGTAATGCAGTAGTAGATTTGTTGTGGTGCGAATAAATATTCTTTTTTTTTTCAACTACACCTTTTTTTATCCATTATTAATTAAATTTTTTTTTCATTTGTTGAAATTAGTTCCACAATGTTTAAAGGTGATGATTATGATAGTGTGTTGTTGACATGTTGCAACGCCCCGTTCCGGACACCGAGTCCTTATACGGAAAATGGAACGTTCGGTACGTGACGTTTAGAGAAAACCCTAAACCCCACGTAAGTGTTACGTCATATCAGAGTAAATAACAATAAATGCGGAAGTAAACGAACAAAAGACTCGGGAGATAGACCCGTCTTACACATAACCACTCAACCAGAAAGTAACTGCTATCAAACTATCATAAATAATTGAAATAAATGCTAGAATATCAAACAACAATCTTGCCTGAAAAAAAGAGACAATTGTAACTAATGGTAATATTACCTTATTTAAAACTACTAAAACACAAACTCCAAAAGCTCCGATCCTAAGCATGATCTTCAAACTCTTCTTCAGAATCATCAACAACCTGCATATCTTATTTTTACAAAAGAGGAGTAAGCTCATACCTAAGCTTAGTAAGGAGAAAGAAGAACAAAAGTGAGTTTCATGGTTGTCATGAGCCGGGTGACACGACATGAATATACTCTATCCAATTTCACAAACAATTTTTAACAATACTTTTAACATAAAGGGAAAACCACTTTAGAGTACATAATCAATGCATAAGAAAACATGCCTATTTACTATGAGTTTATCTTGCATATACATGTTTTGTTACATCAACTACTTACTTTCTTAACATATTCATGTCCTTGTCTTTCCTATCCGTGATTCTTGTCTACTAGGTTTAAGGCACATGATACAGCTTGGCTAGTACAATTAATTACACCTCCAACATGGGACTTGTTGATGCCCAAGGTACACTTATAAGCACACCGCCTTATGAACGGCTTGGCTAATATAGCAAGTCACACCTTCCGACATGGGTCTTAACTGTGCCCATAGTACCCCGTCTATTCGTGCTTATTAACGAATGCCCTGCTAAGTAGATTCGATAACATGTAAAGCAAATAGGAGCACGTAAAGCACATAAATCTATACTAAAATCCATGTCTAACCTATGGGAAACATGCAAAGTGGATAACCGCATAATACTACCACCCAATCTCCACTAAGCATGTGAAAACATAACTCATATAACATTCTGAAAGCACCGTTGAACTCACAACATGTTAAGGGTGAAATTATACGATTTATATTGATATATTTTATGATAATTTCCCTCATATTTGTATAAATTTGCACAAGAAACGAGTGTTTAATGGAATTATTGAGTAAATGAGGTTTTTAAGGAGTTATTCGCAAAATAGGTTAATTTTGGTGTTTTAATTTTGATTTTATGATTATTTGGATGATATTACGTTTTGCGGTGTTTTGATGTGTTATAGGTACGTGTTTGATGCTCAAATGATGATCAAAAAGAGATAAGAGTCGAATTACATTGATGATAGAAGAGATAATGATGATTTGAATTGAAGAAAAAGAGATAAGTATGGAAAGATCAAGATTAAGTCAATCCTGGACTGGCGTCCAGAAGCTTGAACTGGCGTCCAGAGTGGACGAGCGTCTGAAGATGTGGACGAGCGTCCAGGAGGAGAAATTTGGTTCAGGATGTTCAGTTTTTCAGTGGACGAGCGTCCAATTTAACATAGGACGGGCGTCTGATGAAGGCTCGGCCCGACTCGAAGAAGTTTATACAAGCTGGACGGGCGTCCTTCCACCGCCTCAGCACAGCCGACTTACTTTTCTATAAATACCAGCGCTATTTTCAACCCTAGGCATATATTATTACACAGCCGCATACACAGAAAACCCTAAATTCGAGCCAAGTAACCTCGGCCGGCTGAGCCTTGGTGCTTGGCCGGCCGAGGGTTGTTCTTTTTATTTAGATTTCGTTTCTGTTTTTGCTGGATGATTGGAGGCTAAACAATTTGTCAAGTTATTTAAATCCGTTTCATCAGGTTCTTTCTTTTCAATCTTAAGTTTGTTTTGTGATTTTTGATTAAAGTTGTTATCTTTTCTATATGCTTATTGTTTATGCAATCGATATCGAGAGATGTATTGCTTATTGATGTTTACCGTATGATGAGAATCGGTGTAAACCTTAGATCACCATAGGAAAGATGGGATTTTTAATCTTGACATAACGAGAGTTGATAGGTTGAATATCTAGGTTGCTAGATTGAGAGATCTTACACCTTGGTTTGAGAGCGTCAATCTTATATATCGAGAGATGAGAGATTGATAGGCGAATTATCTACGAGAGTAGGAATTCATACCTCCGTTAGGTGGACCACATCTTTAATTAAATCATCACAAGATAACTTTAGAGAGGAAATTAAGGGTTGCGGGATCGGAGGAATATTTGTGTGTTCATTGTTTAATCACCATGATCATCTTCTTGTTTACTGTTTATTTTATAGTTTATAGTTTAGATTTCGTTTTCGCTTTTATCCTTCCTGGCTTTGGACTGACAATCCTCTGTCCAGTTTATCTTTCGTTTTTAGTTTTGTTTTAGTAGTAACAAATTAGAAGAATTAATAAACTAGATTAAACAACCTCGATTCCCTGAGATCGACTCCGGTATTAATCGCTATGCTACGATCCCTACACTTGGGGAATACCGGATTTATAAATATTTATTACTTGTTGTTTTTCATTGCATAAAATCCGTGACACAACACAACCAGAAAGACAATCTGAGGAGGTTCTAGTGCGCTTAACCGAGAGGTATCTCGGTTTCGGCATACCAGTTGACACCAGGTTCACTTTCTGAGTTGAAACTAGTCCGGAAAACTATCCTAAATCACATAACATGTCCAGTTTCATGCCAATTTACAAGAAAATAATTCTGAAACTGATATGTCAAAATCGGCAAAGCCCCACCAAGTCCAGAAAAGAGCCATTGGATCCGAACCTGGCCCGTGCATAAGCCCAATAACGGATAGGGTCCTCGGCCCAACCGTTCCGCCCCTCCATGAGCCGGACCAAGCTGAGCATAATCCAGCCCGCCTTATACTATCACTGTTCTAATCATTGGCCAAGGAAACGGGAGTGAAGCAGCAAACAACTAGCCCGATATAGAGCACTGGGGGGCCGACCTGCTCGCCCCTCCAGCTCGACATCCTTCAACGCAAACAAAGCCAACACAATTAGGCAACAAAATTCATAAACAATGCTTACGGGTAAGGATCTCTCAGCTCGCCAAAGGCTCTCAGCTTGCCAAAGGCGCTCAGCTCGCCAAAGGCCCTCAACTCGCCAAAGGCTCTCATCACCTCCATTACAAAGGAGGAAGGCTTCACTTCCAGAATTACGTAAATTGGGCTTGATCCTTTACAAGTTAAGGGTACATAGGTAGCCTTCTATGGCTCAACTTATTATCATAAACACAACATTTTCTTCATATTGTTCTTGAGCGCTACTGCGCAACCACCGGCAAAATCACCCAAATCAACCAGATATCCACCACATTAACACCTTCAAAACCACCGCTATTTACAATGTGATAATTTGACATTATCGGTTGGCTCCGTTACATGTAAATCGACTTTTTCAACTTTTTTCCGGTCATATTTGAAATTCATGCAGCGTTTTTCCGGCTCCGTCGGCCTAAAACTGCTCAATTCCGGTCGTATCCATCTTTTGTGATCTTCATCTGCTGTGAGAAACTGTTGTAGTGATGACCGGTTATGTGTATGTGCTACCGGTGAGAAGGGTGGTGTGTCAATAAGGTGGAAAGGGAAGGCTAATGATGCGATGAGAAAGACTAATTTGCCCCTTATTAATGATAAAAATCAGATTGAATATAATAAAGGATGTAAATTGATTAAAATAATAATTCAAGGTTGTAAATCAAATAATAAATAGTTAAAGGTTGTAAATTGAACAAATAAAACTTTAAGGTTGTAAATTTTGCATTGACCATAGTTTAGGGGGGTAAATTGTGATTTTCCCATAAATAAATAATGTCAGCCGAATCATCTAATCTAATCTAAAACTCAAAAGGATGTATTTTAGTTGTTAAGCCTAGGCCGTTTAATAGGGTTCCTACAGTGTCAGTGCTCATAATCGGCCACCTCTAAAGACAAAGGCTTCATCACTTTTTCACATTTTTCAATAATGAGCTTTTCAATTGAAAAATAAACCAAAGATAAAGAACATCATTTGTCAATCAATTGAACATGGATGGCCACAAGAACAGGCTTGAATCCACACACATTGAAATGCAACTCAACCATGTTCTTCATCATTCTTCAATAAATGCATTTCATCACAGATTGAACTTGAAATGCAGCCTTAAACCAGTATTGACATTTCCACAGATGCTTCATGGAATTTATCAATCAATAGAGCTTGAACAGCTCAAGAACAAGTATTCAGTTTAGCCGATCTATTCACTTAAAGACAAACCAGCCTGCACTTCTGCCCAGCCTAGTAATCATCAATTGAAAATCTCATTATTAATTACGATTTCTTTAGTTCAATTAGGCTTCAAACTTCAGCTTTTCATAGAAACATCTTGATCTCAACTCGGTTGAGCAAGGCAAGTTTTTACCTCAAGAACGTATACTCGGTTCTGTCCAGTAGAACCGAGTTTGGCGGATCGATTCAAAATAATTGCATAACTCTATCTTAGATCAGTACAACACTTTGTTTAGCTCGTATAATATGTGTTGAAATCATCCGACGCTTCTGTTCATCACAGATAACAAATCATTCGGCTAAGCATCTCTGATTTCAGTTCAATTGTGAACCTAAAATTACGTTTCATATCAAGAACACTGTTCTATTTAAATTCAGCTCCCAGATGGCTTCTCATCAACTATGATGGCTGTATGTAACTTCATATTAGAAGATGGAGAAAATATTCTTGGAGCATGGAAGCTCCCATGGCGAAACCAAGAAAGTAGTATGACCAGGCTGTTAGATGAGAATCCTGAATACGGATTTCAGCTTTTCATATTCAACTGAAGTTAATGGAGGAAAGCGTTAACTACCATCTCAACCAAAATATTTCATGGAGGATTTCAGCGTTAGACAATTATCGAAAAAATTCACAACGATTATGTTCCGTCGACTTGTAGGAAACCCAAAGACATTAAATTACGGATAAAGGATAAACATTAACGAAAATTAGGTATCTCTGAAAAGACAGTCCAACAAAGATAAAGCCAGAATGTACCACCGGTTTTAAAAAGGTTTTAAGGAAAAATTACAATCACAAGAAACATACTTACAGTGGGAACATGCTTAATCTGTAGACAACAATGAATTAGTTTTTAAGATACATAGAATAATTCAATCGAAGCTGTTAACCAACAAATCGACATTCAAAATCGTACATACATAATAAAGCTAACCTCTTCATGAAGGTAAATCGAAAAGATTCATTGGTTAATACTTTGTCATCTTGAAACAACCGGAAAAAAAATGTAAACAAATGAACACCCAAAAACTATCTCGATGGCCGGAAACACCGGCATTCCATTTCTGGCGGAACATCTGCAAACCAAAGGAAAGTGGGGGTCTAGGTCTCAAACGTCTGGAGGAGATGAATTTCGCTTTCTTGGGTAAACTTGTCCGGCTCATTTTTGTTGATGATACCTCTCCCTGGGTCTCTCTGCTAGTTGATAAGTACGGGAGCCCTTTTGTCGATCCGAAGACGAGCTGCTCTGTTCTATGGCGAAATATCTGTCGTGCGGCCAAAATTTTTGAGGCAGGCTTTACGGCGGAAAATGAAACCGTCAATTGGGCTCCTTCTGGAGATGGTAATTATGCCGTGCACAGTGCTTATCTGTACCAGCTTGAGAATCGGAATGCCCTTCATAGTAACTTCGACTGGAGCCGTATTTGGAGCCTTAAAGGACCGATGAGATATAACTTCTGTTTGTGGCAAATCTGTCATGACTTCTTACCCGTTAATAGTCTCCTCACACTTCGCAACATATCGAGCTCATCCGTTTGTCGGATATGCTATCTGCACACGGAATCCGCTTTACAGGCTCTGCGCGACTGCAGCTGGCCTCGTAGTATTTGGAAGCAAGCTCCCCATCCTAACCTTTGGGAGACCTTCTTCTCTAATTCGGAAATTCTAGATTGGGTTCATGAAAACATCCAGCAAGCTTCGCGTAATCAAGTGTTGGGTAAACGTTGGCCTTATCTCTTCCGCGAGATAATTTATGGGATATGGTTATGGCGCAATATAGTTGCGCACTCCTCGGACTGTATTCGCCCCCTGCACATGTTTTTCTTTCTACAGCAGTTACACGTTCTAAGGACTTGAGATTGGCATGGACCATAGACTCAATTTAGTTTTATCTATGTCGATTATTTCACGATTTTAAGACTTTGGTCTCTTTGACCTGTTTGATTAATAAAAGATCTCCTTAATAAAAAATAAAAAATAAAAACTATCTCAGCGAAAATTAAACCTTAATTAATCAATTCCACTTTCATTTACTTCAGATTTAAAACGATTATTTCGTCCTGATTAATGTTTCTTTTTCCTCCTAACTTAGGATAGAGATTTGAGATAACGTATGAATACTACCTGTAAGCAGCATCGAAAAAAAACAATAACAACAAATAACGTAGAAGCAAGCATCGAAAAAAGTGAATAAATAAGCTAAATGCATTAAATAAATAGACGTTAAAAAAACTGAAGAACGGATGAATTAGAATGTATGGTAGGGAAAGAGAGTAGACATAATCGTTGAAGCACATTTTTTCGACTAAAACGCAACCCAAGAAAGACCACACATTTTTATAGCTAAAATGAACATAATAGAAAAATGAAGTAAAAAAAGCGAACCGTACCTTATATAAAACATCAGATTCAGCAAATTCTTCAAACCTTCCTACTGCAACAAACAAATCTGAAATAGAAAGGGCCATTTAATAATGAAAATGAAGCTTTACACACATATTTCGACCAAAACTGAATACAAAAAGCCAGCAGAAAATGTGTTAAAAAAACATGCAAGAAGAAAAATATAAACGGTATAGCCGATTAGTCTTCTACTGATACTAAAAAGGTGATAAAAGCATTCAAACACAAGAACACTGAGAAACGGAAGCGGAAAAAGAACAAATTTCTCAATCTACCTGCTGGGATTATCAGAATAAGCATTAGACAATAAAGCCTCAATCTTTTTAAATTAACCAAATCTTCTCTTAATAGACAGAGTTGGATCTCTGATTAGCCACTTAATGTGGCGAATACATCCTCCCTGGTTCATCTTGCATAGCCAGACGAAAGAAAACCATCAATCTATCGTCGGCAAAAGCAACGACATTTGACTGAAAGGAAGAGAAACGAAAGAAGACGTAGGCTAGTAGATTTTAGAGTGTACGAAACCCATTCCAGCCACAAGCGAACATTAGGACCTACCAGCAAAAACATTACAATATCATCATCTTCAAATCAACAAAATAATGATAAAAAAAGTGAATCATACCAGCCAGCAAAAGATTTAGATTTCAAATCTAATGTCTTCAAGCACTCTGTAAATAAAATTGGAAAATGACACTACTACAAAAAAGCATAAAGATCACGGTTTTTAAGTGTGATATATTTACATTAGTCACGGCTTCCAAAGTGTGGCATATTGAGGTGTGACATAAAGTACTTTAACTCAATCACAGTTACAAACTGTGATCTATTATAATAATTATCACACTTAAAACCCGTGATCTATTATAGTTGGTATCACACTTAAAAACCGTAATCTATTAAAATTTCATCACATTTAAAAACCGTGATCTATTATAGTAGTTATCATAGTTAAAAACCGTGATCTATTATAGTTGTTATCACACTTAAAAACCGAGATCTATTACAATTAAAACACATTTAAAAACTGTGATCTATTTTAGTTGTTATCACACTTAAAAACCGTGATCTATTATAATTTAAATCACACCAATAAAAGTGTTTTTTCTTTTCAAAAACAATATATAAGCACACATATTTTTTGCCTTTGTTGGGACTCGAACCCGGATACTCCAGATTAACGAGCTACACTTATTACCACTAGACCAATGTTTTCTTTCTTCTAATTTTCGACCACACTAAACTAAAATTTCATTATAAAATACCATATTATTTTAATCACAGTCAAAAACTGTGATTGATTGATTTTTTGTCTCATTTTTCCTAAAAACCGTGATAATAAAAATCGTGATAAATTTTAGTTGTTATCACACTTAAAAACCGAGATCTACTATAATTTCAACACATTTAAAAACTGTGATCTATTTTAGTTGTTATCACACTTAAAAACTGTGATCTATTATAGTTTTTATCACACTTAAAATCCGAGATCTATTATAATTTCAACACATTTAAAAGCTGTGATCTATTTTAGTAGTTGTTATCACTCTTAAAAACCGAGATATATTATAATTTCAATCACACCTAAAAAAGTGTGATCATTCTTTTTTTTCGAAAACGAAATATACGCACACATATCTTTTGTTGCCACTGGGACTCGAACCCGGATACTCTGGATTAAGGAACCACACTAATTACCACTGGGCTGATGCCCACTATATTATCATTTTCAACCACACTGATCTAAGATATGATTATAAAATATCATATTCTTTTAATCACGATTAAAAACCGTGATTGATTGATGTTCTTGTCTCAGTTTTCTTAAAAACCGTGATAATAAAAACTATGATCTATTTTAGTTGTTATCACACTTAAAAACCGAGATCTATTATAATTCAACACATTTAAAATCTGTGATTTATTTTAGTTGTTATCACACTTAAAAATCGTGATCTATTATAGTTGTTATCACACTTAAAAACCGAGATCGATTATAATTTCAACACATTAAAAAACTGTGATATATTTTAGTAGTTGTTATCACACTTAAAAGCCGAGATCTATTATTATTTCAATCACACCTAAAAAGTGTGATCATTCTTTTTTTTCACACCTAATAACTGTGACAAAAAATTTAAGTGTGATATATATACATTTTACTTGTCTCGGTTATTTAAAAAGTGTGATCCTTATCTTTAGATAAGTGTGATCTATATCTCTTTTCTTATTAGTGGAAATAATTTGTCTCACTTTTTCTATAATTGTGACAAAAATATCATGAATTCAGTCACAGTTTAAAAATGAGAGTAATTGATATAATTTATCTCGCTTTCTCAATAACCGTGACAAAAATATCATACCAATTTAGTCACAGATTAAAAGTGTGATATTTTGGTATAATTTATCTCGTTTTTTCAATAACTGTGATAAAAATATCATACCAATTACATCACTGTTTTAGATGTGAGATTGATATATATAATTTATCTCGCTTTTTTAGAAACCGTGACAGAAATATCTTATCAATTCAGTCACAGTTTAATAATGAGATTAATTGATATAATTTATCTCGGTTTTTCAATAACTGTGACAGAAAAATCATATCAATTAAGTCACACTTTAAAAATGAGATTGATTAATATAACTTATCTCAGTTTTTCAATAAGCGTGATAGAAAGCTGTAAGTGTGATATATATATTTCGTTGTCTCAGTTTTATTGAAACTGTGATTGTTTTCATATCTTAAGTGTGACCTATGTCCAATTTTGTAGTAGTGTGAAGCGAAGAAACTGTAAACAAAAACAGAAGAAATGTAATAAGATCATCCGTACAAAAGAGAACAAGAGATTACAACATAAACAGAAGAAATGTTAAATACCAATTCTTTTATGCTCAGATCTGTGTTGACATAATGCAAAAGAGATGCACAACCAACGCCATGACTGAAACAAAATCGAAATGCACAAAAGGATTACAATAATACGAAGAGGTGTAATTTGTGGCTGATAAGGATAAAGAATGTGTGGTGTGGAATAATTGAAGGGTTGAAGAGGATTGAAAGGGGTAATGTGTGGTGTCTGGTTTAGCGTTTAGGAAGGTGGGGAGAAGTAGATGAAGAGGACGAGTGGAATACCGGCTGGATTTATAATTTGGACACATTTTCTCTATGTCATTCAATAAAGTAAATAATAATAAAAGAAAACAAAAGATTTCAATAAGCTGATATGGCAAGCAGAGAACAATCCTAAATTATGCAAATATGGGACGTGGCTCAATGTGAGTTTTTTTACTCTTACATTTTATAGAATAGATAGGTAGAAAATATGGGACTTGGCTCAATGTGGGTTTTTTTTGCTCTTACATTTTATAGATAGGTAGATATTATCCTCTTATTTTAATTTACTTATCACCGCAAGAAGGGAGCATTGTGACGATATTTTCCTGATATTTTCATAGTTTCATTTTTATTATGCTTTTTTCTTAGCGAGTTGATGAGATCACCCTTTATTTATCATTTTAGACGATGTGACAATCGATGAAGTTGAGTATGAGAATTTCATAAGAGATTTCCATGCCTCGTAGATTCTGTATTTTAGGGCTTTCATTTCAGTAATTTCCTTTTGTGAGGATACATTTCTGAGTTGACAAATGTTATATATATATATATATATATATATATATATATATATATATATATATATATATATATATATATATATAAATAATTTTATTTTTTAAATTTTTTTATTACTATTTATGACATTGTCATAGTGCTACTTTTACATATTGATTTCCTTCCGTGGCTATTAAAATTTGAGATAATTAGGATTTTCTACGATTCAATAGTTAGTGGATTTTGTCATTAGGAGACTAGAGTGTAGATCGGTAGTAGGGAATAGGTAATATTATCCTTAAATGCATGGACTATCATCGTAGCAGTAGGAGACGTTACTACAACGGTGGCTTTGCAGCCCGTGTATAGAAAAGTTCTTGTGTGGTGAGTGTTTTTAGAGTGAAGTGACCGATTAGTTGATCAGAGCTACACAATTTACATTGTTGTAATATTATTGATCATGTCATACGTAATGCGGAATTAATCTATCAGACATGAACGTTTAAAATATGACATTTCATTGATTAATTGCACAAATAAAATAAAACTTACCTCGGTCCATAGCT
The DNA here is from genome assembly GCA_024500145.1 of Gentiana dahurica var. dahurica. Taxonomy (NCBI): domain Eukaryota; kingdom Viridiplantae; phylum Streptophyta; class Magnoliopsida; order Gentianales; family Gentianaceae; genus Gentiana; species Gentiana dahurica. The sequence goes on along the minus strand of CM044906.1, from coordinate 80,102,474 downwards.
TTCTGTTTGCTTTGAAATAGAAAATATCCCAATCGATGCTAAGAAGACTTACGTCAAATATTTTGTTTGACAATTGATCTTTTGTTTTGATCTTTTGATTCCACTTGCAGCGTACAATCAATTCAGCACTATTTAGAGAAAGAAGTTTTCTATAGAGAAGACTACATTGGTTGAAGGGAGATCCGTGAGAAATCAATTTATCTCTCTTATCTTTTAAGTTTCAAAAGCAGTCTCTGAGAATTCTTGATGTTATAAGATTCTCTTTTTATGATAGAGAGAGAGAGGGGTGGTTCCACTTTTATAAATGGGATAAACTGCTCAACTGCATCACTCCATCCACTCACACCACGTTCATAAACTTACGGTAACAACCCAGTCAAACTTCACAACGTGAATTCTTTTATATTAGAAACGATTATTTATTAATTACATATTTCAAATATTTAAATCTAACGTTAATTCTATTTAATATAATAACAAGTTGTATGGGCCACATAATAGAAGAATAATAAATTATTCTTACAATTTCCCACTTGGCCCATTTAACGATGAGAGTCATAAATAGAATTACCTTTAAGTGCACACATTATGTTAGATTGTATTTTGAATGAGTATACATTAAGGTAAAGCTTAAACGAGAGATTTGTTTGGGTCATGGCGGTCACACTTCTTCAACGACGTGATTCCTTCCATGTACCACAAACCATCTCCAATTTAACTTTTGCTGTAATATTGAGTGAAACTGTAGAACTCAAAGTAATTTATCATCTCATTGAAATGTATACTTATAACGTTTATGATGATAAATGCAATGAATGAGAAACAAAATAACTTTAATGGAATTCACAAAAAAAAATGTCAAAAATTTGTCAATGAACAATCTTCCTAAAATGTACTGAATCAAAATAGCAAGGCTTTATCAATAATACCCATATTCTTTACGTGGCCAGCAAAGGCCTTAATTTGGCGCCAGTCCCTTAGTTAGTGGGTCTGCAATCATAGAATCAGTACCAATATGTTCAAGTGATACTGTTTGTTTCTTCACTTCCTCTTTAACAGCCAAATACTTTAACTCTATGTGTTTGGCTCTTTTTGAGAACTTGTCATTCTGTGAGAAAAAAAATACTGCGGCGGAATTGTGACGAATTTTTTTTCCAGCGGCTAGATACAAAATCAACAATTCCAAGTCCCGCAAAAAAGAAAAATTATGGAGCCATAGACCCTGAATCGTAGCCTCAAAGCATGCCACGAATTCAGCATTCATAGTGGACGTCACAATAATGGTACGTCTGTTTTCCACTCTTCCATGATACCGCTCCTCCAACTAAAATAACGAGTAGCCGAATGTAGATTTATAACTATACTTACATCCAGCGTAATCTAAGTCCGAAAATCCGTTTATCTCAAATGAATCGCATCTCCTATAAATCAACATATGATCCTTGGTGCCTTGCAAATACCTAAGGATCTTCTTTACAGCTTTCCAATGGTCCATACCGGGATTGCTGAGGTATCGGACTAACATACCCACAACAAACTGATATCAGGCCTCGTACATGTCTGAGTGTACATCAGACTCCCGACCAACGATGAATAAAGGATTCCTTTCATTTCATCTTGTTCTAGTTCATTCTAGGACATTGAAATAAATTGAACTTCTTTTCCTTTTGGATGGGAACCACTCCAGTAGAGCAATTTTCCATATTAAACTTCTCCAAGACTTTTGAAATATAGGCCTTATGTGACAGTCCCAAAATTCTTTGTGATCTGTCTTGGAATATCTCTATTCCAATCACGAAGGATGCTTCGCCCATATATTTAATTTCAAAACTCCTAGACAAGAAATTATTTATCTCATGTAACATGTTCACATTATTAGAAGCTATCAAGATATCGTCAACATATAAGACTAAAATAACATATAATGACTCCCACAGATAGATACACCAATCGACAATGTTTTTACACAAAACCATAAGAATTGATAGTATTTTTAAATTTAAGATACCATTGGCGGGAAGCCTGTTTTAGTCTATATATTGACCTAATCAATTTACATACCAGATTTTCATTTCCTGTGTCCACAAAACCTTTAGGTTGGTCCATGTAGACCTCCTCCTCTAGGTCTCCATTAAGAAATGCGGTTTTCACATCCATTTGGTGAAGCTCCAAATCATACTGAGCCATCATAGCCATTACGATTCTGAGAGAATCTTTCTTTGAAACAGGAGAGAAAAGTTTCCTTGTAGTCAATGCCATCTTTTTGGGTATAACCCTTGGCAACTAGTCGGGCTTTATACCTTTCGATATTACCTTTGGAGTCACGTTTGGTTTTGAAAATCCATTTACACCCGACCCTTGATCCCTTTGGTAAATCTACTAAGTCCCAAACTTTGTTGTCATTCATTGATTTCAATTCTTCCTCATGGCTATGACCAATTTTATGAATCATTGCATTTCAGGGCTTGATTAAATGAGACTGCATCTTTTCCAATGTCACATTCATGTTCAAGATCATACACCACTTAGTCATCGGAAATGGCATGCCTTTTCTCCTTTACTGACCGCCTTAAAGCTACTTCCTCCCGTGGCACTAGTTGCTCACCGACCGGAGTTGGGTCAATTATTTCTTGATGAATCATGTGTGGTTCATTTTCTGTGACATGGTCGTGTGGGCTTGAATCCCTTCATTTTTCCGTAATGTTGTGTGGTGCTGCAACAATAGGAATGACAACCACATGAACTTCGGTTGTATTTGATTCTACTTGAATTTCCATAACCTTTTTCGGTACCAAGCTCCCACTAGTGTGACCATTTTCAATGAACCTCGCATTTCTACACTCAATGATTCATGTACTATGGTTAGGCAATAAAAATGCATCCCTTGGAATTTTCTAGATAACCAATGAAGAAGCCAAAAATAGTCCTGGGATGAAGTTTCTTTTCATGTGGATTGTATGTCCTTACTTCTTCTTGACAACCCCAAACATGAAGATGTCTTAAACTAGGTTTCCTTCCCATCCACAATTCATAAGGTGTTTTAGAAACTGCCTTACTTGGAACCCTGTTCAGTAGATAAGCAACAGTCTTTAATGCATGCATCTACAACGAGGAGGCTAATGTTGAGTTACTCAACATAATCCTAACCATATCCATAAGAGTGCGGTTTCGCCTCTTAGCGACACCATTCTGTTAAGGAGTTCCGGGCATTGTGTATTGTGCACGAATTCCTCTACTTTCCAAGAATTTTGCAAAAGGACCAGGGCATTGTCCATTTTCGGTGAATCTTCCATAATATTCACCACCTCTATCAGACTTTACCACCTTTACTTTCTTATCTAACTGCCTTTCCACTTCATTAATGAATATCATTAGATATTCCAAGGATTGGGCCTTTTCATGCAAGAAATTGACATAACCATAACGTGAGAAGTCACCAATAAAAGTGATGAAATATTTTTCACCACCTATCGAAGGAGTATCAAAAGGACCACAAATATCAGTGTGAATAAGTTCAAGTTGTTGATTGCTTCTTATGGCTTATTTCTTTAACGTGTGTTTGGTTTGCCTCCCTTTAATGCAATCCACACACATCTAAGTCACTAAAATCCGATTGAGGTAGGATATCATTTTTCACCAACCTCATAATTCTTTTCTTTGAAATGTGACCTAGTCTTTCATGGCATAATAAAGCAGAATGATCTTTATGTGCACTACATTTAGACCCACAGATACTTTGAACATTAAACATGAATTCATCAAAAACATCATTCAACTTAAAACAGTAAAGCGTAACATTCAGAGTACTATTTCGAACAAGAAAATTGTCCTTGTACATCGAAAATAAACCATTACCGAAATTAATGAAAAACCTAAATTGTCTAGTTTACTTAATGAAACAAGATTCCTTGCACATTCAGGAACATAAAGACATCTGTTCAGATCTATTTACAACCAGTGCTCTAGATCAAACTATAAGTCCCGATTCCTTCTATGCGTGCCTCCATCCCGTTTCCTATGAACAAGAATTGTTCACTTTCTTTTATGCGAAATTCCTGTAATTTATGGGATACATGAGTAGTTGCACCAGAATCCATCCACCAAGTGTAATTAGGAACTTCTAATAGGTTTGATTAAGAACATACAAAAATATAGTGTATACCTTTCTTTTCGAACCAAGCCTTTGTTTTTGGGCAGACTTTCTTGAAATGTCCTAACTTCTTACAGAAGTGACATCTTACTTCCTTATGAATTTTCCCATAAGAAATTTTCAAATGCGACTTCCCATTCCCTTCCTTTTGTTCTTCCCATTCTTTAATTGGTTGTTGTTGTTGGTTCCCTCAAAAGCAGAGAAATGAATGGACTCTCCTTTCATCTTCTTAATTCTCCCTTCCTTCTGCATCAACATGGCCTTCAAATCCTTAAGGTTCCATTTGCCTTTTATGATGTTGTAATTCACCTAAAACTGGCCAAATTCTACAAGCAGGGAGTTCGTGATGAATTGCACAAGGAAAGTTCCGCTTACATCCATTCCCTTATCTTTTCATATTTGCTACTAGGTTGGTCATAGATGTTACATGATCATGTATGGAGCAAGACCAGTCAAAATCCTTTTGTGGTGAGCTTACTCATAAGGCTCCCCACAACCGACTTGCCTACCATCTACCTTATCAGACTGAGACTATTCTCTAATTTTGAAAGGAATTCTTTAGCATTATTTGTCTTTGGCATTGACGGTTTGGAATTCTCCACCATGGTTAACCTCATCAAATTCAACCATAGCCGGTTAGACCGCTCCTATGCGTCGTAAAATGACTTATCAGATGCGGAGCTAGTCTCAGTAAGTGCCACAGGAGTAACCTCACCCAGCAAAGCAAGATCCAAATCCAGAAACCCTAATTGGTAATGGATCTGCTCTGACAAGTCATTATAGTTCATCCCATTGAATTTGTCAACCACAAGACTAGAATAAAAAAAAGAGATGCTGCAAAATATTTACATATGTTATCAAAAATCAATCAATATTTTTATGGATTTAGAATACAACTTAACTACATATCTAAATATACCTTTGGGTAACTATTTAAATATGTAAAACGTAAACAATGCCAAAAAAAAACTTTAACAGCAAATATTGTACAATCAAACTTAGTTGATTATGCCATCTTTGGATGAATATATCAACTAACCCAAAATAACTTCTCGTAATTGTTATAAATTTAAGCAATGGTCAATCTTTGGATTATCTTCTAGCTTTATATTTTATAACTCAATTATATGAACAAAAATAAGGCATCCTGGTCAGTGTTTTGATAAAATTTTATACACTTGATTCAACCATCCAAACTATATTTTTTCGACTAGGTCACTTTGGTGACTAACTAGCCCATTGATTTGGATAATGAAATACCTTAACTTTGTAACCAACCTTCAAGGGATTTATGTTACAGAAAATAATTTCATACCTTTATGATGCAATAAAACTAAAAAAAGTTTCAAATTCATTTACACATAATATCTATTGCAATCATTACTGTAAATTTATAAATTTAGCAAAGTGAAAAAATGGCAAATTAATCAATGAATCAACCTGGCTCTGATACCCATTGTTGTAATATTATTGATCGTGTCATACGTAATGCAGAATTAATTTAGCAGACATGAACGTTTATCAATAATTTACAGTACAGTAAAATAGGATCTTTCATTGATTAATTGCATAAATAAAATAAGACTTACTTGGGTCCATAGCTTTATGTTTGCTTTGAAATAGAAAATATCCCCATCGATACTAAGAAGACTTACGTCAAATATTTTGCTTGACAATTGATCCGTGCCTTTGTTTTGATCTTTTGATTTCACTTGCAGCGTACCAATCAATTCAGCACTATTTATGTAACGGCCCGCTCCCGAACCCTTGGTCCACTGTAGTCATTCTAGGAGCAGATTGCGATGTTATCGCAAATACTTCACTAAAAACCCCAATGTTTTATTGATCATCAAGTAAGTGTACATTTCTAAATTATTGATTATTAAAGAAATTACAACATTTAAGAATACCATAACTTTAACTAGCTAAAAGAAATGCATAGTGTGATCTTCGTCATCTCGTGCCATGAATATTATCCTTTTAACCAATCTCGTCGGTCACATTTCTTTCTTTTCTCTGGATGCACAACCTGGTATATTTATAAAAGAAAAGAAAAACAACACGAACAAATGAACAAAAGGAAAAGAAAAGAGAGTTGTCAGCAAAGGCTGGTATGAGCCGTATGTGAGAGTGTTAAAAATAATTGTTGTAAATATACATACAGTATCTATATCTTATAGAAAACTTTCCAATTATATACGCAGTAAATTACTTGTTTAAAGTTGTGTATCAGGTTCAAGTCAAACATGTTCATTCGAGATCCGTCAATTCATCAAGTTCCCTTACTAGACATCGATACAACTGATACGATTGTCTCTACCTTATGACTCCCATTTCACCACCTTATATCCACAACAAGTAATTTTTATAGTGAAGTCCGTCCTTCCGACACCCAATCTCCTGGGGCTTCCGGAGGGTCCATTTGCCTCAGATCCCACAACCGCGGTCAATGGCCCAACGCGCAGCTAACCCGACTGTGAAACCCTCAGCGGGACCATCAAGCAAGCAAGCAGGAACAAGCAGTGCCGCCGAAGCGGGAAATGTAAAAGTATGATATACCATACCGCGCGAAGCGGGTAGTACAGCCATGCCACCAAAATGGGACATGCAATGTCATTTGCACAAGATTTGTTTCATCACGTTATTATCTTTAAAGCGAGAGAATTCTTGAATCATTTTTAACAAGATACATATTATATATAATATATTCAATTAATATACTTTGAAAAACACACTTTGGCTTTTACATAAAATAAGAACTCACCTGGTACTGCTGGGGTTGTGTTCTATAAACGAGAATGTCGAGGTTTTTCTAGCATCTTAGTCCAAGCCTAATAACGTGAACTCTTTATCATTGATTAGAAAGAAAAACAAGAACCGATTTTTATCACCAACCCTCAACGTGTTTGATGAAGAAAAATTATGTCACCTAATTAATCCGGGCCTGAATAAATCTAATGATGAATACTCAAAACCCTAATGCCTTAAGAACGTGTTGTAGATTTTGAGATTTGCGGCTGAGTCTAAGAGCTTGTCTTAGATTTCCTACGTATCCTGTATTTTTCAGGAATCAAGCCTTACGTAGTTCCTGGAAAATAGTATTTATAATGATAATGCATGCCCTAACCCTAATATTAGGTCGGTCTAGGATATTGTCATATTTAGCCTTCATGGGCCTTGCCCCTTGCCCAAGTTATCATGCTGATAATGGGCCTTCGTAGCTGGTGTGGACTCTGTCCACTACGCCGACTTATCCGACTTACGGTGGTCGAGTAGGGACCCTCGTCCTACACTCTCAAAAGTCGATCGTCGTAGCCCCGAGTCCGGATATCGACATGCACACTTTGATACTTATTCATACTATGGGGACCAACCGATAGTCGCCACGTGGAGGGGTGAAATCCTGTATCGTCATAAGCCCCCCAGACTTGAGAGAGGCGACTCCCGTTTTCCGAGGTCAAATCTGCCATTTGAATTGTTTCCGAGTTGGTTCATTGTTTAGGTGGGAAATAGTTGTACTGCCACCTGTAACCCTAGCCAATCGTGGCATCGTGGCGTGACGTCATGGTGCACTAACGCCGTATCTTCAGCACAAGAAACGAGGCGTCCCCTTCCGTTAACCGTAACGCCACTACCTTGATTCTCGCGATTTGTGTGAGATTATAACCCCCTCAAATCACGTCTTTTCAAATCATTTCGCACTCTTTGCAAGCATAAAAGGGGAGAGAAGGTTGGAGCAGAATTCATTTCTCCATTTCCTCTGCCTATTCTCCAAACACCAAGTAAGCGTTTTTCTTGTGTTCTCCCTCTCTCTTCTGCATTTACCCATGTCAAGTAGTACAACTGAATCTGATAGGGGTAGTGAATCACCTTCTAATAGTCAAGATTCGTCAGCCACCCACTCTGATCATCCTCTCCAGCCACTCTCCGGCGAATCTGTAAGCCCATCCCCTTATGTCCCTAGTAAACCTAAGAAATTAGTCACTAGGATGGATGGAAAAGGCCCAAAAGGTTGTCTCACAGCCTTTTCCTTAGATGATGCTACCAGAATCTGCCGCAAATTTGGTATTGTGGGGCCTCAACATGAAATTCGACTTCCATCGGGGCAACACCAATACGCAGATGAGCCCCCAGAAGGGTTCTGCTCAGTCTACGAGGCCCAACTTTCAAGTGGGTTGAGGTTTCCATTGTACCCGGCAGTCATAACAATTCTGAATCATTATGAGATAAGCGTATCTCAGTTAGCCCCCAATTCTATTAGGATCCTAATGGGGTTTGTAATTGCCTGTCGAGTGGCAGGAGTTTGCTTCTCGATCCCCCTCTTCCGCTATTACTATAAGATTGCGGGTATGCCAGACAAACCGTGGTATACCATCCAACGGAGGGCAAACCGACATGAGTTTGTGTCAAAGGGGCTTTCCTCACACGGTGACTGGAAACCGCGATTTTTCTTCCTCCGTCACGGCTCGGATAACCCATACATAGGGCAGTGGAGGTCGAGGGGAAAAAAGTCGGATAAACTGGGTGGTGATCCTGTTCCTCGAGAGGCCCGTACGATGGATAACTTCACCTTCGAAGTATCCACCCGAGATCTGAGCCTTCTGTACGAGTTGGCTAAATTGGAGAATGCGGGCCCGACGCCTACTCGACACTCCACGCAGTAGACCAAGAGAACTGTAGGATATTTTTCTGTTGTTGTTTATTTTTATTTGTCGAGATCCATGACTTGGCGTTATTGATGACATTAACCTGTCTTTTCTTTTTGCAGTGGGAAAGTTCTCACTTATCACGGATCCGACTCAAGTTCCCAAGCCGAAGGGTAAACTAGCTCCGCCTCTCGAGGGTCGGGCAGCTTCTTCTGTTGAGGTTGTCGAGAAGAGGACAAATCCTAGTACTGAAGGTGGGAGCTCTTCCCGACTCGAGGCTACTCCGGTACAGCCGTCCGAAGGACGTACTGCGGATGTCGAGCCGACGATTCCCGCTCGCTCCCCCGTCCCGCCTCACTCGGATTTTCCACTTTCTCGCTATGGCTCACTGCGAGATGAAGATGAAGAGGCCCTAGTCGAGGTGACACAGCTGGCCGGTGAGGAGGTCGAGAATGTCGCTCGACAAACGAGAAAGAGGTCAACTCTGCCCGACTTGGTGAAAGATCAGCGGAAAAAGGTTAAAGTCGGTGAGACCCCTGCCGAACCTGAGATCGATATGAACCGGGTTGCTGAAGATAGCGCAACTATGGAGGACAAGGTTCTATCTTCTACGCTTCGGAAGCTGTGTCGTATGGTAAGTCACTTCATTTTTCCTACTTTTATCGCGACCCGTCTTTTACTTCTGTAAATGATGCATATCTTTTTCTCGACAGACAAACTACATAGGCAAGTAAGCTGCTAGGAGATTGGCTACACCAGTCGAGGTAGAAGAAGACTTGAAGAAGAAAATCTAGAAGTTGCTCGATGAGAGTAGCAAGAAGAGCGCCGCCATAGCCGGCTTGGAGTCCCAATTGGAGACTCATGCGAGAGAGGCGGGCGTCGAGATAAAGGAGTTGAAGGCGAACCTGACCAGGACACAAAGCGACTCGCAAGTCCTGGAGAAAAAGCTGGCCGATCTGGCGGTGGACTTTGAGAAGCTGTAGAAGGCGCACAATGCTTCTTTGGATGAGGCTTCACAGGCTCGAGAAGAAAGGGATGCTCTTAGGGTCGAGAGGAGAAGGTTCCTTCCAGGTCGAGGCGGCCAAGAAAGACGCTGTCCTCGAGTATCGACAGTCAAAGGAGCTTGATGAAGACTTGACTGTGATGATGCGTATGGCTATGATGGGCGGCTTCACACTGGCGGTGAACCAGGCTGTGGATGTTTATCCTGAGTTTGACGTGGCTAAGCTCGCCGCACCACAATTCTATGAACCCGAGGCGGAGAAGCTGTACGACCAATATGGCGAGGAGTTCCAACGAGGGGAATCTCTAGCCCAGAAGTATGGTCAATCAACTTCTGCCCCTGATGCCGAGCCGACCCCTACTATCTCTGAGCCAACTTCTGGTGCTACCTCATAGTTGTTCTTTTGAATGTTTCCTTTGTCGAATTTTTATCCGATCTCTTGAACTTTAATTTGTATAACTTGAATTTGCTTTAATTTTGTAGTATTTTGTTTCCTCTTCTCTTTATTATTTATCTTTCATATCTCGATGTCTTTTAGCTATTCGCTTGTCGGGCCTCTGGCCCTGTTTTCTGTTTGCTTTATCGAAGTCGTGTTGCCCCCAGGTGTATTATGAACCTTTGGTTCTTATTGCACTTGCGAGTCTAGTTGAGATCGACCTAGTTGCCTTAGCATTTTTTGTCTCTCAGACTAGTTTTGCTATGGGCAGGTCGATACTCTGGGCGTTTGGTCCGACTTTGGGAACCGTCCCTCTGCCTTGGCTTTTTTTGCTGCTTAGGCTTGTTTTGCTTTTGGTTGGTCGATTTTATGGGCGTTTGGTCCGACTTTGCGAACTCTCCCTTCGTCTTAGCATTTTTTGCCTTGTAGTCTCGTTCTGCTTTAGGCTATATTGAGGGATCCGACTTGCGGATTTTCCCTTCTCATAGTCGATTGCATTGCCTTTGACATTTTGTATCGTGTTAGACTTATAATGTTAAGTCGGTAGATCCTGAAAAACATAAAAACATCTCGAGGAAAGATATGTTTATTAAAATATTCATAAAATTGTCACATAGACTTATTACAAAACGTAAAAATATAAATAACTCGAGATAATTTCAATCAAACGTAATACTTCCTCAGATTGTTGGAGTGCCACTGTCGAGGAACCGTGGTCCCATCTGCTCGCCCGAGTTGGTAGGATCCTTTGGGGTGAACCTTTAGGATCTGATACAGGCCTTCCCAATTCGGATCTAACTTGCCGGTCGCTTACTGTCGACTCGCCTCATTTTTCCTGAGGACCAAATCTCCGACTTTGAAGTATTTGTACTTGACCCTTGAATTGTAATACTGCGAGATCTTCTGTTTGTATCTCTCCATTCGAGCTGAAACTATTTCTCTTCGCTCCTCAACATTATCTTTCTCGTGTCTAAGATCATGAGCGTTGGTTTCGACATTGTATGCTAGTACTCGAGGAGAGGGAAGACCGATCTCTGCGGGGATTACTGCCTCGCATCTGTAGACCAGAGAGAAGGGTGTTTCTCCCGTCGACGAATTTGGAGCTGTCCTATACGACCATAGGATGCTTAAAAGTTGTGCTGCCCAGTCTCGACCTTCGGCTAACCCTATCTTGATCTGTCGATTTGTCTGCTCTACCTGACCGTTTGATTGCGGGTGAGCCACTGAGGTGAAGCGTTGAGTGATATGAAATTCATTGCACCATTCTCTAACTTTTCGGTCTTCAAACTGAGTGCCATTATATGAGATCAGGGCCTTGGGAATTCCATACCTGCATAAAATATCGACCCACAAGAATTTTTTGATGGTCGAAGCTCTGATGTCGGTCAAAGCCCTGGCTTCAACCCATTTCGTGAAGTAGTCCACTGCGACTACCACATATCTATTGTTGCCCGGAGCTCGGGGTAGAGGTCCGACTATGTCGACGCCCTATTGATCAAAAGGCCAGGCTGACGAGATGACGTTCATTTCTTGGGCCTGCTGATGAGTGATATTGTCATGAATTTGACAAGTTCTACACTTCTGGACCAGGCTGTTTGCATCTTGTTGCATCGACGGCCAATAATATCCAGCTAACTTGCACTTTCGAGCAAGCATCCTAGCTCCGCAATGATTTCCACAAGCTCCTCTGTGAATTTCTTCGAGAAGATATTCACCCTCTTCTTCTGATGCACATCTTAACCATGGCGCTACAAAAGATTTTCGATAAAGGATGAAATCGAAGAGCGCATACCGTGCTGACTGAAGTCGGATTTTTTGTGCTTGTACCTTGTCGGATGGTAGGATTCCATCTTTAAGGTAAAGGGCGATTGGATCCATCCATGTTGCATGTTGAGTGATCGGCTGCATTTCAGATTCCTTGTAGCTTCTATCGGTCAATAGTTCGACCAAAACTTTCTTGTTCGAGACGAAGTTCAAAACGAGTTTAGATAATGCATCGGCTCACTTGTTCTGACTTTGGGGGACCTGCTCGATCTGAACTGACTTGAACTTTGGTATGAGGCCTTGTACCACTGTTATGTAATTTTTCATGGTTTCTTCCTTGGCTTCATACTCCCCCCTGATATGATTTACCACCAACTGCGAGTCGCTATAAACTAGTAGATTCTCGACTCCCAACTTCAAAGCTAGCTTCAGACCTGTGATCATAGCCTCATATTCCGCCTCGTTGTTTGTCGCTTGGAAGTCGAATCGAAGGGCGTAGGGGAATTCTTTGCCTTTCGGGCTAATCAGAAGGAGTCCGACTCCTGCCCCCTCTTTGCTTGACGCCCCATCGACTTGGAGTGTCCACTGTTCTTCTATAGTTTGCTTCTCTTGCTCGAGTTGGATGGAAATCCCTTCAGCTAAAAAATTTGACAAGGCCTGGGCCTTAACCGCAGTCCGAGGTACGAACTCGATGTCGTACTCTGCCATCTCCACCACCCACTTTGCTAGTCGACCCGACGTGTCGGGCTTCGCTAAGATCTGTTTCAGCGGTTGGTCAGTGACCACCGTAATGGGATGGGCTTGGAAATAAGGCCTTAGTTTTCTCGAGGCGTGTACCAAACATAATGCTAGTTTTTCTGCTGGTGAGTATCGGATCTCGGGTCCATGCAATGCTTTACTAACAAAATAAATCGGCACTTGGCCGTGGACCCCTTCCCGAATCAGAACCGCACTCACTGCTTCTTCACATACTTCCAGATAGACCAACAATTTTTCGCCTTCCCGAGGTGAAGTGAGAGTGGGTAACTCCGACAAAGACGCTTTTAAATCTTCGAAGGCTTTCTGACACTCTTCGTCCCAATGGAAAGGACTAGCTTTACGAAGAATCTTAAAAAATGGTAGAGCTCGCTGGGCGGATCTCGATAAAAACCTGTTGAGGCCGGCCATTCGACCGGTGAGTCTCTGTACTTCTTTTATATTCCGAGGGGAAGGCATGTTTCTCAAAGTGTCGATCTTATCCGGGTTCGCTCGAATCCCATCTTTCGAGATCATATATCCCAAAAACTTCCCTGACCTAACCCCAAAGGTGCACTTCTTCGGATTTAATTTCATCTTTGTTTCCCTCAAAACCTCAAACACTTCCCGAGCATCTACCAAGTACTGTTTCATCGACCGACTCTTGATGATCAAGTCGTCGACGTACACTTCCATACACCTACCGATCAGTTTAGCGAAAATCTTGTTGACTGCTCTCTGATATGTAGCCCCAGCATTTTTCAACCCGAATGGCATGGTTACATAGCAGAAAGTGCCGAATTCCGTGATGAAAGCTGTCTTTTCAGCGTCTCGGGAATCCATTACGATCTGGTGGTATCCTTTATGTGCGTCTAAAAAACCAAACACTTCAAATTCGATGGTAGAGTCTACTAACCTGTCGATTTTTGGCAACGGATATGAGTCCTTTGGACATGCTTTATTCAAGTCGGTGAAGTCCACGCACATACGCCAGCTGCCGTCGGGCTTCTTGACTAACACGAGGTTGGTTAGCCATTCGGGTTAGAGCACTTCCCTCACTATCTTGGCTGCTAACAGCTTCCCGACTTCCTTCTCTATAGCTTGGTTTCGTTCAGGTGCGAAACTCCTCTTTTTCTTTCTGACTGGCTTTCGGGCTTGATCTATTTTGAGCTTATGAATCGCTATATCCGTGGATAGTCCCGGCATGTCGTCAGCCTTCCATGCAAAAAACATCTCTAAATTCGATCAGTAGCTCGACCAGTAGCTGTATTTCTTTAGTCGGGATCCAGATCCCGATTTGCACGCACTGATCTTCCTCGTCTTCCCATAGACGAACATCTTCGACGGGATCAACCGAGATCCAACTCTTCTCCTCGTCTTCCTCTGGAATCAACTCTTCAATCAGGACTTGCTGCACAACCATTTTCCCATCCATGATGATGGAATTGCACCACATACCATCCGTGATCAGAAGTCGATCATCCGCGTCCTTGACTTCCATGGCCTCAAGATTAAACCTCTTCAGATAGTTTATCATAGTTTCATCTTTTTGTTGCTTCATATTCATGAGGTGCGTAGCACTTAAATGGAACTTTTTATTCACGATAAATGCATCTCGAAATTTGAGTGCTAACATAGCAAAACTAGAGATTGAACCTGGTCGTAGTTTGGTGAACCATTCTCTGGCTTGACCGACGAGCAATGTCTCGAAGGCCCGACACCGCATTGCATCATGTGCGCCGTCCAACCTCATCTGAGACAGATACCTATGTAGACGGTCTTCTGGATCGGTGGTGCCATCATACGGTTCTATCTTTGGTATCTTAAACCCCTTGGGTTTGGGAAAATCTTCAATTTCCTTTGTGAAGGCCGACTCCCTTAGTGAGACCGTATTTTTGCCTAAAATAGCGTCCAGCTCCTGCCTAGTGCTATCCTCATCAAACCTTTGATGTTTATGATGAATTTCATGTCTCTTCTTCTCTACAGAGCTGGATGATCCACTGATTCCTTCCCCAGGGACTTTTTTGGCGTCTTCTGCAGCGTCTTTCTTGCCGCTATTCTCATGTCCATGAGCCATAAAAGCCTCCGCTATGATTCTGGCCATCGATTCACGATCAGCTGCTGCCAATTGATCTACGATAACCTGATGTTCGGGAGCAAGGCCGTGTTTCTCCTTTGGGGGATTTTCATGGATAGGATCCAGCAATGGATCCCTTGTCTCTTTCGGATCCAGATCCACTTGCTCATTGATCTGCGAGCCCTGTTGATCTGTGGTTTTGGAATTAGCTTTTTTGGCATTCTTGTCCTTAGGAGGCATCGTGATCTTGGTGTACTCAACAGTAGAAGGCCCTCCTTCTAGCGCCAATGATGAAGACAAATTATGTCACCTAATTAATCCGGGCCTGAATAAATCTAATGATGAATACTCAAAACCCTAATGCCTTAAGAACGTGTTGTAGATTTTGAGATTTGCGGCTGAGTCTAAGAGCTTGTCTTAGATTGCCTATGTATCCTGTATTTTCCAGGAATCAAGCCTTACGTAGTTCCTGGAACATAGTATTTATAATGATAATGAATGCCCTAACCCTAAAATTAGGTCGGTCTAGGCTATTGTCATATTTAACCTTCATGGGCCTTGCCCCTTGCCCAAGTTATCATGCTGATAATTGGCCTTCGTAGCTGGTGCGGACTCTGTCCTCTACGCCGACTTATCCGACTTACGGTGGTCGAGTAGGGACCCTCGTCCTACACTGCTCAAAAGTCGATCGTCGTAGCCCCGAGTCCGGACATCGACATGCACACTTTGATACTTATTCATACTGTGGGGACCAACCGATAGTCGACACGTGGAGGGGTGAAACCCTGTATCGTCATCGTTCATATTTAAATTAGTATTTTGCTACATTATTTACTCACGACTCTAAATGAATACATTTATGATCAACTTTTGTTTATTTATTAATGTTTCATTAAAATAAAGCTTACAAATGTAACCTGCGTATGTCAACACAACTTTTAGATTGCCCCAAAGTAGATTATATAACTAATAGATTTTACTGTTGAAGAGATATGACATACTTGCAAAATAGACATCTATACATATTGCATGAATCATGTAGAAGGCTCTGTGTATAAACTTGCAGTGTTGCAAATTAGAGTCATGTTATTATAAATTCTTGTTTAATATTAAACCATTCTAGGATCAAATGAACTAAATTCAAAATTAAGCTTATCTATTATATAAGAAAGACTAGCATTAAAACAAGATTAAAGTATGTTATTTATCGACGGAATCGATTAAGTAAACATTCCATTTTGTTATGTAATTTTACGACGGATTTCCTATATCTTGTAAACATGCCTATCCTGACATCTTCATGTATACCTCATCCTACACTTTGGTATCAGAGTCATGGCAGTATTTACTGTTATCTTCTTTGTTATATTTTAACACTTTCTTAAAAAAGAAAAAATGTTAAGAAATACGGATAGAATGAAGAATTCTATTACACAAGAATTTGATATACCCAGAAATCTGGATTTACTTAATAAATGGACTATCCCTAGGATAGAACCAAAAACAATTTATCAATTAGGTACATTCGAAAGATTAGGTTTGAAACAAATTGTTAAAACCTCAGAAGAATCTATCTCTTTGAATAATGAAGAAATGGTAATTAAATTACTAAGTGAAAAAGATATTTTTCCCTATAGAAGAACACATAAATTTCTTCATATTGGTTTAGTTCAAATTGCGTTTAAACCACTTACACTGGAAAATCTTCCAGAAAGTTTTATTGCTGCCCTTAGAGATGGTAGAAACTTAGACTGGAAAAAGTCTTTAATGGGTATAATACAATCAAGTCTGGCACATGGTCCAGTCTATTTTGATGTTTATCCTAATTTACAATTATCTCTATCTGATATTAACATTCTTGACTCTTTGACAATGAATGTTAAAACGCATGGATATAACTATGCTCCTGGATCAGAAATAATTTGTATATGTTATAGGATATATTATAAACCTTTGCACACGTTAAATCCTATGTGTAAAATCAAAGATAAATCTTTGAATGAAACGATTTTAATTGAAACAAATTTTAGCAAGTCTAATATTACGACTCGTAGATCAATTAAATGGGAAGAAATTCCTTTACCAGATCATTGGCAAATTGCTAATGCGGTACCAAAAATGCCTGTAATATGTCAGGATGTGACTAATATATTTCAGAGTTCAGATGGAAACATTTCTGTCATGATGAATTCACAATTGGAAAATATTCCAAGAAATATATCAAGATCATCATCTATGAGATCTTTTATTTCTCCATTTGAAAATATTCAAATGCCTTATGAACCCACTAGAGCTTCTACATCTCAATTACGAGATAATACTTCTCAATTACGAGAAGCTTATGTTAAGAATTTATCTTTAGATAAAAATAATATAGTAAAAGGTATAAATGATTCAGAAGATCCGACTGAATCAGAAATGGATGCAAATTTTTAAATGGATTTTACACCAAAAATAGATTTCAGTCCAGGTTCACTGGCAAGAAATATGATTAAAAATGAATTTAAATTAGAAAGGTGGAAACCTTTTCGTGATTGGTTTTTTGAAAACATTTCAAGCGAAGATAGAAATTACTATCAAAATGAATTTTATAGTTTTCTTGAAAAAGAAAATAAAATAATAACTTTTATCCCTTGGTTTATTTCAATATACGTTCAGGACTATTTATGTATAATTGAACGTGATTTCAAATTAGAAGGAGGAAAATTTATGAAAGGGATATATCCTCCACAACAAGCTTTTTCAATAGAAAAAAGTGGTAAAATACTTAATTTTAATGCTTTCTCTAAATTAATTGATAATGATTCATTAACTTTTACATTAAAAGAATTGAATCAATTATTAATGAATCAAAATTATACTAATCTGTATCTTAATGTATTAGGAGAACAGATAGTAGCAATTTCTGAAAGAACAGAAAGAATTTATTCTGCTATTCAGAATTTATCAATAGATAAAAACATTAAAGATAATAATACAGAAATAGATAAAATTGTTATTCAATCACATCTCCAACCACCTCCTGAAATTAAAGATTTTATTTTAAAACCTAAAAAAGATTTGGAGAAATTAATTGAAGAAAAATTTAAAGGTTTAAAAATTAATACATTAGAGCATGATATGTCTAATACAATTGGAACTGGTAATCATAATGATACAGTTAAATTTGAATTAAATAGAATTAAAAAATATGCTGATCGTCCTACTCAGCACAATTATTACTATAGGAGACCTTCTCCTATGGATACTCTCCATGAGGAACAAGAATATGTTATTAATAATAGCTATTCAGGAAAACATATTTATGAGTGGAACCTTGATGGTTACGCTGATAAACAAATTTATAGTATGATACATAGAATGCTTATGTATAGTACTATATGTAAATCTTCAGGTAACACTGATAAAAATATTGCAAAAATGATAATTGCAGGATTTACCGGTCAACTTAAAGGTTGGTGGGATAATTATTTAAGTTTGGCTGATAAAGATCATATTTTAAATATGATTAAACAAGAAAATAATAATGTTGTAGAAAATGTAATTTATACATTAGTTACTACAATACTTGAACATTTCACAGGAAGAATTTCTGATAATTGTGAAAATATTCGAACTCTTTTACAAAATCTTAGGTGTAAAACACTAACGGATTTTCGTTGGTATAAAGATACTTTTCTTAATAGAGTTATGGAATTACCAGAGAGTAATAACTCTCATTGGAAATCCAAATTTATTGATGGATTACCTTATTTATTTGCTGAAAAGGTTAGGAAAAATTTAAGAAAAGATTTTCTTAATATTCCTTATGATGATTATACTTATGGAAAATTGATAGGTACAATCATTCAAGAGGGTTTAGCCCTTTGTAATGAAATAAAATTAAATCAACAAATTAAAAGACAAAATTTATCTGAGAAATCACAATTAGGTAGATTTTGTGATCAATTTGGTATGGATATGACATCTTCTTCTAAAACATCTTCAAAAGATAGGAAGAAAGATAAAACAGAAAAATCTTCTGATTCTTTTTATAAAAAGAAAAAGAAAAAGAAATATTCTAAAAAGAAATTAGAAAAAAGAGAATTTAAGAAAAATAATAAAACAGATAACACTTGTTTTAAATGTGGTAAGATTGGTCATTATGCTAATCGCTGTAAATTAAAAAAGAAAATTGATAATTTACAAAATGAATAATTAAAATTAAGTCTTTCAAAGATACTTCTAAATTCAGAAAATGAAAAATCTTCTTCTGAAACAGAAAATTCTGAGAATTCATCTGATAATGATATAACAGAATTAAATAATGAATCTTTAATTTCTTCTGACACAGATACGTGTTGTAAGTAATGTATACAGAATATTCAATGTATAAAACATGATAAAGAAGAAGGAGAAGAATTTTATAAAATTTTATCACAATTTAAAGATTTAGAAATAAATGTTTTAACTAACAATAATATTTTTGAATTTCTTAAATTAATTAAAGACCCTGAGCTTCGCTCTAAATTAATTGATAATATTCAGTCTGATCCATCATCTTCTAATTTTGATGAATCTAAAGAAATAAAAAATTCTCAAGAATCTTACTCTATGAGTAATGTTTTAAAAATGTTAAAAGATAAACAATCAGTGGAAAAACCAACCACAATGATTGAACTTTCAAAAGAAATAATTTATTTAAAACCAGAAATAAATAAATTAAAAAATGCTAATAAAAATTTAGAAGAAAGAATCTTACTTCTTGAATATCAAAAAGTAAATTCTAATGTTGAACCGAGTTCTAGTTTGCCAGATTTATCATCTATATTAGAACAGGATAATTTCTTAAATAAGATAAGTATTATTTTTTCCCAAAAATGGTATGTAAAAATTAATTTACTAATAAATAATTCTTACAAACGAGAATTAATTGCATTAATAGACAGTGGTGCAGATATGAATGTAATACAAGAAGGATTAATTCCTACTATATATTTTGAAAAAACTACAATGACACTTAGTCA
Organism: Gentiana dahurica var. dahurica; assembly: GCA_024500145.1. Taxonomy (NCBI): domain Eukaryota; kingdom Viridiplantae; phylum Streptophyta; class Magnoliopsida; order Gentianales; family Gentianaceae; genus Gentiana; species Gentiana dahurica. The sequence goes on along the minus strand of CM044906.1, from coordinate 80,082,657 downwards.
TGCTGGTGGTGAAAAACTTGATATAAAGTTTAAATTACCTAAGTGTAAAAGTAAAAGTGGGAAAAACTGTATCTCATTCCATTAGATAATCCCTTTATATAGGGTCACGGTTACAATGTGAACACAGATTACATTGATGGCAATAAATACTGATTGACCGTTACATAATAACCGAAAGATAATCGTCATTGGCTTTGACGAAGGCACATAATAGTATTTTCCTTCAACACTCCCCCTTGTGCCAAGTCAAAGGCGAAATGGTGCATGGATCGTTGCCTCGTTAAAAACCTTGCCAAGTAACAAAACCCAGTGGGACAAAATAAAACTTGGTCAAAGGGAAAAAGAGCACAACGCACCTTTAATCTTTAAGGATAACATGTGTATTAGACTCCCCCTGAGGTCTATATCTCCCCCTGATCCTTACACCGATCAAGGAAGCTTTGAAAGCCTTCGCATTCCTATATTTTTCACATGTTCCTCAAATATTGCTTTAGGCAGTGACTTGGTAAACAAATCTGCCACATTCTCCTCAGACCTTACTTGATTCACTTGAATCTTGAGGAGAGCTTGTTGTTGCTGGTTATAGAAAAACTTTGGTGATATGTGTTTTGTGTTGTCACCCTTGATATAACCAAGCTTCATATGTTCGATGCAAGTTGCATTATCTTCATAAATGCAAGTAGGCTCTTCAGTGGTGGAACTTAAACCACTGGTCCCTCGAATATGTGTAATGATGGACCTTAACCATATACACTCACGAACCGCCTCATGTAGAGCAATAATCTCAGAGTGGTTCGAGGAGGTAGCCACAAGACTTTGCTTGGTTGATCTCCAAGATATCGCCGTGTTCCCAATGGTAAATACATAACCGGTTTGGGAACGACCTTTATGTGGGTCAGATAGATACCCAGCGTCTGCAAACCCAACTAATACATTGTTTGGGGTTTCAGAGTAGGGGGTGGCGATTTCGTTGTCGACATTTTCTTTAGGGGTTGTATTTTCATTTACGGTCCCTCTTGTCTTTGTGTAGGGAAAAAATAGGCCCAAGTCAATGGTTCCTTTTAGGTATCGAAATATGTTTTTAATACCATTCCAATGACGCTGCGTTGGCGCGGAGCTGAATTTAGCTAACAAGTTCACTGAGAATGCAATATCTGGTCGAGTACATTGAGCTAAATACAATAATGCGCCTATTGCACTTAAGTAGGGAATTTCAGCTCCCAATAGCTCTTCGTCATCTTCCTTTGGACGAAATGGATCTTTCTTTATGTCCAAACTTCGACCGATCATGGGAGTGCTAACAGGGTGCACTTTGTCCATATTAAATCGCCTGAGCATCTTTTGGACATATGCAGACTGGTGGATAAGTATTCCACAAGCTCGGTGTTCTAGTTCAAGGCCTAGACAAAACCGAGTTTTCCCAAGATCTTTCATCTCAAATTCGGATTTCAAATAGCTCGCGGTTTCTCTTATTTCATTAAGAGTACCTATTATGTTCATATCATCGACATATACTGCTACAATTGCAAATCCGGAACTTGTTTTCTTTATGAATACGCAGGGGCATAGTTCATCATTCTTATATCCCTTCCCAATCAAGTAGTCACTTAGGCGGGTATACCACATCCGCCCGGATTGTTTTAATCCGTAAAGTGAGCGTTTCAATCTGATTGCAAACGCACTCCGTGGTTTAGAGTCACTTGACTTGGGTAATGAAAGACCATCAGGCACTTTCATGTATATCTCTGAATCAAGATCCCCATAGAGATATGCTGTAACCACATCCATGAGCTGCATTTCCAATCCTTCGGAAACAACTAAACTAACTAGGTAACGGAAAGTTATTACATCCATTACAGGAGAGTATGTCTCCTCATAGTCAATTCCAGGGCGTTGTGAGAAACCTTGCGCCACAAGGCGAGCCTTGTACCTTAGGACTTCATTCTTCTCATTACGCTTTCTGACAAATACCCATTTATGTCCTACAGGCTTTACACTTGGTGGGGTTAGCACTACCGGACCAAATACCTGTCTCTTTGTCAGAGAATCTAGTTCTGCCTGGATTGCTTCTTTCCATTGAGGCCAATCTGCTCTTTGTAGACATTCTGCAACAGAGCGTGGTTCGACATCATCGTGCTCTATGATTTCTTGAGCAACAGTATATGCAAATATATCATCAATGTGCATGGAAGATCTTTCCATCAACTCGTATGCACTCTCATAATCCATTGAGATTTCTTTGTTCTCTGGAATCAATTCAAACATCGGAGCGTCCTCCAGTATTGATTCATGGACATAACTGTAATCGGAGATAATCTCATGAGAGGGATTCTCTACATTGATGATTAATGGGTCGGATTGTGCCTTACTCGCCCTCTTCTTCCTTGGGTGAGTATCAGTCGAACCAAGTGGTCTCCCCCTCTTCCTTTGGGCAGCCACGGCCTCATCCACACCTCCACTAAGTGTGGTCGCAATGCCTTTAGCTACAGCATTGTGCCCCTTTTTGGGGACTTCTAACCTTGCAGGCACGTTTGCAGCTGGTATGTGTGATCTTGTCACTTTAGCAATATCAGAGAACGCATCAGGCATCGAATCTGCTACGTTCTGAAGATTAAGTATTCTTTGCACTTCACTTTCACTTTGTGAGGTACGGGGATCAAAATGAGACTGAGTGGGGACAAACCACGACAATTCCTGTCGTTCCCTTAGAAAATCCTTTTTCTTATCTCCCCCTAACGACGGGAAGACAGTCTCATCAAAGTGACAATCCGCAAATCTTGCGGTAAATAGATCGCCTGTCAAAGGTTCCAAATAGCGGATAATAGTTGGGGATTCATATCCAACATAAATACCTAATCGTCTCTGAGGACCCATTTTAGTGCGCTGTGGAGGCGCAATAGGCACATATGCTGCACAACCAAATATGCGTAAGTGTGAAATATCAGGCTCATATCCAGTAACCAGCTGGTACGCAGAAAATGGTTGGCTAGCAGTGGGTCTGAAACGAATAAGTAAAGCTGCGTGCAATATTGCATAACCCCAAGCAGATAGGGGCAAGTTGGTGCGCATAACCAATGCCCTGGCCACCATCTGTAGCCTTTTGATGGTGGCTTCTGCGAGACCATTCTGTGTATGCACATGGGGTACAGGATGTTCTACATCAATCCCGATAGACATGCAATAATCATCAAATGCTTTTGATGTGAACTCTCCAGCGTTATCAAGCCTTATAGACTTGATAGGGTGATCAGGGTGGTGAGCCCTTAAACGTATAATCTGTGCTAAGAGTTTTGCAAATGCAGCATTCCTTGTGGACAATAATGCGACATGTGACCAGCGTGTCGAGGCATCCACCAGAACCATAAAATACTTGTATGGCCCGCATTCTGGATGGATAGGTCCACATATATCACCTTGTATTCTTTGTAAGAATGGAATGTTTTGTTTCATGTCTTTAGCATAGGAAGGTCTCGATCCTGTTTTTGCTAAAGAGCAGGCTTTGCAAAATGATTGGTGTGCCTTGGAAATGGTCAATGAGGAAGAGGGATATAACTCATCTGGTGCGTCAGACGACAATGGCTGCTTTGAAACAACACTACTTTGGACACTTTGCATTGTGTCGGATTTTTGTCCCATTTTGTTTTTTCCTCGAAAGAAGGGATGTCCGTGTGAGTTCTTTAAAATACGGATCATCATATCTCGACCAGGGTGTCCTAGGCGATCATGCCAAAGCTTGTATGAGTCGGTGTCCCAAATTTCATTGTTGGTGACAGCATAGGATTCAATAATCCGAATAGTAGTAATATATAATCCATTAGATTGACTCATAAGCTTTTCTAGTATGCGTTTCCTTCCACATTCATTTGTGGTAATATACAAATATTCAGTTCCATTCTCACAGTGAGTTTCCAAATGATAACCGTTGGCACGAATATCTTTGAAACTTAACAAGGTTCGATTGGCTCTAGGTGCATATAGAGCGTTTGTGACTTTTATCGTTGTGCCGTTAGGCATAAAAATGTGGCATTTCCTCGCCCTTGTATTACTTGTGATGATCCAATCATCGTAGTCACAGATGAATTACATGGAATTAACTCGACAAATAATTGTCTATTCCTTAAGATAGTGTGTGTGGTTCCACTATCAGCTAAGCACTCTATTTCTCCTCGATTCATTCCTACATTTAAAGTAGATGAGATTAAAAAAAAAGTCGAAGACATAACTCATATTCTTTAGAGTTTTTTCGATGGAGATGTATTGCTTTACACCTTAATAGTGCTATTTTCGAACCATGTATATACTGGTAAATAAAATCGAATAAAATTCAATACTTCAGAATAAAATCCGAAATTTATTAATAGGCCAACGAAAATCAAAATAAAAGTCTCGTACATCAAAATCCAATTCAACAAACCATTATTCAAATGAACTTTAAGACCAAAATAGTCTAATTAAAAATAAGGCATTCCGCCTTCACAATGTTCTTGGAAAAATAAATAAATAAGCAAAGCAGATCAATCAAAGTCTGGAACATCCATTGATGAGCAGGGTTCTTGTTGCTATTGAAGTCTGCAATTGTGAGGTTGACATCGGTGTCATTGCCTCCATCTTCCGTATAGTGGGCCTCTTGTTCTCTAGATTCCCTATACCTCTTGTAATTGGCTGCTACTTTGTTACTTGCTCGGCAGGTATTATACCAATGCCCAGTAACTCCACACCTATAGCAAGGTTCAGTTCCAACTCTCTCCCTTTTTCCTTGAGGGTTCTTAGCCTTAGGACCACCATGGCCACTAGGACCATCACCACCATTTCTGCGCCATACATTAGGGGGACCTCCACGGCCCATACTACGGCCCCTAGGTCCCTTTCCACGTGGTGCATTGTTTCCACGTGGGTAAGGCTCAGCACGTCCAACTCCCTTTTCTTTGGGGTTCTTTCCACCTTTCATCTTGCCATAGTTAACCTCAGGAATTTTCTTTGTCCCAGCAGGTCTGGCATTATTATTCATGAGAACTTGATCATGCCGCTCAGCCACTTGCAGCATGTTGATCAATTTGTGAAAGGTCGTAATATTTTTCTTGTCGTACTCCAACCTATATTGGTTCGCTAGTATAAGTGCTGAAGTAGGAAAAGTGGAAAGAGTCTTCTGGATCATATCATCTTCTGTGAGTTCCTTTCCACAGAATTTGAGACGTGCTCTAAGACGCAACATGTCCTTGTTGAATTGGTCTACCCCTTTGTAGTCAAGCAAGCGGATTTCATTCCACTGAGCAGACAGTTCTGGGAGTAAAGTGTCATGAATGTTCCCAAAACGTCCCTCTAGGGCATCCCACAGTTCTTTGGGTGTTTTCAACTGAAGGTACTCCCAGCGTAAGCTAGAGTCAATATGTCGCCTCAAGAACATTAGGGCATTTGCTTTTACTTTAGCAGATGGGTCGTCCTTAGGGTCGGTGGGTGTTTTGATAGTGAGAGTGTAGTCCTTTGCAACAAAGGCCATTTCCACATCTGAAACCCAGCGGTGGTACTCAATTCCTTCTGAGTCCAAGATTTCAAATTTGGGTCGAGTTGTATCAGCCATCTACATAAACAAGAGTGAAGAGCATATTAATTATGTAGTCATAAGACATCCACAATAATTAATTTCCAAGAGTGTGAATTGGATCACGATGCCATGGTACATAGCGGTCACTCATTTTTTCGATGCTTTGTGAAGATACTTTATCACATTGATTGTTTTGTACTTAGTATATAACGCCTATGAAATTTCTTTATCATAGGATGACATATAATCTTATTTATAAGGCAATCAAACATATAATTATTATGCTCAATTTGAAATTTCGGGCAAACATAGCACATAACATTTTTCATGGCAACATGCATATACATATCAAATTGGCCAAATTTCAAAATGTAGTTGATTTTCAATGTCCCAACAAGACTTTGAAACTCATATAGCTTATATAACACAGTCAATTTAGATGCATGAACAAAAATTAACACAGAAATTCAAACTTAGGCAAACTCCTACCGCAAGAAAATCAATGCACAAATTGACCTAAAACCATCTACATTCAACACTTGTATACCTTCTTCAACATGCTTTCCCGAGAAAAGCAACACACAGTTGCTTCTGATGATTATTATATTCAATGTATTTCTGCTGTTATTATTATTCAAAAAACTCAAAACAGCAAGAAACAAACTAAAAAAACAAATACTGCTGCTTTAATATTATTTGCAGGACCCAATTTAATACTATCAAATTATGGCAAGACAAATTAGTTAAGAAGATGAAAATTCTACCTGCCTCTTTCTTAGTTATTTGACGAAATTTCAAGTTGCCAATAGGGTCTCAAAGCAGCTCACAAATTAAATTGTTGAGCCCGAAAAAAAAATCATACATGCAAAAGGAAAAGATCGAATTTTGACATATGTTAAGCACTTACCACTAAATTATCTCCCAGCCTTTCTCGTTACAGTAATTGGTATGGCGGCGGGAAGGAGGAAAGGGGCGGCAGTGGTGGCGGGCTGGGCGGCGAAGAGCTTTTTCAAGGAAACTGACCGGAAAGTGCGAGAGCTTTTTCAAGGAAACTGACCGGAAAAATATTCAGAGTTGACGAAGAAAAGCAATCTCCTCCGGCTGTAGCAAACGGCACACAAATGATGGCGATCAACGGCGGTCTGTTTTCGTCTTCAACCGTGGGCTGTGGGCTGTGTGGTGCAGCAGTGCGGCGGCGCCGACAGGCTGGCGGCGGCAGCGGCTCAATTAGGTTTTTTTTCTGAGCTACGTGCTGATAACGTGTAAAAGTAAAAGTGGGAAAAACTGTATCTCATTCCATTAGATAATCCCTTTATATAGGGTCACGGTTACAATGTGAACACAGATTACATTGATGGCAATAAATACTGATTGACCGTTACATAATAACCGAAAGATAATCGTCATTGGCTTTGACGAAGGCACATAATAGTATTTTCCTTCAACACTAAGGCATATATTTGCAAAAATAATGTTTGTATTCCTACAAGTTTTTTACTTGTTAAAAATATGACTAGTCAAGTTATACTTGGAACACCCTTTATTGAAAAAATATATCCTTTAAGTAAAATTGATACTAAAGGTATAATAGGTCATTTTGAAGGTAAAGAAATAAAATTTGATTTTATTACTAAACATATACCTAATGTTCTTAATCAAATTAAAGATTTAATAGATCAAAAGAATTTACAATTAAATTTCTTAAAACAAGAAATTAATATATCAACTATTGATGAAAAGCTTTTAAATTCAAAGCTTAAAGAAAAAATTGATAATTTATTTCATAGATTTTCTATTGAAATATGTAATGATCATCCTAATGCTTTTTGGGATAGAAAAAGACATATTGTTGAACTTCCTTATGAGGAAGATTTTGATGAAAAGAAAATTACGACAAAGGCTCGACCTTGTCAAATGAACTCAGAATATTTAGAACATTGTAAAAAAGAAATTGAGTCTCTTTTACAAAAAGGTTTAATAAAACCATCTAAATCTTCTTGGTCATGTACTGCTTTTTATGTTAATAAACATAGTGAAATTGAAAAATGAAATATTATTCCAATACAGCGTAGTATTGAGTTCGCTTCAAAGTTTCCAGACATAATTCTGGATAAAACTCAATTACAAAGATTTTTAGGTAGTCTTAATTATATATCTGCTAAGTATAAAGATTTAGCAAAAGATGCTGCTATCTTATATGATAGATTAAAAAAGGAACCAAAACCTTGGTCTGATCAGCATACTAATGCTGTAAAAATAATTAAAACAAAGGTAGCTAATTTACCTTGTTTAATGTTAGCTAATCCCATATGGGATAAAATAATTGAAACAGATGCTTCAGACATAGGGTTTGGAGGAATTTTAAAACAGATTTGTCCAAATACGAAACAAGTATATCTTGTTAGATTTCATTCTGGAAAATGGAATAATAGTCAAAAAAATTATTCAGCAGTAGCAAAAGAATTTTTAGCTATTGTTAAATGTGTTTTAAAATTTCAAGATGATTTATATAATAAGAAATTTCTTATATATAACAACAACAACGAAATTGATCAGTGGAAAGACATTTTATTTACATACCTTTTAATTTGCCACCGACCACAAACATCATAGGCTTCCTACGCCCCTCATCTTTGCAAAAGCTCCAACTACTTTATTTTGAGGGATACATAGAGTGGACTAATACTTTCAATGGTATGTGGTGTATATACAGTGGAAGAATTCACATAACCTCTTCCTACATCTTAAACAGGAGTACCTATTAAAAGGGCATCCTATGTACGCTTTTTTTTTTGTTTTTGTTTTTTTTTTTTTGTTTTTTTCTGAAGACCTTAAACGATGTCGTTAAACCTTGTCATTGCAGTCTTTACACGTAGCCTGTACGTGTAATTCCCACCTCCGTTTGCAAGGGCCTATCAGCGGCCTTCTTCTCCACCGAAGGAGACCAGTGGAGTGTTGAAGATGGTGGGTTGTTGTCATCCTATATCCTATATGGATATTAGTTTGCTAGACAAAATCTCATCGATCTGTGTATGTGCGGGAGGTGGTCTCGTCTTTCCGGCAGTTGAATCTCGTTCTCCGGTAGGTTTTTCGGTCTTGTCTCTTCTTGTATGCCTTCTTTCTTTCGTCTTCTGGTCTTCTGGATTACGAATTGCTGGTTCTTTAGGGGTTTGCATATGTTCTGTTAGTTACTTCTTCTGTCAGAATTTAATGTCCGCATGTAGAAAATCAGGTTTGCTTCTACTAGAAATTTTATTAAATTCCTTTTGGTTTTGGGGAGTGACTACTAATAATTTTGTGTTTGTGTTTATTAATATTCTGATTCTGTTCACTTCAGGCAATATTCTGCTAATAATAGATTTTTATTTTCAACCAGTGTAGCCGATGATGCAATTGTGTAGATGAAAATTCTACAGACCTGAGACTCAAAATGAATAAATTTATGGTATTTGGGTTTGAATTGAAGTATGATTTTCTCAATGTAGATCTCAGTTGTATTTCTTGTTTTCTTCTTTTTGTTGTTCTTGGAGCACTGGATTTCCAGTATAGTTGATTTTTTTCCCTTCATAAAAGGCTATTATTTTCCATTGTTTTTTTATTTTAATATTTCATCTTAGTATTAGTAAGCTTAGAGCAATGGGTTTGAGAAACAAAAAACTAAGCAAGCCTTTGGTCGGTGGAAGCTACATTCACAGCAGCCAAATTGGAAAGAAGTGGCTCCATCAACGCTTTCTAAACTTTTTGAATTGAATTTCCCTTTCAGTTATATGGACTATATCTCTGGTTACAGGTAAATTTGTGGTTGGTGCTACTGTTGCTTATACTTTATTCATTGGGTGTACATTAGGCAATCTGTTGTTTGTCGTAAACATAGTTCCTATATGTATTGAAGACTTCAATTCTGGAGAAAAGCTAAGGATCCTTCCAAGTTGTCATATTAAGGTACTCACCTTTCTGCTTTGATTACTGCATTGTTTCATTATTGTTCTCTCATGTCAGAGATCCAACATGATATCTAATCCCTTGTGACAGTTATTTCAGTGGAAACCATGTATATATATCTGCAACTTTATCATTTATGAGGGCTCAGTTTTTCTACAATAGACTGTTGCCTAATTTCCAGTTAATTAGAATGCAGTTTAGAGGTTATTATGTGTGTTATATGCCCTCATTAGATATTTAGATTCTTTTACCGGAAGCCCTAACAGAGGCGCAATAGATCACATTTTATTGTGCTAAATTCTACAAACAATATTGAATCGTCATATTCGATGTATGAGATTGACTAACTAGCGATGAGATATGTTGCAGATTGAAGATGCAAGCATGCGATTCTCAGCACTTACCATCAGCTTATCAGTATTTTGAGAATGTCCAGAACTTTTTCGCGGCTATAGAAACATGCGAACTACCTGCATTTACGGCATCTATATTCGAAAGAGTAAAATCTTGAATTTTCTAACTTAATGGCCAGTGATTTTAATGTGTTATATCCATCCTTTTATATTATTTTCTGCGTTCCTATGCACTCAAAGATCTAAATACTGAATTTTGTTAGGAGTGCAGAATAGTGAGGAAATCAGAATCTAATATCTATGTTGGATAGCCTTTTCACTTTCCAAGGTACAAAAGTAATTTGAATGAGAAACACCATGGCCGTAATCGTATGCTCATTGTTTTTACTTTGCTGTCATCTTAAGTGCTTATTATGTTTGATTTCGATCATGTTTCACTGCAGATACGATTTCAACCAACGTAGCCTGTTACAAGGGCTTGATTCAGTTGATTCGCAATAAATGTGCACTCTTTTAATATCGTATTTTCTATCTTTTATTAGCTAACATGCTATGGAATCTGCCTTCAATTTGTGTTTACTGCGTCTATTGAAGGTAGAGTATGTAAAAGTGCTGTCTTGATGAAATATCCGATGCTTATTCGAGCCTGCAATTCACGAGATTCGCAACCACTATTCTCTGATGGCATGGCGTTTCGTTTATCTCTGCACATGTTCAAAATCAAGGGTTGACCTTTCGATTGGTGGTTATTTCAGGGAAGTCTCTGTCCTATTTTTTGTTAATATCGTATCAGTTATTACTCTGATTTGAAATAGAATCTGCTTTGATTTTGTGCCTTGTTGTGTTTATGGAAGGGTTGACGAGTAACACTCTATCTTTGCCATTGTGCTGACGTTTTGGTGTTGATACGAGTCATTAAGGCCCTAATCTCAACGATTAGCAGCCATCGTCAAATAAAGGTAAAACAGTTCCTTCTTGATATCGTCATTTAAATTCTAATTCAGAACGGATTCTCTGCCCTGATTTTCTTGCCTATTATCGACAGGATCGAGCTATCCGTATGATTCGAGCTCCGCGGCGGTGCTCGTGCTCCTGCTCATGCCGGATCTCTGAAGGTTTATTTTTACTTTAATTTTTGGGTTCTTAACAGTTTACACATCTTACAAAAAAAATTGCATATGGATTTGGCAGCTTTATCCTTAAAAAAATGATCTGTATGTTGATACGCGCAGGGTTAGCTTATGGTACAATCATATCAACTGTGTGGACTCCGATTTTCTATTATATTTTGTATTGGTAGGTTGGAATATATTTTTTTTTATTTTTTTTATACCGAAATGCATATTTTTCTAGTCCAATCTTTAATGCTATTTCAGGATTGATCATTGGGGTTTGAAATGGTGGGACTTTGCCTCTGATTTATTTCTGATTCGAGGTAGAACTGCACACTCACGGGTTCACCACCGCCGAAGAAGATCAATATACCGTTTTGTGAGTTTCTTTTCATGCTAATTCCTTTTTTCTTCTCCAAACCATGCTAATTCCTTTATCGTGCCCCTTCCAGAATTGCCTCAATATGTAAAATTCATGTTTTATAGTATGCTTTTACCATTTGGTCAGGGAGGAAATCAGTTGAAAAAGGTTGGGGCCAGAACTGTGAAGCCGTTCAAGTCCATAATATTGGGTAACATTCAGGTTTGGAAGGTTGTATTCATCTGCTAGGCCCCTTGTAGAACTGCTAAAAAAACATCCGTTAGCTTAAAAAGCTGATGCTATTGGTCATGAGTTAAATTGGTGACCGACTATTAGGTTGTGCTGTTATGGTTATAATAACACCGTGGCATGTGGTTGACCTCATAATAATTGTGCATATTGGATTTTATTTTCTTTCAAAAGCTTCATTACATCAATATTTTTGGAAGCAGGTTTGGGTAATATTACATAATATATTCATTTGCAGCCTTCTCAAGATAGCGATAGAGAGAAAGAATCCTCAAGAAGCAAGGAAAAGGAAAAGGATAGGGGTCGAGAAAGGGATCGGGGAAGCAAAGACAAAGACATAGATCAAGAACGTGATGGGGAAAGGGCTATGACCATGGATCATGATCGCGAAAGAGATAGGAAAAGGATCGTGATAACGGAAGAGGCAGGGACAAGGATCGTGATAGTATTTACAGATATCGTCACCGTGATCACAACGAAAAAAAACCACATGATCAGAACACCGGTAAAGGTCCAGATCTTGATCATGCTGCAAAAGGTACAATGAAGCAGATTCCCTTCCCGGACTCTTTTTTGTCTGTTTTCCTTTGGGGGGGAGGGATGGCAGGGAGGAGGGTGTTTCTATGCTTATCAGTTATCATCTGGTATAAAACATAGGTTGGGATAAATTGGATTATTTCTGTAGTTAGGTTTTGGTTTTCCCTGTTTAGGTATTTGTGTGTTACCTTCTTAACAGATATATGACTATATGTCCTTCTGTTAATAGGATATTTCTTAATATTTATGGGTATTTGGCAGCAGAAATTCATGAAATTTGTTCTTGGAAATACAATTTTTTTTCCATTTGTGCAAATATGGAAGATGCTCAAAATGAATTTGGAGTCTATAGCATTTAAGGAATCAATTCAAAGTATATATAATTATAGTCAAATGATATTTCACCGGAATAGTAGAGTCTATCAAGATCGTATCTTGAAGGCCTCTCTTGGATGAAATCAGTGGATTATTAACCCTTGAAAGGAGTTGTTGCAGGTTGCATTTCCGGTCATATGCTTCCTATTCTGTGAAATTGTTTGGATAGGAAAGAAGTACTGATGGGCTTCGTTATATTTAGTGTTACTTTGGGTTCGAGTTGTTGACTTTGTTCAATTAGAGAGTTTTGTAACAGACCCTTTCATGTAATTGCTTCTATATTTCTGTATGGTGTGGTGTTGTTTATTTATGGTTCGTGTGTTCTCCTTAGCTGTATTTTCAAAGTATAGCTAAGCCAGTCAGCTTACCAACTAACTTACAATTGCTTCAGTCACCTACGTAGCATAATTAAAAGGCATGCTTCACCTACATCGCATCACAAATAAACCGACCTATATTACAGACTCGTAAATTTTGAAAAAGACAGGGCCTACCGTGCAACGCACGGTACGCCTACCTAGTTTACTATTGATTGGCAAATATTCAAACCCCATTTAATATTGGTAGGAAGGATTCATGCCAACACTCATTTATTCTCAAATTAATTTATGGTCAAAGGTGCATGAATTATACAAAAATAAACTATTGCATTATTCATATGGGTAAAATAATTTTTCATTGATTTTTTTTTTTTATCATTTAATGCAAATTTTGACTTATGAGCCATGTGCAATATAAGAGTGCAATAAATGCAGGCAATTAATTGAAAGATTTGTCATGATATAAAATTATAGTTGGCAAAATATTTAAAAATATATTCAATAAAAATCCATCCTACATAGTACTGGAAAATAATAATGCTTAGATATTTGTTTGGGTGTTTGAACACTTTTAATCCTTTGCTACAACAAATAACTATATAAATAAAAAAAACATGTGATGTATAAATGTAGTCAAACAGTTTTTCCAACATATTTATGGTAATAAAACATTTAGTCTAAATTCATAGGATTAATTCAAAAGTTAAAATATAGAATTTACCACTCAAGCAACGTGGGAAATATTTACATTACATGGCAATTTGCATACATTATATTTATATTATAAGTTTAGACATTAATCATCATATATAACTTTTTTTATGAAAACCATCATGTATTTTACTAAATGCGTTCACATAAGAAATTATTTAGCTTATAATGCAAGTGAATAAACATTAGAAAAAGTCCTCAAATTTTGGGATGTTACAATTTACAGAAAGAAGTTTTCTATATAGAAAACTACGTTGGTTGAAGTGAGAGCTGTGAGAAATCAACTTCTCTCTCTCGTATCTTTTTCACTTTCAAAAGCAGTCTCTGAGAATTCTTGATGTTATAGTATTCTCCTTATATGATAGAGAGAGGGGAGGTCCACTTTTATAGGTGGGCTGAACTGCTCAACTGCATCACTCCATCCACTCACCCCACGTTCCTAAACTTACGGTAACAACCCAGTCAAACATCACAACATGGATTCTTTTATATTAGAAAAAAGTTATTTTATTAATTACATATTCCAAATTTTAAAATCTAACATTAATTCTATTTAATATAACAAGTTGTATAGGCCACATAATAGAAGAATAATAAATTATTCTTACAGTTGGATGTAAACTGTGTGACTCTGATCAACCCACCGGTCACTTCGGCGCATGTGGATACTAGGCCAGAACCTCCCCGTGTATAGTATTAATTGTTTAGTTCTTGTCAGAGTTACTTTCAGTATCAATTTCTATGCTGACATTTTGGGGTTATTGTTTTTATTTTATTGATTTTAGTCTTTTGTGTTTGACATCACCGCCATGTGAGGATAATTTATTTGACTGGTCATTAGTTGAGCACGTGTCAAGCGGTAGGCACAACAGAGGTAATCGCTTGTGCAATTGGACCTATTTCTATATACACTAAAGATCGGTGATGGCTGTATTATAGCATAGCCAAATCTAACCGGCAGGCTACCGAGTCGGTTGTACCGATAATGGCGAGCAATGTCGTATCCCATGAGGAATTTGGTCAAGTATCAAAGTCGATCTCGTTCATAGTTCATGTCAACACTGTTACTGAAGACGGTGATTTGTCAGATCGCCAACTATATAACTACTATACACAAATAATATGTATACTATAAAAAGAGGTAACCGAGCTAAAATCGGACCGACTATTTGTTGTAGTTTTGAGGGTGTGAAGATGATCAACAATGCTTATGAAATCCTGCAAAATGAAATTTCGGATCCTCTCCGTTTCGCGATGAATCACTGTCCTTCTTAAATTATTCGACCTTTTTACTTGTCCAGGGTTACACGAATATTTAAGTGAGATATCAAACTGATAGTTTTACCTTTAAGTCTTGTACAAAGATCTTAAAGAGCACTTAGGATGTGTTTATGTATATTTGACAAGACAAAGATCCTTACTAATTGTTATCCTATTTCAACAATGTAACTTTGCTTTATATAGCACTTAGATGTCTGAAAATAAACAAGAAATTCGTTGTTAAGTGTCACACCCCAAGGGAAAAGGTTGTAACCACTTAAAAAGACCAAGAGACACCAAAAAAACAGTTTTAGGACCACAGGCTGGCCACAGGCGGGCGCCAATGATGATCTGAAACCCGACCAACTTTCTGATGAACTTTTTGCCTTGCCAGAAAGTGACAGGCGGCCGCCTAGCCCACAGGCTGGCGCCTGTGACACTGATTTTTCCAAAAACCGATTTTCTGCTTGTTTTACGAACTCTACTTGCTTATTTTCCATCCGTACACTCGTAAACACTTATATAAGCGTGCACTCCACACCTCCATACTTATAATATAGCGTCACGAGCATATCCATCTTTGTACTAAACCCCGATAACCTCAATGGCTTGTGATTATACTTAAATCACCAACATTCCTCCCCCATTTAAGTGTAATCCTTGGTTTAGTAAAACAAGAGTCATAATATAAACCAACTCATGCTTCAATGAAAATATCACAAAGATTGAATTTCCACCTAGTACTATTACACGCAAATATTCGAGTATTGGGGTGTGACTAAGCATTGAACCCCTTTACACATTTTGAATACATGTACATAACAATACACATGAATTGAGACTACTCCAAAGTATTATTCTTGAAACCATTTATTGAAATCCGGCCTTGTGTCCATATCCATTCTTGAGCATATAGAAAGCTAACCCAACTTTCCTTGAAGCGGCCATACTTCATACTCATATAGGTGAATCTTTAATTTACCGTGCACCTGCATTAGCACTTTCAAAAGATCCATCAAGAAGAAAAACTTCAACCTAACCTCACAGGTTTATAGCACATATCTTCGGGATTAATACATGTGCTCAAGTTCTCAACAACAAGCCTACCACATTGAATTTAGCCTAAGGCATTGTACCAAAGGGAAATTGGGCGTCCTATTATTAGAAACTTATACAGGTTGTAAACCCATCCCGACAACCGACTTTTGTAATAAGTCCTTAGCCAATCCTTTCGTCAAATGATCAGCTAAATTCCTTTGAGATCTCACATACACAACCGATATCACCCCGTGAGAGATCAACTCACGTACCGTGCTATGTCTAACGCCTAAGTGTCGCGACTTTCCATTATACACTTGACTATAAGCTTTAGACAGTGTAGAGGAACTATCACAATGGATAGATATTGGTGATATTGGTTTAGGCCATAAAGGAATTTCATGAATCAAATTCCTAAGCCATTCTGCCTCTTTACCGGCTACTGCCAAGGCAATAAACTCCGACTCCATAGTCGAGCTAGATATACATGTTTGTTTCTTAGAAGCCCAAGAAATGGCACCTCCACCTAAAACAAACACCCATCCACTAGTAGAAGAATGATCTTCTACATTAGATATCCATCTAGCATCCGAATATCCTTCAATCACCGAAGGATATGCAATATAAGTCAAACCAAAGTCTTTGGTAGACTTAAGATACCTCAATACACGAACAACCGCTCTCCAATGACAATTGCCTGGGTTACTCGTATATCTACTTAGTTTCCCAACCGCATAAGCAATATCCGGTCGTGTACTAGTCATTGCATACATCAAACAACCAATGACTCGTGAATATTCAAGTTGATTCACTGTTTCACCTTTATTAGGTCCAAGTTTCTCATGAGGCTCCATGGGAGAATTTTCCGGAGTACAATTTTCACAATTAAATTTCTTCAACACTTTCTCAATATAATGAGACTGTGTTAGTGAAAATCCTCCCTGATTTCTCTTAATTTAATGCCAAGAATAACATTTGCCTCCCCCATGTCTTTCATAGAGAATCTAGAAGATAAGAGTTCTTTACACTTATCAACCTGATTTTGGTTTGTACCAAAAATCAACATGTCATCGACATATAGACAGATTATCACACCGTTGCCGGTATCATCAAATCTACTATAAATACACTTGTCCGACTGATTGAGTTTAAAACCACTAGCCAAGACAACCTCATCAAATTTTTGATGCCATTGTTTAGGAGCTTTTTTAAGTCCATACAATGATTTTACAAGTTTACAAACCTTATGCTCGTTACCGGGCATAATAAATCCTTCCGGTTGCTTCATGTATATTTCCTCATCCAAATCTCCATTTAGGAACGCTGTTTTAACATCCATTTGATGGATCACCAAGTTATGAATTGCAGCTAAGGCAATCAATAACCTGATTGAGGAGATTCTAGCAACGGGAGCATAAGTATCGAAATAATCGATACCTTCCTTTTGCCTAAAGCCTTGTATAACTAACCGGGCTTTATATCGGTCAACAGTACCGTCGACTCTCATTTTCCTTTTGAAAATCCATTTGCAACCTAATGGTTTGCAACCTCGTGGTAAATCTGTAAGAATCCACGTATTGTTACCCATTATGGAATCCATCTCGTCATTGATGGCTTCTTTCCAAAATGATACATCCTGAGATCCCATCGCCTCAGAAAATGTTCTTGGATCATCCTCAATATTGTAACAATATGAGTATTGATATCCAACTTCATTTCTCGAACCTTTCACCAAATAAGTAACAAAATCCGGTGGAAATGTTTTCGCTATTCTAGCCCTCTTACTTCTTCGAAGTTCAGAAGACTCGACTTGAGAATCATTGTTCTCCACATTCTCCACTCCAACTATTGTAGGAGCAATGCTCTTTGGTCTAGGAATAGATGTAAATCTATTCTCATCAAAGATAGCATCACGTGATTCTATAACCGAATGTACATCCACGGAATCACTAGGTTCTATAACATAAAACCTATATGCCTTTGAATGACTTGCATATCCAATGAATATGCAATCGATGCCTCTTTCTCCTAAAGTTTTAATTTTAGGATCAGGAAGTCTTACAACCGCCCTGCAGCCCCAAACTTTTAAGTAATTCAAGTTTGGTTTCTATTTGAACCAAAGTTCATACGGGGTAGCAGAATTCTTTTTATTAGGAACTCTGTTTAGTAGATAACATGTCGTTAACATGGCCTCACCCCAAAATCCACTGATCAATCCTGAGTAGGATAAGATGGAATTTACCATCTCTTTTAGAGTACGGTTCTTCCTCTCCGCAATGCCATTTTGTTGTGGCGTATACGGTGCAGTAACCTCGTGTATAATACCACACGACCCGAAGTAGGTTGGATCATAGTATTCTCCACCTCTATCGGTACGAAAACGTTTAATACTAGAATTCAATTGTAATTTGAAGAGAGTTTGAGAATGTGTTAACACAAGAGTAAACTTCAACTTATCTTTTATTCATTGATAATGTGGAGTATATGTAGATACAATTGAGGAGTTTGAAAGGTCCTAGACAAGATAGTGACCTTTCATAGAAAAAGTAAAAGCTATAAACGAGGCTAGATGCTTTCTAGTCTCTTACATAATAAATGTCTATGACATAAAGTGAACTAGAGTAAAAGCTATGTCTATGACTAGAGTTTGACATATTAATTGTTTATATGTACTACAATTAATATGTCTCTTTATAAATAAATAAAGTGTACACAGAAAATCCGGCACAGGTTCAGCACCCTGCTGAACCTCAGCAGACTTATCAGCATGCTGAATATTGCCACACCCCCCCTCAAACTGGGATGTATATGTTGATGCAGCCAAGTTTGCTACTTAGTCTGCTGAACATGAGAGGTGGAATAGCTTTGGTGAGAATATCTGCATTTTGGTCTGCTGATGGAACATACTGGAGCTGGATAATCTTGGCATCAATCTTTTCCTTTAGGAAGTGTCTGTCAATGTCCACATGTTTTGTTTTGTCATGATGGACTGGATCCTCTGCCATGCATAGTGCTGAGTGATTATCACAGCAGAGTGTGATAGGTTGCTGAAGAGGCTGCTGAAGTTCAATAAGTACTCTTTTGAGCCAAAGAGCTTCACAAATGCCTAAGACAAGTGCCCTGAGTTCAGCTTCAGCACTGCTTCTAGACACAGTGGGTTGTTTCTTGCTCCTCCAAGTAACAAGATTGCCCCATACATAGGAACAGTAGCCTGTGGTCGACCTTTTATCTATGTGGCATCCAGCCCAATCAGCATCAGTGTAGACCTTGATGGATCTATCAGCAGACTTGGTGAAGTGTAACCCTTGGCCAGGAGTGGACTTCAAATACCTCAGTATTCTATTTACTGCATCCCAATGTTGCTCAGTAGGGCAATGCATGAACTGACTAACCAGACTGACACCATATGCAATATCAGGTCTTGTATGGGAGAGGTAGATGAGTTTCCCTACAAGCCTTTGATATTGTTCTTTCCTGACAGCAATGTCACCATGTAGCAGGGTATGACTGGGGTCTACAGGGGATATAGCAGGTTTGCACCCCAGCATGCCAGTTTCCTCCAGCAGATCCAGTACATATTTCCTTTGGGAGACAGAAATGCCTTTGCTATTTCTTGCTACTTCCATGCCAAGAAAATATTTGAGAAAACCCAAGTCTTTCACCTGAAACACCTTTGCCAGCAGAGTCTTCAAATGTTGGATCTCAGTAGAGTCATCTCCAGTGAGGATGATATCATCCACATAGACAATAATAATAGACCTCTTCTGGTTGGTTGTCTTGATGAACATAGTGTGATCAGAATTGCATTGGTGATATCCAGCAGCTTTGACCACAGTTGTTAACTTTCCAAACCATGCCCTTGGTGATTGCTTCAGGCCATATAGAGATTTCCTCAGTTTGCACACCTTGCCTTGAGTATGAGGATTGATAAAACCAGGAGGTACATTCATATAAACCTCCTCAGTAAGGTCCTCACTTAGAAAAGCATTTTTGATGTCCAATTGGTGAAGAGGCCAGTCAAGTTGGACAGCTAGAGAGATCAGAACCCTGACAGTGTTGAGTTTTGCCACTGGTGCAAAAGTTTCCTTATAGTCAATGCCATAAGTTTGAGTGAATCCCCTAGCTACCAATCTGGCTTTGTACTTGTCAATAGTGCCATCAGCATTGTATTTGATAGTGAATAACCATCTGCAACTGACTGTCTTCTTGCCCTGTGGGAGAGGTGTCAAATCCCAAGTATGATTATCTAGAAGTGCTGTCATCTCTGTTTTAACAGCAGCCTTCCATTTATCATTTTGAAGGGCCTCCTGAATATTT
Source organism: Gentiana dahurica var. dahurica (assembly GCA_024500145.1). Taxonomy (NCBI): domain Eukaryota; kingdom Viridiplantae; phylum Streptophyta; class Magnoliopsida; order Gentianales; family Gentianaceae; genus Gentiana; species Gentiana dahurica. The sequence goes on along the minus strand of CM044906.1, from coordinate 80,062,540 downwards.
TTAGGAATAGAGTGAGAGTCCAGGTCCTGTGAAAACATGGCAAAGGCAGGTGATAACTTATCATAAGATAAATAAGAATGAATAGAGTGATCAGTGCATGATCTCTTTCCCTTCCTAAGAGCAATAGGCCTATCATCAATGTCATCAGGCTGCTGAGGATCTGTAGATTGCTGAGTGTCAGTAGGCTCAGGATCAGCAGGCTCTGGGTCAGTAGACTCTTGTTCAGGAGGTTGCTGAGGAGTATTAGGCTGTAGAGAGTCAGTAGGGTACTGAAGTTCAGTCTGCTGAGGATCAGTAGGTTGCTGAGGGTTAAGAGTTTGCTGAGGGAAGGGGTTTAGGTCAATTTCAATCAGGTTTCCATCAGTGAATGGCTCAGTAGGTTTGCTGTAATAAGGGGTCCTTTCAAAGAATTTTACATCCATAGAATTGTAAAATTTCTTTTCAGTAGGGGAATAACATTTGTAACCTTTTCTGTCCTTTGCATAACCTAGGAAAATGCACTTGTGAGCTTTAGGATCAAGTTTACTTTTGTGTTGAGCATGGATATACACAAACACAGTACAACCAAAGATCTTTGGAGGCAACTGGGAAATAAGATGATGGCAGGAGTGTGTGGTCAGTAGGGTTTGGAGTGGAGTTTTGAAACCTAACACTCTGCTGGGAAGTCTGTTGAGTAAATAAGTTGCAGTCAGTATAGCTTCACCCCACATATATTTAGGAATATGTGTGGTGAACATGATTGATTTGGCCATTTCCAGCAGGTGCCTGTTCTTTCTCTCAGCAACCCCATTCTGCTGAGGTGTTTCCACATAACTACTGATATGAACAATTCCTCTATCTGTCAAGAAGGTACTGAGATTAGACTCATAGTATTCTAGAGCATTATCAGTCTTTAAGATCTTGACCTTAGTATCAAATTGAGTGGAGACCATATGATAAAATTCTTGAAAGATAGGGCCAACTTCAGATTTGTCTTTCATTAAAAAAACCCAAGTGTTCCTGGTATGATCATCAATAAAGGTGACAAACCACCTTTTCCCTGTTATACTTTTCACCCTAGAAGGTCCCCACACATCACTGTGTATTAAGGTGAAGGGTGAGGAATGCAAATGAGGTAACTTAGCATACACAGATTTTGTAAGTTTAGCAAATTGACAAATATCACATTGAAGGTCATTCAGATTACATCCTTTAAACAATTCAGGAGTTAAAGATTTTAAGTAACCAAAACTTGGATGTCCTAATCTATAATGCCATAACATGATATTGTCTAAAGTCCGGGAGCAGGCTGTTGAGGCAGATTCAGTCTTCAGTCTTCTGTCTTCAGCAGGGTTGACCAGAAACAATCCAGCGCAAGGTTTAGCCTTCCCAATCACTTCCTGTGAAGTAGGATCCTGGAATGTGCACTGATTTTCCTTAAAAACAACAGTCCAATTCAAATCTTTAGTGAGTCTACTGACAGATATAAGATTGCAGTCTAAGTTTGGAACAAATAGGACATCCTGTAGGCATATCTTATTAGTGAGTTTAACATTTCCAACACCTTTTGCACGAGAGATACCACCATCAGCAGTTTTAATGTTATGAGTTTGGTGACAAGGCATATAGTTGGTTATAAGGTTTTTATTACCAGTCATATGGGAGGATGCCCCAGAATCAACAATCCATGTTTCATTGCTAAGGGAAGAGTAGAATTTACCTGTATGAGTATGAGTAGCAACATCAGTAGAGTGACTACCTTCCTTTTGTTGATTCAGGAAGGCTTTGAATGCAGCAAACTGAGCATTCATCTGGTTGTCATTCTCCTCCTCACTGATGTGTCTGCCTTGACTTTCCCTGATAGGTTTTGAGGTTTTTGAGGAGTTAGGCTTGCCATGGAGCTTCCAGCAGTTGTCCTTGGTGCGATTTGTGCGTTTGCAGTGATCACAGAATAGTTTTCCAGTTTTCTCAGTAGGCTTCTTGTATGTCTCAGCAACCTCAGCAGCCTTCCTGACAGTCAGCAGGGCAGCACCTTCAGTAGGGTTGTCAGTAGGGGATTTCAGAAGCATGACTTTTCTCCTACTTTCTTCATGTTTGACCTCAGCAAACATGGATTTGAGATTTGGAAGAGGTTTGGTGGCAAGAATTCTTCCTCTAACATCATCAAGAGTAGGATTCAATCCAGTGAGGAACCTGAATACTCTCTTCTTTTCTATGATGTCTTTATAAAGAGCAGCATCCTTGACATCATTCCAAGAGTGAGTTTCTAACATATCTAAGTGTTGCCAAGCCTTAGATAGTTGATTGAAATATTGAGTTACAGACATATCCCCTTGCCTGCAAGTTTGAATCTGAGCTTCTAGTTCATATACCTCGGATGTATTATCCTTCTTGGAGTAAAGATCTCTGGCATTATCCCAGATTTCTTTGGCGATATCATACATCATAAAGTTTTCACTTATCTCTTTTGTCATTGACCTCGTGAGGATGGTCATGAGTTGATTATTTGTTGTGTCCCATGCTTCAAAACCGGGGTCAGTTTCAGCAGGTGCAGGTTTTGTTCCAGACAAGTATCCCATCTTACTTTGTCCAGAAATGTACATTTTCATAGACCTTGACCATAACAGATAGTTGTTACCATCAAGTCTATGGTTTGTATAAGAAGAGGAGTTGTCAGTACTCCCAGTCAGCTGAGGCTGCTGAGAGTCTGCTGAGGTTGAAGTAATGTCGGATGTGGAAGACATTCTTCAGAAATATGAGTTTTGCAGCGGAAAAAGTTAGAACACAAATGGCTCTGCTACCATGAAGAGAGTTTGAGAATGTGTTAACACAAGAGTAAACTTCAACTTATCTTTTATTCATTGATAATGTGGAGTATATGTAGATACAATTGAGGAGTTTGAAAGGTCCTAGACAAGATAGTGACCTTTCATAGAAAAAGTAAAAGCTATAAACGAGGCTAGATGCTTTCTAGTCTCTTACATAATAAATGTCTATGACATAAAGTGAACTAGAGTAAAAGCTATGTATATGACTAGAGTTTGACATATTAATTGTTTATATGTACTACAATTAATATGTCTCTTTATAAATAAATAAAGTGTACACAGAAAATCCGGCACAGGTTCAGCACCCTGCTGAACCTCAGCAGACTTATCAGCATGCTGAATATTGCCACATAATTCTACTTTACTTTTATAAATCTTGAATTTATCAAGTGCCTTATCTTTAGTATTAAGTAAATACACATAACAAAAACGAGTACTATCATCTATCAAAGTAATCACATACTTCTTATTTCCCAAAGACGGTGATGCATTAAAATCACACAAATCACTATAGATAAGTTCTAAAATTGTAGACGATCTTTCAACACCACAAAATGGTTGTCTTACAATTTTATTAAGCATACAAGTAGTACACTTATCCACATTGATATCAAACGGGGGAATTAAAACATTTTTAGACATAACATGCATACGTTTATATGCACGTGTCCTAGCCGAGCATGCCACAACTTTGAGATATTAACATCAGAAACATGCATAACTTGATTAACTTTATTATTAACAACATTAAGCATAAACATATTATTACACAAATAACCAAATCCTACGAATACACCATGTTTAGATAATATATACCTATCGGACTCATACACTTGTTTGTAGCCCGATTTACATAATAGTGCACCGGATACAAGGTTCTTCCGGATACACGGAACAAATAAAACATCAAATAGTTTTACAAACTTTCCAGAACTGAAATTTAAAACAACATTGCCAATGCCTTTTACAACAGCCATCGACTCGTTTCCCATCTTTAGTATGGAGCCATCATTCACCGGTTCAAAATCTTCAAACCAGTGTTGATCCTTGCATACATGTCGTGTTGCTCCCGAGTCGATCCACCATGAAAAATCATCATCCTGCACATAAAATGCTTCAGAAATAAATGGCACATAATTCACAACCGAATTAATACCAAACTTAACATTCTGACCTTGATGCTTGGGTGGTCCTTGGTCTTTCGACCCCTGTTCTGGACCTTCGTTCTTCCCGTTCTTCCGCACTCAGCAATCAGCCTTGTAGTGCCCTGTTTTGCCACAAATCCAACAGGCACCTTTTGGCCTTTTTCCGGATTCTTTGTCGCCAGACTTGAATGGTTTCTTTTTCTTACCATTACCTTTTCCTTGTTAGTTTTAGAACACTCCCCGGCCTCCATTACATGAATGGATGTCGATTCATCAATTTTCTTTCCCTTGGTTTTCACACCCTCCTGCGCCCTGAGGGATTCCTCAATACGCAGGTGGCTACCAAGTTCAACCAATGAGAGTTCTTCCTTTTTGTGTTTTAACATATGCTTAAAATCTTTCCATGATGGTGGTAGTTTATCAATGATACTAGAAACAGAAATGGCTTCATCCATTTCCATCTTGTGTTGTGCAAATTGGCCTAAAATGCGTTGAAGTTCATTGAATTGTTCCATTACAGACCGTGTATCTACCATCATGTATTTCATGAAATTTCCAACTAGAAACTTTTTAGCAGATGCATCTTCATTTAAGTATTTAGTTTCTAGTGCATCCCATAATTCTTTTGCAGAAGCAAAGTTTTGATAAATATCAAACAACGAATCAGACATACCATTTACAATGTGACCACGACAGATGTAGTCATCAATTTCCTATTTGTTTTGCCTTCGCAATTCCTCCAATGGTGCATCATCGTCAACTTCTGGTATCTCTGTGCTAAGAACATATACCACTTTCAATGTTGTGAGAAGGAAATGCATCTTCCTTTGCCACCTCCGGAAATCAACACCTTCAAACTTGTCTAGTTTCCCGAAATTCATCATCAGATCCGTTGCATTCACCATTGTGATCAGAACAATAATTTAAGAAGAATGTTGTAGTTTTGAGGGTGTGAAGATGATCAACAATGCTTATGAAATCCTGCAAAATGAAATTTCGGATCCTCTCCGTTTCGCGATGAATCGCTGTCCTTCTTAAATTATTCGACCCTTTTACTTGTCCAGGGTTACACGAATATTTAAGTGAGATATCAAACTGAGAGTTTTACCTTTAAGTCTTGGACAAAGATCTTAAAGAGCACTTAGGATGTGTTTATGTATATTTGACAAGACAAAGATCCTTACTAATTGTTATCCTATTTCAACAATGTAACTTTGCTTTATATAGCACTTAGATGTCTGAAAATAAACAAGAAATTCGTTGTTAAGTGTCACACCCCAAGGGAAAAGGTTGTAACCACTTAAAAAGACCAAGAGACACCAAAAAAACAGTTTTCGGACCACATGCTGGCCACAGGCGGGCGCCTGTGATGAACTGAAACCCGACCAACTTTCTGATGAACTTTTTGCCTTGCCAAAAAGTGACAGGCGGCCGCCTAGCCCACAGGCTGGCGCCTGTGACACTGATTTTTCCAAAAACCGATTTTCTGCTTGTTTTACGAACTCTACTTGCTTATTTTCCATCCGTACACTCGTAAACACTTATATAAGCGTGCACTCCACACCTCCATACTTATAATATAGCGTCACGAACATATCCATCTTTGTACTAAACCCCGATAACCTCAATGGCTTGTGATTATACTAAATCACCAACACTATTTTCTAACCCTAACCCATATCTGGAAGTGATTTCGATCTACTCTAATGTTCTTGGCATTGGTTGAAGGGTGTCGTCTCCTGATTCTGGCGACTAGACACTATGCAGTAATCTAGCACACTCTGTCAGATTCAATAGTCCGCCGACCGGATTTAATTGACCTAACACGGTCTTTTCTCTATGAGACACTCAACTTAGGCTGATAAACCTCACACACAATACCTAGTACAAACAACTTATTCGGTTTTACAAGCTGATTCTAAAGCCCCGGTTCCCACACCCTCTTGCAAAATACATATATAAAAATGATGTGTAAAATACGATTATCGAGTCATGAATTCAATAAAAGTCTTTAAACATAAGATGTAGAAAGTCAACAATCCAAGAATCTAACAATCAACACATCAAGATACTTCCATCAACGATCTAGGGTTCAATTTCATACATCTTCACATAACTCGACTATCGGAAGAATACCTACTCATTATACTATACAAAGCACAAGAAATCATAATCAAACTAAACATGTATCAAGATCTAAATCATTAATAAGAAAGGAAATGAAAATACCGGATAGATTAGGCCGTCGAAAATTGATTATCCAAATGAAATCCCGTCAATAACACGACAAGCTATCTTCAAGATATTCCGGATTACAACAATCTAAGACTAAACTAAGCTAATACATTTGTTAGACATATTTTTGTTTTAATGATGAGTGCCAGACTAGCTGTTATAGAGCAAAGGCAAAAAGATGTCTAGATTGAATGTATAGGTTTACTAGAATTTGATCTTTGTATAGGTTTGATCAAACAATCACTGTAAAGAGGTCAGCTGACTTAATCAGCAGACCTATCTAGGTCAGTAGAGTGTCTAGGACCTGCTGATGGTTGAAGGCTGAGGGTTCAAACTTAGTAATGAAGGCTAAGGGATCAAACTTAGTATTTAAAGTCAATGATATAGGATCAGAATTTAGGGAAGTCTGTGATGACGTAAACTGATCACATTTACCTTGTGTAGAAGGTCTAAGTTCCATAAAAGTTAAGTGGTGATTGGAACTTGGTTATGATTAAAATGGTGTACTCTAACTTCATTATAAAAAGTTAGATGAGAAGCAGTCAGCTGAGGTGTTTATAAAACACAGCAGACTAAAAGTCAGCTGACATACAAGTACTTTAGCAGCCTTATACAACAGGTATCTACCGAATGTAAAATTTGAATTAATCCAAGTTTTCTAGAAGATTAAATGGATAAGGATGAATTACAAGCATTGGATTAATCAGTCAATCAATGGTCAAGATGAAAGGGACGTTGTAAGGATTGCAGAGCCATATTAAAATGAAATAAATCATTGGTTGATAGACAGGACTGTCAGAAAGACACTGACAGTGTCAGTAAGGTACAACAAAGGGAATTTCAGGAATATTCAGAAAATCCTATAACGGTTATATTTGAAATTCAAATTCAAATCACAGGATCTACACCTATAAATAAAGGACTCCTGATTCAGATTGCAATACACAACACTAAGGCAAGCAACTAAGTTTTTGAGCAATAAATCGATCAACGTGCATCTTACCCTGCTGATATCAACAGAGCTTTAATTTACTGATCAAGGATTTTCTTCAAGTGTTTCTGCAATCAAGTTACATCTAGTATACACACTTGAAAACTACAAGCTGCTGATTTTTTCATCTTGATCAAAAGCTTGCTGAAAGCTGAATCACTTTCTTGATTCAATCCGTTCTTTTTCAAAAAGAACCTTAAGACAGTGAAGCACTGCTGAAGTGTCAAGGACTGTTGTGTTTTGTGGTGGAGCAGGTGAAGAGGCAATCCTACCATTCAAGGACTAGTGGAATACTTAGGGGCAGCAATCCTACCTGTTTCTAGTGTTCAGTTTGTAAAGCCATAGTCATTGGTCAATGACAAATAGTTTAGGAATTTTGAAACAGCTACATCAAAAGTCTCTAGTGAATTTCCTCCAACATCATAGGAGAAGAATGGACTGACAGGATTACACCACCTGGAACCACTATAAAACTTGCCTACTTTACTTTACTGCATTTACTTTCTGCAATTTACTTAATCTGCTTAATTATCTCATCAATCTACTGAACTAGCTGCTGAATCACACTACCTGCACTACTGAGTATCCAATACTTAGTATCATCTTTAAAACAACAAGTAACAAGGCTTAATCTAATATATTCCGATGCAATAAATTCAATAGCCTCAATAGTCCGTAGACTGCTGATGGTCAGCAGACTATTGACCCTGCTGAGTTTGTAAAACTCCAAAAAGTTTTTAAGTGTTAAGTTTATTCACCCCCCTCTAAACTTAACCAAAGCCTTTTCAAGGGACCAACAATTGGTATCGGAGCAGAGCTTCTGTTCTGATGTAATCCTACTTGTTGTGCTTGTGAAAAATCTTTGAAAACTTTTTCAAGTTTTTGCATCATGGATAACAACCAGTATGCTAGGACAATGTTGATGTGCTCTCTAGATCATTTTTACGAGTATAAGAATCGTATGCAGGCTTATCTAGCTACAACTCATGATGAGATGATGGATGTGTTGTTTGATAGACCACTGGAGATCACCAAAGTCATAACTGTGGATGGTCAAAATCAAATTGTTCCAAAGCCAAAGAATGAGTGGGGTGCTGAAGATAGAAAAATGGAAAACCTAAACAATATTGCTATTGATATTATCTACAGAACTCTAGATAGCAATATGTACATGAAGGTGAAAGATTGTAAAACTGCCAAAGAACTTTGGGAAAGATTGCAACTTATCTGTGAAGGCACTGATGCAATAAAAAAGAACAAGATCAGTGTGGCCAAGCAAAAGTTTCAAGAGTTCAAAATGAAATCAAATGAGACCATTGAACAAATGGAATCTAGGTTCAATGCAATTCTGGATGAACTCAACATACTGAATGTTGTTTACACAAAAGAAGAGATCAACACCAGGATTCTCAAAGCTTTACCTGCAAAAGAAGTTTGGGAAATGAAGGTTACTGCAATGGAAGAGTCCATGAGACTATATGAGGAAGATGCCTTCAAATTGTTCTTATATTATGAATTCAACAAGGATCTTGTTGCAAGTGCTGAGAAAGAAGCAACAAAGACTACTGCATTGGCTGCTGCTCATAAAGAAGAATCATCAAGTGTTCAAGATGATGTGCTAGATGAAATGCAAGAGCAAATAGCCCTACTGACCAAAAGAATCAGAATGATGAAATCTGGAAAGGCATCTCCAAGGAATTCTGGAAAGAAAACAACTGAGAAGAAAGATGAATCAAAGAAGGATCATGATTTTCTGTGCATCAATTGTAAGAAACCAGGACACTTCAAACCTGACTGTCCTGATTTGAAACAAAAGATGGATCCTAACTATCTATGGTTTAACTGCAAGAAGCCTGGACATTTTAGACCTGACTGTCCAGACCTGCTGAAGAACAAGGGTCAACAGAAGAAATCTGGTAGGAAAGCATTGGTTGCTGATGATGAATCTGGCTATGAAGTGGAATCAGAAAAAAGAAAAGAATCAGATGACACTGCACTCATATCACATATGGATGATTATGCTTTCATGGCTCATATGGATGAAACTGAGGAGGTATACAATTCTATATCTATGAATACTCCTGCTGAAAGTGATTGTGAGTCTCCTGGTGGTTCCGATCCAAAAATTTTAGACAATAAAGAACTTCTAGATGCCCTACTTAATCAACTGAGGATAATACAATCTGGTTATGAGATTATGAAGGCTGAAAGAGAAGCACTTCAAGCTGAAATCCAAAGATTGAATGTTGAATTAAGAATTCTCAAAGGCAAGGAAAAGGATTATGAACAGAATCAGCATAAGTCTGCCGCACCAGCAGTGGCAACAGAATCTGCTGCACAATCTAGTTCCACAACTGCATTCTAATCTGGAAAGCCTTATGGTGATAAAACAGGCCTTGGATTTGAAACTCAACAATCTTTAAGGGTGGATCAAGTAAGGCTGCTGAACCTAGTACCAGAATTGGTCCTAAGTTTGTACCTGCACAAGATCCAACACCTCAAAAGGTTGCTGAGGTAGTAAAGCCTGCTGAGAATGATTCAAAGAAGCAAAATCAGAAGTCCAAAGGGACAGCAACACCTAACAAAAAGGGTACATCCAATGGTAGGATTCTGGACCTTCTAGACCTGCTGATAACAGACCTGCTGCAAATTCTGCTTGACCACAAAAGGGTAAGAACCAGAAATATTCAAAGGATAAGAATGTTAAACCTAAGAATGTTAATCATTCAAGGGATACTTATCTCAGGGGGAAAGGCAGATTGTTCCTTACTGATGAAGATTGGAATATTCCTGCACCGACTGCTAGAAACAATGGATATAACCATAATGCTAAGGCAAGGCCTCAGCAGTGGAATCAGCAGAGGACTCAGCAGAGGCCTCACCAGAGACCTCAGTAAAGACCACAATATAGGGCTGTTCCTAATGGACAACAATCCTATGGTTATGCTAATGCTCCTCATAACAGAAATCACTTCAAACAGCATCTTGTACCAAAAAGCCAGAAACCATATGTGAATGCTACATAACCAAATGTTAGATTTTATGGAAATGTAGCATACATATATGAACAAAAGTGCAACACTTTCCAAAGAAGACCTTATGGAAATTTGCCAAGGGTTGTGCTTACCACTGACCACTTTGGACCCAAACAGGTTTGGGTACCTAAAACACATTAATTTTTTTTTGTAGGGTGTCTGGTACTTTGACAGTGGATGTTCCAGACATATGACTCGAAGCAACCACTTTTTGACAAATTATGTGGCAAAGGATGAACCAAAAGTCAATTTTGAAAACAAGGATACACCAGGATACACTAGAGGATATGGAACACTGGTGAAGAATGGTTTGACAATCAAGAATGTTGCTTATGTTGAAGGCTTGGACTACAACCTGCTGAGCACTGGACAATTCTGTGATATGGGTTACAAAGTCACTTTTGACAAAGCCTACTGCATTGTCATGAGTGAAATGGGAGAACAAGTTGTGTTGGCTGGAAGAAGACAACAAAACATGTATGTGGTAGATTTGACCACTGCTGTTCCTGAAACATGTCTTATTGTGCATACAAAGTCAGAACTCAACTGGTTATGGCACAAGAAGTTGAATCATCTAAACTTTGAAGATATCAATCAGTTGGTGAAGAAGAAGTTGGTGATTGGTTTACCTGAGATCACATACAAGAAGGATGGAATTTGTATGCCTGTCAGCAAGGTAAACAAACAAAGTCAAGTTTCAAGTGAAAGACTAAACAGTCAACAAAGAGAGTTTTGGAGCTGATGCATATGGATCTATTTGGACCAGTAATACCAACAAGCATAACAGGAAAGAAGTACACTCTAGTAGTTGTGGATGATTATTCAAGATACACTTGGGTGATCTTCATTAACAAGAAAAGTGAAACACTTCAAAAGATGCCTAAACTTTTGAAGAGATTACAAAATGAGAAGAGTGTGACAGTAGTGAAAATCAGATCAAACAAGGGTACTGAGTTCCTAAACAAAGTCATAAGAGAATACTGTGAACAAAATGATGTCCTGCATCAATTAGCAGCTGCTGGAACACCTCAGCAGAATGGGGTTGCTGAGAGAAGAAACACGACTTTGAAGGAAGTAGAGAGGACTATGATCTGTGAAGCATTGTTACCTAAGAGGTATTGGGCTGAAGCAATCAATACATCATGCTACACACAAAATAAAACCTCAGCGAACAAAAAGCTGATGAAGACACCTTATGAAATATGGAATGGAAGAAAGTCAAATATCTCATACTTCCATCCATTTGGGAGTAAATGTTTTATCTTAAATCATAAGGAACAACTGAAGACTTTCCAAGCAAAATCAGATGAAGGAATCTTTTTGGGATATTCTTCAGTCAGCAAGGCTTTTAGAGTACTGAACAAAAGGACACTCAAACATGAAGAATCCATACATGTTGTGTTCGATCAACCTAAGTTCACTGGAATGGAAAATGAAGAAGTTTCAGAACCTGCTGTGAATCGGGAAATCAATGATCCAAAATATGTTGATGTATTAAAAAAGATAAGTGACTTAAAAGTCTCTGATTCTGGAATTGAAGAAGCCCCTGCTGGAGGACCTGTTGGTAACACTACTGATACAACAACAGATACAGCTCAAGGATCTTCTGATCCCCCTACTGGACCTACAGCAGACCCTATTGAAGATCAGGTTCTTGTATATCAAGCAAATCAATATTTACAATGGTTGAAAGATCACCCTGCTGAACAAGTAATTGGTGATGTACAGCAAGGTGTAAGGACAAAAAGACAACTAGAAGCAATGTTTACTTGTTTTCTATCTCAGATTGAACGTAAAGTTGTTGAAGAAACAATTTCTGATCCTGATTGGATAATTGCTATGCAACAAGAACTCAATGAGTTTGAAAGAAATCAAGTTTGGACACTAGTTGAGAGGCCTGATCATGCAAATATGATTGGCACCAAATGGGTATACAGAAATATACTGGATGAATCTGGTACCATTGTTAGAAACAAGGCCAGACTACTGGCAAAAGGCTATTCACAAGCTGAAGGAATAGACTTTGATGAGACATATGCCCCAGTTTCAAAATTGAAGCTATAAGACTGTTTTTAGCATATGCTGCACACAAGAACTTCAAAGTATACCAGATGGATGTCAAGAGTGCATTTCTAATTGGCATTCTGGAAGAAGAGGTTTATGTTCAGCAACCTCCTGGTTTTGAAGTTAAAGATCAAGAAGATAAAGTGTATAGACTCAATAAAGCACTTTATGGACTAACACAAACACCAAGAGCATGGAATGAAACCCTATCTCAATTCTTGGTGAACAATGGTTTTACCAAAGGAACCATTGACAAGACTCTTTTCAGAATCAATGAAGGAAACAACACCCTGCTGGTGCAAATTTATGTGGATGACATAATATTTGGTTGTGAAAATGAAGTGTTATGGGAAAAGTTTTCGAATCTCATGAAAAGCAAGTTTCAGATGAGTATGATGGGAGGAGTGAACTATTTCTTGGGATTACAAGTGAAGCAATTGCAAGATGAAATCTTCATTCATAAAAAAAATACACCAATGAGCTGCTGAAGAAGTTTGGTATGGAAAATAGCACCAAAGTATCAACTCCTATGGGTACAAGCATCAGATTGGACGAAGATAAATAAGGAAAAGATGTTGATCAGACTTTATACAGAAGGATGATAGGTAGTCTGCTGTACCTCACAGCCAGCGGACCTGATATATCTTTTGCAGTAGGTGTTTGTGCAAGATTTCAATCTAAACCTAAGGAAAGTCACTTAGCTGCAGTAAAAAGGATTCTCAACTATCTAAAAGAAACCCTGGGAGTAAGGATATGGTATTCAAAAGATGGAAGTTTCAAAGTTATATCCTACTCAGATTCTGATTATGCTGGGTGCAAGATTGATAGAAAAAACACCACAGGAACTTGTCAGTTGATGGGAAATAGACTTGTTTGTCCCAGAGAAGGGTAAAACTATAGTCAGGGGGTGAATGAGTATAGTGGAGTTTCAAAAACTTTTCTTATATTTAAAAGCATTTGGGCAGCGGATAAGTCCCTTCTTTAACTGTAGGTTCAAAGTAGATTAGGCAATCACAGATATAATATGCAATGAAATAAAGTTCTATAAAGTAAATTGCTTAAAGTAATTAGATACAAAGGCTTATAGTGGTTCAGGGTGGTGTAATCTCTTAATCCACTCTTCTCCTGTGATGATTGGAGGAATTCACTTTTGTTTTCACAGATATAATAGGTAGATTGTCCTTGGATACAAAAGCTTCACAATCTTCAAGATTATCACTCCCTGGCTTCAAAAGCTTCAGTGACTCAGTCTCTATCACTGCTCCTTGAGAACAAATCTTTCAGCAGCTATCACAAATGTTGCAACTCATTCTCAGATTCCTCTGATTCAATTGCTTCAGATGATGTGAATTGGATTCACAGACTTGTGATCAATCTCAGTGCTTGATATGGAATTTGAGTTCTGATTGCTGAGTTGATCTCTAGATGTTTCCTTTAAGTTCAGATAGAAGGCTTTTCAAATTGAAAGAGTTTCTGCTTGTTTCTTATCAGACTCTATCGTTGTCTTTCCTGTCTGTCAATGCCTTCTATTTATAGCCTTGATAATCCTTGATTTGAATTTCTGTCTGTTGGCTATTTAATGTGGGGAATAATCCTTGATTTAATTCTTGATTCTCCCTTAATTATATTCTTCTTGATTTCAGTGATCAGATTTTTCCTCAAACGTCTACCAGAAAATCCATCCTTGATTGATCCTCAATTGATTATGCATTGAATGCTTGATCCTCTGAATCTTCTTATTCTTCAAAATCTGAACAAGTAAAGTTTACTTGGCCGTTCCCTGAACGGTTAAATGATCCTTCTGACTTGGCTGTTTAGTTCTTCCTTCACTGTTTTGTCCTCACTCAGCCGATAGTCAGTTCACTTTTCCGGTTCGCTGCTTTCTTTGATTTTACAAGACTCGTGGTACTTCACTGATCTTTAATTTGGGTGAGATCAGTGTACACCATATTTGACAATGTATTCCATCATTTGAATTATAACTTAGACTTATCCAAGGTCATCACAGACTTCCCTGGTTATAATTCAGACCATAATGTCATCTTGCTTCTCTGCTGGTACTTGGCTGGCTTCACTCTGCCGGATTTCTGTTTTACTTCGCCATCCTACCAACTAGTACAATACTTGTCTGACACAACTTATACAACATGTCAGACTCTAAGTAAATACTTATACAGAGATTTCTAACTTATTTCAGGCTTGCTATAACAGCTAGTATGGCCATCATCAAAACATAATAAAATGTTCCTAACAGACTTGTTTCCGGGTTTATAAAGATGCAAAATTCTATATCAACTTCTATTGCAGAAGTTGAATACATTGCTGTTGGAAGCTGTTGTGCACAAGTTTTATGGTTGAGACAACAACTAAGGGATTATGGGATTGAAGAAAGAGAAATTCCCATAATGTGTGATAATACAAGTGCAATAGAAATCACAGAAAATCCTGTTATGCACTCAGGGACCAAACACATTGATGTAAGCCATCATTTTATAAGAGATCACGTTGAAAAGAAAGATGTGGTGGTTCTCTATATACCTATTGAAGATCAACATGCTGATATCTTTACAAAGCCTTTGGATCTGAAAGATTTTCAAAGTTTAGAACTGAACTTGGCATTATCAAGGTTGACTGACCTGCTGATAGGTCAGCAGAATACTGGAATTCACCAAGGGGACTAGTCTTTGCCCTGCTGGGTGCGCTCACTTGGCAGATTAGTCATTGGTATCAACAATTTCTAAGTGCTCTTATAGTTTGGACAATTGAGCAAATGAAGTTGCCAAGGGGATTGGTCTTTGCCCTGTTGGGTGAGCTCACTTGGCAGATCAGTCATTGGTATTAAACTTCATTTTGTATTATCAGTTGGACAAAACTATGTTGTATAATGATCAGCTGTGCATTTTATGTATCAGTTGGCTGCTGAACCTACAGAAGAATATCAACAGAGTATATTCACAAAGACCTTGCTGAAGATCATGTCTACTGAAGAAGAAGTCTACTGAAAATGACACATTGCTGATAAAGCCAGACTTTAATAAAAGTCAACAGCTGAGTAAATGGATATTAATCTTATCCTTTTTTACAACTGTTACTAGTACATAACGGTTTATTACATTAGTGGGATCAGTTAGTGGGACACGTGGCAGCATCACACTTATTCCAAATTAAATCGTGTGTTTTTGGTACAGTACGTGCACTGTACATCTCTGAGATTCCCACCCACTACCTCTACATATATACATACACAGACTGTATATGCAAAGAATTATATTATATCCTCTCAAATTTCTTACAAGTGTGAAAGCATTCTCTTGACTTTCATCTTCTTCATTCTATCACATTTCACACAACAATGGCGGCTGAAGATGTTCATCTTGGAACTGCAAAGTGATAGAGTATATGTCACAGATACAAATGCTACTGATTTAGCAATCAATCTGGGAAGAAAAATCAGAAGATTTGAAGAATTGGAAAATATTCTAAATCTCAGATTGGAGAAGATTTCATGCAAAAATGTCTGTGATTTCTAGAGAAATATGGTGGTTAGAGATGACAGGGAAGCATTTACAATGAATGTTAATGCTCTGGAGATTGAGGTTTCATCAAACCTGCTGAGAGAGGTCTTTGGATTTGGTCCAGGGAATGGAGCCCCTACAAATCCAGAATCTATGGAGTTAGCAAGGCTGTCTTTTGTTGAATAAGAACAAACTCATCTGCAACAATAGCCTTGAATATAAATGTCAAAAACATTTCCTTGGAGTATAACCTGCTGAGCAAATATATTGCTATGAATATTTTGGGGTTTGTTGGAAGCCTTGATACATTATCCGGACCCAAAATAGATATGATGATAATCATCTCACGGAATATGAAATTTAATTGGGTTGGGTTCTTTGTTCATTATATGAAGAAAATAATGACTGATGAAAGAGAAACCATTGCAAAAAGTGTGAAAAAGAAGCAACCTGCTGGATATATGGGTTCAGGTTTCAACGTGAAGACAAAACCTTTAGGGTTAATGGTTCAAGCCCTGCTGAATCATTTGGAAATTCCTGATGTTGCTCCATCAACCATAAACAAAGCCAGATATAAGCCAGAGAATAACACTCCTATCCCAGGCTTAGATGATGATGATGAGATACAAGAAATAGAAAGTGATGGTGAGCAGGAACAAAGAACAAAAGATAGAAGTGATGTGTAACCTGTTGCACCAAAGAAGACAATAGAGAAGAGAAAGGCTGCTGATACTAGAAAGATAATAGAGATGTTAAAGCCAAAGAAGACAAGGCAATCAGTAGAGGCTGCCAAATTTACAGAAGTTAGTACTACTGATGTGCCTACTGAGCATTCCGAGCCCACTGAGACTGTCAAGAAAACTACTGCAGATTTACTCAAAGAATAGCTCAAAGAGGAATCTAAGAAGAGAAAGGTTGCTAGCAAAGAGCAGTTGGAAGAATCTCTCTTTGAGTCCCAAGAACAACCTTCAAAGAGAAGAAACCAAGTTGTAAAGAAGAAGGACATGGAAAAGGTAAAGAACTGAGAGTTCTGGAAGAACAAAGAGAAGCAGAAGCAGAAGAAGGTGTTGAACAAGAAGTTGGAGAGCCTACTGTGGAGGCTACTGAGTTTGTGAAAGACCCTGCTGAGACTGCAACAACTCAGGGGGAAGGAAAGATAGTTGACGTCCCTGCTGAGGAGCATGCAATTCAGAGGGAAGCCAATGTGAAACAAATGGAAGTAGTGGACACAAATGTACCTGCTCACGAGTCTACTAACATTTTTGTGACTGCTGAGGAAACACTGACTCATCTTGTTGAGACTTTTGGAAGTCAACAAGTTCAGAAACCTGCTGCAAAGAAACCTACCATGCCATATGAAAGGAAGGCAAAGAAGTCAAAGAAGTCTAAAGAAGATCCCAACTTCAAAAAGATTAAAAAATATTTTGCTTGGAAGTTTGGTTTCTACAAGAAACCAAAACCAGCAGCAGAACCTATGTCTAGTTTTGAAGAATGGGCTTTTACAAGTCTTGGAGTGGAGAATCTATTAGGATTAATTGACACATCACTCCTTCAAATGAGGCTGCTGGAGATCATATAAGATGGGAAACAGAAGGGAAATATAATGTTTTCCTAAGTATACACCTTTTGATGATAGTGATGATTCATCATCCTCTGATTCAGATGATGATCATCCTATGCGTCCTGGTGAGTCTAGTAGTGTTGGAAAAGAAAAGTCAAGTGAGCAACCTTGACAAGAGCCTACTGAAAAGACGGCAGAGCAACCTGCTGAGGATGGCAAGTCTACTGAGGGTCAACAGA
This sequence comes from Gentiana dahurica var. dahurica, assembly GCA_024500145.1. Taxonomy (NCBI): domain Eukaryota; kingdom Viridiplantae; phylum Streptophyta; class Magnoliopsida; order Gentianales; family Gentianaceae; genus Gentiana; species Gentiana dahurica. The sequence goes on along the minus strand of CM044906.1, from coordinate 80,044,948 downwards.
CTGATAATCTAGATCAAGAACTGTTTGCTGCATTTACTAAAGATTTGGAGGAGCAAATTGCAGCAGCAACACTTCTTGAAGATGCTATGTTAAAGGCTGCTGTTGAAGTTATGTTGAATGAGCCGACTGAAGTCATTTATGAGGAATCAGTTCAATATCAAGATAGCATTGACACTGATGAAACCTTAGCACATGCTGCTGAAGTACTAAGAGAGATTGCTGAGGTAGGAGGTATATTGGAGGAAAACATGGCTGTTTTTCCCAATATTAGAGAAGACATGAAGGTTCAGTCTGCTGAGGTTCAGACAGCAACTGAACAAAGGTCGAAACTGGAGGTCCAAAGTATTGAGGATCAGACAGTATTAGGACAAAGGTTGGATATTTTGTTAGGATTGGAGGAATCCCTTGTGACTAGTTTGGAGGCTGCTGAGGAAATGGCTACTGATGGAAAAAATGGGCAAGAAGTTGCTAGAGAACAATCTGAAGAACAACTTTTTGACTATGATTTTAGTGATGAAGAATTTCAATTGCCTCAAGAAGAAGAAGAAGAGCCTCAACAAGACCAAGAACCTGTCATTGAGGAGGTACCTGATTTGAATGTGGTTGAAGAAGGTCCGGAACCTTTTGTATGGGACAGGACAAGAGCAATTGTGGTGAGGGTACCAAGGGCTGATGACAATGCTGAAGAATCCGCTGAGAACTTTGCTGGTGGTATGGCTGGTATGGATACTGCAAAACCAGTACACATTTTGGAAGAGTTAAGAGCTGTCAGAGATGATATCACAGAGCTAAGAACTCAATTGACAAGGAGTGAGCAAAGATTTGAAAATTTGGTAAATCTTGTCGAAAATAGAGGAAGAACTACTGAGACAGTTGCATCCAATGTCACTCATTTACAGTTTACCATTAATGATATGTTAAGAGAAGTCACTCTTGTCAAGCAGGATGTTGCAAAGAAAGATAAATACATGGTCGAGCAGATTGCATCTTTGCACAAGAAAGTTGATAAGTTGGCTGAGACACCTGACCCTGCTGTACTTGATCCAAAACTTACTGAGAGGATAAACCTGCTGGAGCAAACAATGAAAGGACGGATTACTTCAGTTGATACTAGAACATAAATAATGGAAGGACAACTGAATAATTTGGTTAACACACAGGAGAGTGTTCTGGGCCTACTGAACCGTTTATTGATGATGTCAATAAGGGGGAAGAAGGTCAGACAACAGAAGCAAAAGAGGCAGCAAGGATCTACAACATGTAGAGATTTGAGGCTGAAATTAATGAATTTAGAGCACCTGCACTTGGCAGAGTACAGTTGACGGATGAATTGTTGAAAGAATTCAAGACTGATTTTTATGCAAGAAGAAGACCCTACCAAGATATGACTTTTCAGGAAGGTCTAAATTCCTTCCTTGGACTAAAATTGTGGGAGACAAGGATCAAATCCTTAAAAGCAACTGGTATAGGAGGTCAAACTGGAAGAGGAGGTCTTGCTAGAAGATCATCTGAAGGAAGACATGTGTCTGCTGATCAAAGAGCAAAAGATTGTCTAGATGAATTCAAGCTATGCTACATGAGAGGAGGATTTAACTGAAATAGTGTCCAGTTAACTTGGCTCAAGCGTAGAAGTGGTGGAAAATGGTACATACCTAGATTGATTTCTCAAGAATTGAAAATCAATGGATGCTGGATGTGCAAAGAGAAATCAGAGAATATCAACAGTTGAGAGACCAAGATAGAGATAGAAACTAGATTAACAGACTTATTCTTCTGTGTTGTTTACTTTTATGCTGATCCTAGTTGTAATAGCTTTGAACAAATTTGAACACCAATGATATATAAATGAAATTTGTTCTGTTTTTGTGTTTTTATCTTTTTGCTTTGCTGTAAGGAGGGTATTGGCATCCTCACTAAAAAGGGGGAAATTGTTAGTAATATTTTAGTTTTAATGATGAGTGCCAGACTAGCTGTTATAGAGAAAAGGCAAAAAGATGTGTAGATTGAATGTATAGGTTTACTAGAGTTTGATCTTTGTATAGGTTTGATCAAATAAACACTATAAAGAGGTTAGCTGACTTAATCAGTAGAACTATCTTGGTCAGTAGAGTGTCTAGGTCAGTAGACTGTCTAGGACCTGCTGATGGTTGAAGGCTGAGGGTTCAAACTCAGTAATGAAGGTTAAGGGATCAAACTTAGAATTTAAAGTCAAGGATATGTGATTAGAATTTAGGGAAGTCTGTGATGACCTAAACTGAACACATATACCTCGTGTAGAAGGTCTAAGTTCCATAAAAGTTAAGTGGTGATTAGAACTTGGTTATGATTAAAATGGTGTACTCTAACTTCATTATAAAAAGTTAGATGAGAAGCAGTCAGCTGAGGTGTTTATAAAACACAACTGACATACAAGTACATCAGCAGACTTATACAACAAGTATCTGCTGAATGTAAAATTCGAATTAATCCAAGTTTTCTGGAAGATTAAATGGATAAGGATGAATTACAACCATTGGATTAATCAGTCAATCAATGGTCAAGATGAAAGGGACGTTGTAAGGATTTCAGAGCCATATTAAATGGAAACAAATCATTGGTTGACAGACTGGACTGTCAGAAGGACATTGACAGTGTCAGTAAGGTACAACAGACAGAATTTCAGGAATATTCAGAAAATCCTATAACGGTTGTATTTGAAATTCAAATTCAAATCACAAGATCTACACCTATAAATAGATGACTCCTGATTCAAATTACAATACACAACACTAAGGCAAGCAACTAAGTTTTTGAGCAAGAAATCGATCAAAGTGCAATTTTACCCTGCTGGTATCAACAGAGCTTTAATTTACTGATCAAGGATTTTCTTCAAGTGTTTCTGCAATCAAGTTACATCCAGTATACACACTTGAAAACTACAAGCTGCTGATCTTTTCATCCTGATCAAAAGTTTGCTGAAAGCAGAATCACTTTCTTGATTCAACCCGTTCTTTTTCAAGAAGAACCTGAAGACAGTGAAGCACTGCTGAAGTGTCAAGGACTGTTGTGTTTTGTGGTGGAGCTGGTGATGAAGCAATCATACCCTTCAAGGACAAGTGGAATACTTAGGGGCAGCAATCCTACATGTTTCTAGTGTTCTGTTTGTGAAGCCATAGTCATTGGTCAAAGACAAACAGTTTAAGGATTTTTGTAACAACTACATCAAAAGTCTCTAGTAAATTTCCTCCAACATCACAGGAGAAGAGTGGACTGCTTGGATTACACCACCTGGAACCACTATAAAACTCTCTTATTTTACTTTACGGCATTTATTTTCTGCAATTTACTTAATCTGATTAATTATCACATCAATCTACTGAACTAGCTGCTGAATCACATTACCTGCATTACTGAGTATCCCATACTTAGAATCATCTTAAAAAAACAAGTAACAAGGCTTAATCTAATATATTCCGCTGCAATAAATTCAATAGCCTCAATAGTCAGCAGACTGCTGAAGGTCAGCAGACTATTGACCTTGCTGAGTTTCTAAAACTCCAAAAAGTTTTGAAGTGTTAAGTTTATTCACAACTAACCTAAACCTGATAAAAAGCTGAAAAATGCCGAAAAAACAATATAAAAAATGAAGACCATGGGTTTATCCCCCAAGAAAAGCTATTTATAGTGGATTGGGAAAAGTGAAAAAACAAGCCAACTAAGGCATTCGCCTTGGACACATTTTCAGTAAATCAGTGATAACTTTGTGTGTAGCCTCCAATTTAAGTGATTCATAATGCGTTGAAAAGATCATTCAATCGTCTCCAACTTTCATGAGGAAGTATAGACCAGAAAATGCCTCAAATGTGGATCAAAATGTAGATGAAGTGAATGTAGGGTTAAAAAACCACCGAGTTTCGATCCGTTTAAAAGCTTCGGTAAAACGCTCTTACCCCGATATCTCACCTTCCGGTCATCTCAAACACCTGATTCCTGCACAATAACGCCACAAATACCACACGTAATCCTTACATGACACTAGGGTGACCAAGAATACATCAAAACACCGAACAATTTACGAGATTTCTAGACTTTACGCCTTTGTTCTCGAAATAAAAACCGGGGTGTAAAATGCACAAAAACCAAACTAAATGTCTCTGAATACATATAAAACGAGGTATAAACGGGATATAGTCACATAGGAAATGATATCCGTGTTGACTCTCATCAATCGACAAAAATCAAACTCACTCCGCACTCAAACGAACTTAAAAAGGAGTAAAAGTAGATTTTTCACATTGGTGTCAACCAAATTGAAGCATAGTTAAAAAAAATAAACCATAGAAAAACAGTTTGAAATAGATATGTATCTTAACAGGTTCTAAACAATACTTAAACCTAAGGAAAAAAATATTGTCTCGAGGTTGTTAGGAAAATTGACATCTGTGCAGTGATTTACGGAACAATTCTGTAAATACTAGCGGAATTACGGAATATACAATAATAAAATCGATTTATTAAATACGAAAAATTTATCTCGAAAAAGAGAGTTGTTACAGTACAGATCTAATTGAAACTGATCCGGAAAAAAAGAAAATAAATACAGAAAAAATAAAACATATAAAGAGATCAAATTGAGGCGAGCGTATTTCCTTAAGACAATATTGCTCCGATCGCGTACCCACGGTTGCAGCTACTGTCTCCCAGATACAACGACTTACGTCTCTAGTTTAGCGCCACTTACAAAACTCCAGCTCCAGCGAACTATGAAATGCTCCGACTTCTCTTGGACATGACACGACTCAAGAACAATGTATGCTGGAAGTTTGCAGTGACGAAGATGACAAAATTTGGTGTTTAATTCTCAGTCATTGGGGTTTCTTATATAGTAGAGAGAAGGCCTCTTGAGACGCGTTTTCCTATCCCTCAAGACAAGAAAATTATGCCGCCTTAATCACATTATCCAACCTAAATTGTGTCTAAGAAACGAGTTTTTGTTTAATTTCTTAATGAAATTTTGTTCAAAAAATTAATACCAATTAACTACCGGACCGAACTCGAACCGAGCCGGCCGGATAGACGGCATTGTCCGTGTGTGGTAAACCAAGATCCGTCAAAGTCCTCATTCTCGCAAAAATTTCTCATGCCCCTTGGTGCACATCCATAAGTGCAAACTAGGCTCTAAGTCCTCTCTCTCGAGTTTTGCGGCACTTCAAAATTTCGAGCTCCGACGAACTACAAGACGCTTCAACTTCTCTTCGACACGACATGACTCATAAACAGTGTATGACAAAATTTTGTAGTGGAGAAGTTGAAAAATTCGATGTTTACTTCTCAATTATTGGGGTATTTATATAGTGGGGAGAATGCCTCTTAAGATGCATTTTCCTTTCTCTGAAAACAAGAAAATTAAGCTGCCTTAATCACATTAATTAGCCGACCCTGATCCAAATTTTAGAAACACATTTTTTGTTAGAAAATGTGACTTGACCTCTCATCCGATTTGGCTGAGTACTAAGTCACCTGAGTAATCAGCAGGGCTAAGTCAGCTGAGCAAAGTCAGCAGGGCAATGTCAGCAGGTTACGTCTGGTGGAATCAGCTGAGCTGAGTTCACATTTGGGGCATTTTAGTCAATCTGCTAGCGGGTCTTTATGTCGGCTAGGTCTAGGGTTTTGTGACTATAAATACTCATCTGTTGTAACCTAGAATATTCATAGAAGGAGCAACGTCAGTATCAGGAGCAATTGCGTATGCAATTGCAGAGTCTGTAAAATCTCCAGTGATAATATATTCTCCTTGTTTCTGCCCATGGACTAGTCGGCATATTGCCGGAAACCACGTTAAATCATGTGTTATTGTTTCTTGTGTGATTTATGCTTTCTCGTTTATTCTTGATTATTGCAATCCGTTTTTGATCCCTGATGGTCATGTTATAACAAACTGGTATCAAAGCGACGAGGTTATCATCAGGGAATCCGAAATCTGTTCAAGTTAGGTTGATTGCCACCAAGGTCGTAATTGACGCTAGGTTCTGGGATTAACGCTAACTTTCCGGCGAGATCAAGATGTATGGGTTAGATGTAGATATTGAGGAATTCATAGGTAGGAACAATTTCAATCTGTGGCAAATCGAGATGCGTGCTCTGTTGAAGAAACTAGGGCTCTGGGCTCCATTGACAAAATCGGTGGATGCAGGAAACGTTGAGATGGCCAATCTGGAGAAGAAAGCACATTCTATAATTTTGTTGTGCTTGTCCGATGATGTTATCACTGAAGTTGCTGAAGAGGATTCAACAGCAGGGCTGTGGCTGTAGCTTGAGAGTCTGTATATGAAAAATTCGTTGACCAACAATTTCTTGATGAAACAATGTCTGTTCACTTTAAAGATGCATAAAGGAATGCCTCTCAGAGATCATCTGGAAAAGCTGAACACAATATTGCTTGATTTAAGGAGTATTGGTGTTAAGATCAAAGATGAGGATGCAGCTCTAATTTTGTTGGTATCACTGCCAGCATCATATGAGAATTTTGTTCAGTCTTTTATTGTTGGGAGAGACACATTGTCATTGGAGGATGTTAGGGCATCTCTTCATAATCTAGAGCTAAGGCATAATGCAGCTGGCATAGGTACAGACAATCGGGCTGCTGGTTTGGTTGCTAGTAGCAGTTGCAAAAAGAATGGAAATCCTGAAAAGAACACATTCAAGAAGGGTGATTCCAAAGACATTAATGCAAATCTTGTCTGAATCTGAATCTGGAGTGCTGACAAGCAAGTGGAGCTTCATGTCCATACTCAGCTGAGTTTGCAGAACTCTGCTGAGAACAGTCAAGACTAATCTGGCACTTGGTTGTGCATATGAACCTGAAGAATCAAGAGCTAAATCTGGTGGAACCAAAATCTGGAGGTTAGCTGAGTGAAGGTCTACTGATTTAGTACCAGTTGAGTGAAGGTCAACTGAGTAGTGGAATGTTCAAGTCTGGGAAGTCGGCTGAGTAAAGAGTCAGCTGAGTCCATTTGTCAGCAGGGTGGTGTCTGTTGAATCTGTTGAACATGTCTTTGGTGGTTCTACATGTTAGTAATATCATCCGCAACGGAAGCGATTTAAGGATCTAGATCTATAAATTACACGTAATAAAATAACTAGATCTACTCTACAAGGGGGTTGTAGAACATACCTCTTGGATCTCAAAATCCAAGTAGAAGAACCGCAATGGAAAGAACAAACGAAGGTGTGAAGAGCACCACGATCTTCCGCACGTGTGATCCAAGCAACTTGGTGGAAGGAAATTCTCGTCTCGAATCCTCCCGATATGCTACCCGGAAAACCTCCAAGATTTTCCCCTTCTCTCCCCTTGGCCGAAAATATTTTCCTTCTCCTCTCTAAGAGGTGAAGTCGAATTTTATGTGTACTAATAAGGCTTGGGAGAACTCTCTTTATATAGGAGAGTAATCCTTGTCCTCCAAGGATTTTATTATGCAAATAAATAAATCCAATAAAATAAAAATAATCCCATAATATTCTAGAACAAATCTAGAATAATATTTATCTTTATTTCTTACCATAAATATTTATCCAATAAATATTTCGTGCACATGTCTTATTTATCAAGAAAACTAATTTCCCAACAAATAATCATCTAGAAATTGCGCCACCTTAAACCCTAGGTATTAAGGGCTTCCACGCATTTCACACACTTGGGCCAAGATTATGAAAAAATGTATTTTTCACATATTTTATTATTTAGCCCAACTAATTTAATAGTTCACTAAACAATTAATTCACATATCGTTTTAATTAAATTCTAATAAGAACTAAATTAATATTATTAGGATTCGACGTCCGAGAATAGCTATGCTATATTGGAGGCACGTCGGGGACCATGGACTAATAATCAGCGGCTCCGATAAATCAAATAAATAATTATCTTACGAATAGAATAATTATATTCGATAAATCAATCACAGGAATATGCCACCATAATCCCGTGACTGCACTCCTCCGATTATAAGATTATATTTATCTCCTCACGAGAATGATAATGAGCGTCCATTGATATAATCATTACATATGGATTAATCCTCCATAGACTGTTCATTCTAAATCGGGAAGTTACCGTTAACCCTCTTTAGAACCTCTTATCCTTATTTACCATTAACCCTCTAGTGATCAATTAATTCATACAACTCACTGGTAGCTAATTAGTGTAATATGAACTCCATGGATCGATCAGTTTCTAGGATTAACAAATAAGGGAACTGTCTATCTACTTCCAGAAATGGAAGGAATGGATTCCGTATCTGTGATAACACAGACTACTCACTCAATCCAGTACAATGCCAAGATGGGGTAATTCAGATCACAGACTCGGTGTAATCCTTAACCGTCAAGTCAAACCTCATACTGATTCAAGTAGTTGACTGTGATCACCTCAGGATTAAGATATATCCATAAATATGATCATCGATTGATTCGATAAGACTTCTCGATTACGGAATTATATCGTGACCTCTAATCAAATCGGTCCAGCCCTATATGATATATCTATCATATATAAATGCCCCACTAGGTTCTCTTAACCGAAAGTCCGGATAAGACAATCACACCTATTGTGTTCTGGACGCATTAATAGCACGTTAAAGGAGAGACCCGATACTCTCGATTAACTTCACTACGGGCTAATTGTATTTTAAGTACATGTTCACTAACTCAATCCTCCCGTGTATATCCCATACACCGAGTTAAGTGATTACATAAACGATATACTTTAGGGTTTTCTGTAGTGTAAATACTATTGTCACATCGGTGAATATGAGAATAATAAATATGAATAATAATATCATTTCATTTATTAAATAAAACAATTACAAAAATTGTCTTTCGGGCATAACACCTAACAATCTCCCACTTGCACGAAAGCATGTGAATAATTTTTTTAGAGCACACCCTATTATTTAAACTACAACAAACTACATCTCCCACTTGCTTTAAAGCAATGGAGACCCATCCCGTATTCTAGTACCCATTAAGCATATCATAACCATTGCAGATGACAAAGTATACTCCAAGTATGTGATGACGGTCAAATTATACCCGTAAAAGTCATCAACGTTGACCTTAAATCAAGATTAATAATATATATTTCGTATTAAATCACATGTTTATATTTATTATTTAATGTTAAGTGATTATTAATATGATATTTGGTATTTAGCCGTTTTCATTATTAAAAGCTGATTTATTGTGCGATAATTATTGATTTTGTAGATCACGACAAATCGGAAGGATTAATATTGCTCAATCAATGATCTCAAGATAATGAAGGAAGGAAATCGGAGCATTAAATGAGAGATTAATCGGATCAACATGCAAGCGTGCAGTGGGGAGCAAGACAGATGAAAAAACGTGTAGAATGGGCAATTTTTAGGTTCGGTCGACCGAGCCATCACACTCGGTCGACCGAGGCTCAGGTTTCGGTCACTTTTAGGGTTTTATCGAGTCTATCTTCTAGAACCTCCCTAAGTCGGCAAAACCTCCTATATAAGCAGCAGCTTCGAGAAATTGTAAAACACACCAACATATACCTTAGAATATCATTCAATAAAATCACTCTATTCATATCTTGATTCAATGTAGAATAATTTGAGGGTTTCCAGAGTTTAAGGGCTGAAAATTATGTAAGCCTTTATTTTCTGTTTCTTTTCTTTTAAGTAATTAATCCCTTCCAATTATGTTTTATCGTTTGAGTTAGTTAATTCATAGCTAGATGATGTAGATCTAGGCTATGACGTTAGGGATGTGGCGACGCCTTGTCTATGAGGATCCCATAACCTACGTCATATACTTAGTATTTATTCATGAATCTGCTTAGTTTAATTAATGCGTATCTATGTTAATTTATATGATTGCTTTACGAATTACTGTTTAATCTGTTCTGTATGATGAAACACTGAGAGATATATTCTAGGATGTAATCTGGGGATGAAATCGTTTGGGTGACCGAATGGAATCATTCGGTCGACCGAGGCCTTACACTCGGTCGACCGAGCCCCTATTTGTCTGTTAGTTAGTCCGCCACGTCTTTATGGTAGGTTTAGCTTAGTAGGATTTATTATCTCAGTAGGTATGGCCACGGCTACGTTGCTCGTCAGTTTTAATTAGCGTACGATTAGGAAATACCAATATAGGGCTCCTAGGTCGGCTCATGAATGATCTTCCGGGGCTTTCAGCGAGATCTAGGTAGGTTTTGTATTAGGGAATTGACGTCACCTAGTTATACGTGGTTCGTAAACTAGCATGAGACCTAAAAGGTAATTGTTAGTTGGACGAGGGCTTGAGCGATCGTTTAGGAAGTATAAGTACGCCTAACCATAGGAATGTTGCCTAGACGAGGTGTACGATTAATATCGGCATCCTTAGAGTCGTAAGCGTGTGAGTTATATGAGATGGAGGCACCAAAAGGCGAAGTCACGTAACAATATCACAGTGATCTAGCCACCTACCGGTGCTAAGTCAAGTTAAAGAGGATGACTCCCGTAGCCAATCTAAGATAGATACAAACGGATTGACAGTTAATAAGTTCAGTTTATTATATAAATTATCTAGGTCCAAACGATAAAGACTATAATTGGGGAGGTTAATTACGTTGTGTCGAGTCGTTTCTTTACTTTTCTTGTCCTATGTTGGTCGTAGACCGCCTTTATGTCCTTGACATGTATAATTAATTGTTTATATATGAAATGACCCACAATTGGTTCCTTGTGGGATCGACCTTGATTCACTATAGCTATACTACGATGGGCCTAGTCCTCTTGCTAGTATTGGTTTATGGTGGTCAAGTATTTTATAACCTGATTGACCACGTCATCAAGTTTTTTGGCGCCGTTGCCGGGGAACCAACGGTCAATTTTATATATAAATAATTTTCTTATTCATGTCAAGTTTTCTGTTTTAGAGTCAGTTTTTACGTTTTGAGTCCCTCTGGTTGTCTGCTCTGTGTGACTTCGTGTTTCTGTTTATCCCCGTATGTTTAATCCGTAAGTCTGATAGCAGCATGGGAGACCATGTTAAAATCAGTCTACGGTCTGTTTTGTTTTTCTTTTGTTTGCAGAAACCAGGGAAGCAATAATCCAAGTCAATAATTTTTCAAGGGCGCTGAGAAAACAACCCAACAACATGTGGAGCTACGAATCTACAATGGGAAAAGCAATGGAAGCAATACCTTTAAAGCACCAAGATGGCTCCGGAAAAAATTTAAGGCTTAAATTCTTCGTGGTACAATGTTGAAGGCAAGGTACTACCATTTTTTTTTTGCTTATGTTTTACTACCTTGTGGTTTTTTTGAGCATAAGTTAGCCTATAAATAAACCTTAGTATGAATCTTGGCCCGGAGTTGGTTTGTAAGATTAATTTTATTAGTGTCGAAGGTTTTGCCCCATATCTGTCTCATCTAGAGGGTGTAAGGAAACATGTAAGGAAGCAGTGAATAAAGAGTTTCTCGTAGTTCTGTTAAAATCTCATTGTCCTATGCATGAGATTGCTTCTACTGGCCAGGGGAGCAACAAATTGTGTAGTTTAAGCATTCACAATCTAAAGAAGACGTCGAGTTTTGAGAGAACACCATCTTCTAATTTCGTTGAGTTTTATGGTGATGGCTTCTCGGTGAACCCACCTTAAACAGACACGAGATTACGCTTTGGGTGACAATTTAGGAATCGGAGACTCTTAGTACATGGGTTCGGAAATGGTCTAACCATGGCTGGGCGAGTTCAACCGAGCTTCGGCTCAATCAACTCCCCTCCACGTGTGATGTACGTTACAGCAGTTCAACAAGACTTAGCATAGCCGATAAGCCTTCGGGCTAAACGGGGCTTATCTTGACGGATTGGCCTGAACTGTCACATATGTTCCAACGAATAAGACGGCATAGGCTTGCCTACATAACCGACCTTATTCGGAGTACTTTGATTCATTGTTTCTTATTGTCAAGGCCAAAACCGTAATTAGTAACCGTAATTCACTAATTCCTAAAACGAGAGCCGAGGTAAGAGCTTTGGATAAATGGTATGGATAAATGTCGTTTCCTAGGTCTCACAACCAAGGGAAGGGTATTAATCCGCAATAGCGACAAGCCCACCTCTTATAGTGCGCGAAGGGTTAAAGTCTCGTGATCCGAGAATGATAACTGACAAGGATAATTTTTGGAAAGTCGAGCTGAGGACTTTAAACTCAGAACTACTTCTTTAAAACCCTTAGGATTTCTTTTTAGGATTTTAGGTTTTGTTTTCTTTGAGTCCAATAAGAGTAACGTGACATATGTTGAGGTTTTTTATTTTGCCGTGTTCCGATGGCCATTGGGCTAAGGATGTGCAAAACTTTTTTACTCAATATAGGCCACGTGAATTAGAGTTTCTTAGGAGAGTCGAGAAATTGCTAAAGAAAAGGAAATTTAGCAATCAATCTTAAGATGGAAGCATTAAGAGAGCTTGAGAATTACTGAAAATGTAACAGAGAATGATTGGTGCGAACAAGAACAATTTTGATCAACTTCCAAAACCTTTTAGAATGGTGATCCAAGTGAAAATCCAAAGTGATGTGCAATTCATTCTGCAATTATCCTTACCTTTCCTTTTACACTTTTTTACCTTCAAACTTTTCGATCCTCTCACTAATCTGCCCCAACAGTTCACATTTCTAACCATTCTTTCATCGCCTCTCTTTCTTTCCATCCGTTTCACTCTCCCACCCTACCCAATCCCTTATACAATACCCACCCAAAACACAATTTCTTACCCACCCTTTATCTTTTCTTACCATCCTTATATATCTTTTTCTAAACCCGTCATACTCTCAACCTCCATTTTGTTTACATAATACCTATGTGTTGCGGAATTCGAAATATTGCTAAGCTTTAATGATTATCTTTTATCGTTTTGATTTTCAAGATCCTAGTTGGGGTAAGTGTAGCTCTGACCCTAGCTAGATTGTAAAGGTTTTTGGTTCGATCAAAGTACAACTTATCTTTCTACCGGAAGTTTTAATTTTCACATTTTTTCCGTCTATTCCGGCATTTCTAGATGATAAGTTTTGTTCTGAACTATCACACCAATCAGACCTTGTTGATGACGGTTATGACTTTTACGTGATACATTGGGTTATTAGTAATTTCGAGGAGTAGCTACATCTCCCTAAGTTGTTGACATCCAATGCCAATAGGTCGCATTCAATCTGTTATACCTTACCAAGTTTCTCTTCTCCTTGATTGAATACTTTTTCGATCGAGTAACCCTCGTGTTTTCCCACGTCGGGTAATGCTTTTTGATCTTTGTCTTCTCCACCCAGTTTTAAGAATATTTAGGCGGTGGAGGTTGTAGATGAAGACCACCATCTTTAGTTGCTTGTTTATTTTTCTTTCTATTTAGTATTTTTCTTTTTGGTTTCCCTTGTCTTTTGTTGTATAAAATAAAGTGGCTTAAAATGTTTTTCGGTATTCATACCTACTTACTGCCACATTATTCTATAACTTCCATAGACATGGTGTTATTAACGGTTTCGTGGAGTTTGTCTGCTTATACAGGTTTTCACTTGCTTCTCCACAACGTGCTGACATTTACTCCGATATTGTTCCTTTACTTGAGAGCCGTTTCCAGAGCTAAGTCTTTTTCTTAAATTCTCATTTATTTTGTCATTGAGGACAATGCCATGTTTAAGTGGGGGGTAGGAGACTTAGCTATGTTATGTTATGATTGAAATTTGAATGAAACGGTAGAAAAATTGAAAAAATTGAAAATTTGAATAAATACCATATTATTTATCTCGTACCCTTAGAATTGTGAGTTCCTAGCCAAGAATTGATAGGAAATGAACCAAGCTGCGTAAGTACGTGATCATTTTATACTTATGCTAAGTAAATTTAAGGATATTCATGCTGGTTGTTGCGAGTAGTTATTTATTATTCAATTACTCAATAAATGAATCGAGTTATACCGCGCAATTTATAAAAAAATTGAATATATTGTGTACATTGCATAGATGATTGGTTATGCCTACCTAGTGTCAATATCTATCTGCTGAGGTATTCTTATATTCTTACCAACAAAAGCGGAGTAATAAGCTTGAGACGTACCTGTGTTTTAATAAAATGTTAAACACTGGGCTTGTAGTAACATTACCAAAGTAGCCTTGCGCTTGTGGTAATATTCAATGCGATATTTGATCTAAGATAGGGGGATACTTTAAAAAGTTTTCTTCCTTGAGATTTATAGTATTTGAAAAATATGAAGATATGAATTGAAGATATTCAACTCTTTAAGAGGCTTTGAGTAGTACTCGGTCTCCAAGTCCAAAAACCCTATAGATACGCTCTTGCTTATTGCTCTAGTGCTTAAAAAATTTAAAGGCTTGAGAAGTATGAATGCTGAGGTTGGTAGGTTGAGAGTACGAAGTTGGCATAAACTCTAATCTTGCTACGAAAATATAAAACTAAATGCACATGCACACATCACTTCGATTCATAGTAAGTAGTGAATAATGGATATCTTATGAGCATGACTAGTATGAGTTGACTTGAGTTTCTTGTGTAAGTATGATTTGACCATAGAAAGTGTTGTCTTGGGGAATGACTTATTGATGCTTTGTTCGGGACGATCAAAGTCTAAGTGGGGGGTAGTTGATGACGGTCAAATTATACCCGTAAAAGTCATCAACGTTGACCTTAAATCAAGATTAATAATATATATTTCATATTAAATCACATGTTTATATTTATTATTTAATGTTAAGTGATTATTAATATGATATTTGGTATTTAGCCGTTTTCATTATTAAAAGCCGATTTATTGTGCGATAATTATTGATTTTGTAGATCACGACAAATCGGAAGGATTAATATTGCTCAATCAATGATCTCAAGATAATGAAGGAAGGAAATCGGAGCATTAAATGAGAGATTAATCGGATCAACATGCAAGCGTGCAGTGGGGAGCAAGACAGATGAAAAAACGTGTAGAATGGGCAATTTTTAGGTTCGGTCGACCGAGCCATCACACTCGGTCGACCGAGGCTCAGGTTTCGGTCACTTTTAGGGTTTTATCGAGTCTATCTTCTAGAACCTCCCTAAGTCGGCAAAACCTCCTATATAAGCAGCAGCTTCGAGAAATTGTAAAACACACCAACATATACCTTAGAATATCATTCAATAAAATCACTCTATTCATATCTTGATTCAATGTAGAATAATTTGAGGGTTTCCAGAGTTTAAGGGCTGAAAATTATGTAAGCCTTTATTTTATGTTTCTTTTCTTTTAAGTAATTAATCCCTTCCAATTATGTTTTATCGTTTGAGTTAGTTAATTCATAGCTAGATGATGTAGATCTAGGCTATGACGTTAGGGATGTGGCGACGCCTTGTCTATGAGGATCCCATAACCTACGTCATATACTTAGTATTTATTCATGAATCTGCTTAGTTTAATTAATGCGTATCTATGTTAATTTATATGATTGCTTTACGAATTACTGTTTAATCTGTTCTGTATGATGAAACACTGAGAGATATATTCTAGGATGTAATCTGGGGATGAAATCGTTTGGGTGACCGAATGGAATCATTCGGTCGACCGAGGCCTTACACTCGGTCGACCGAGCCCCTATTTGTCTGTTAGTTAGTCCGCCACGTCTTTATGGTAGGTTTAGCTTAGTAGGATTTATTATCTCAGTAGGTATGGCCATGGCTACGTTGCTCGTCAGTTTTAATTAGCGTACGATTAGGAAATACCAATATAGGGCTCCTAGGTCGGCTCATGAATGATCTTCCGGGGCTTTCAGCGAGATCTAGGTAGGTTTTGTATTAGGGAATTGACGTCACCTAGTTATACGTGGTTCGTAAACTAGCATGAGACCTAAAAGGTAATTGTTAGTTGGACGAGGGCTTGAGCGATCGTTTAGGAAGTATAAGTACGCCTAACCATAGGAATGTTGCCTAGACGAGGTGTACGATTAATATCGGCATCCTTAGAGTCGTAAGCGTGTGAGTTATATGAGATGGAGGCACCAAAAGGCGAAGTCACGTAACAATATCACAGTGATCTAGCCACCTAACCGGTGCTAAGTCAAGTTAAAGAGGATGACTCCCGTAGCCAATCTAAGATAGATACAAACGGATTGACAGTTAATAAGTCCAGTTTATTATATAAATTATCTAGGTCCAAACGATAAAGACTATAATTGGGGAGGTTAATTACGTTGTGTCGAGTCGTTTCTTTACTTTTCTTGTCCTATGTTGGTCGTAGACCGCCTTTATGTCCTTGACATGTATAATTAATTGTTTATATATGAAATGACCCACAATTGGTTCCCTGTGGGATCGACCTTGATTCACTATAGCTATACTACGATGGGCCTAGTCCTCTTGCTAGTATTGGTTTATGGTGGTCAAGTATTTTATAACCTGATTGACCACGTCATCAGTATGCCGTCGTAGGATAGGTCAGTGACTCGGGGAGTACCTACATCTAAATGTCATGGGTCTTAATGATTAGTCAGGGTGTCGGCTCGAGACGATCCGTAGAATCGAAACGTTACCGGTCCATCTAATCATGTGGTACTTTCCCAATATGCTTTTGACCTCTAGTGATTTCGAAAATCCTTATAAGCTACCCCTTCATCGTTTGCACAATGATGTGGTATCGGCTTCCAAATCTAGAATCACTCCCAGATATGAAAAGGAAATCCTTAAGCTATATCGCCTCTCTAGCCACTACAAAAGCCGCTAATCACCCAACTAGTTAAAGTCGAGTTGGCGTTGCTGGATTCCTCCAGGCAATAGCTTCAACACAAGAGTAAACACTGAGCCCGAGATCGACTTAACGATCATCCTCAATCTGACTTAAAGTCAAAATCAGTGTATCACACATATCCAAGTTCACACATGAATATGTCCGCATATTATTCCTCGATCTCTCAAGATACTAAAGGACATACTAAACTTGCTTTGTTAACCGCCGAATCTAAGAGTTGACGTTCAATAACCTGACCATCTCTTACTAGAAAGAGAATCTATCCCATTTCTCTTGATCCGAAGATTTTGAGAGTCATTCCTGAGGCATAGGGTAGAACTTCCTCGTTGAATGTTGCATACACAGATGCATCATCTTAACCAATAAGATGGATGGGAAACCAGTGATTGATTCTAATGAATTCGACCGAGTCAAACTCTTTAGAATGTTGTCCAAATCTCTGTTGCAGAGAATTGTGGTATTGTCAGATTCTGACTTCAGATAACACACCCATGTTGATTCAAACTGGTGCAGTGTTATCCTTCACAAACACTAATGTATATATTCACTACTGTACTAACATTGATATCCAGTCTACAAGACTTATCAATATTCTGGTCAAATCCACATATTGTAGAATTATATGACCTCCAATGACCGAGAGGTTTGCTTTTTATCCACAAAGGACATAAGCCTTGACAGTCATCCTGTCATAAGTTCATAAGGAAATACCCTTTTGTTCCGAATGAATCCAGACTCCGTTTGTTTGGCAAGAAAAGTCTCAGGGAATCACCCCTATTTTCTGTTTTTGAACGAAATCATGCAATACTAAGTGGTAAGAGAGTCCAAGGTCTGATTACCTCTCTACTTCTTAGGGAATTACCCCTAGACCACTCAATCTTTGCTCTGAAAGATAAACTTTCCTATTCATTCTACTCTTTTCCGTGTAGATCCAATTACTCCCACTGGGCATGAGACGCTCAGGTGGTTCTACAAGAGCATGAACAGAACTGGAGTACCGAACTCCATTCACAGGGTTATGGCTATTAAACCAACCTCTATTATCAGAATCCTATCCTGCTCACAAAAGAGCCATAGGTCATCAATCGATCCTCAGACTACAAAGTCCGCAGAACCCGTAATGGGTAATGGATAAACCATACTCCCAATACGTACTGGGTGGATCGAAATTCTAATCTAGTTTAGTAGTATTAAGTGTTATCACCAACAACCGATGTTGGATGTGGTGAAAAGATATATCACGAATGGTCATTGACCGAACGTATGCGCGAAATTTCCAGTCTTACCTTCAAGCACCGTGTGCTAAATGCTTATATTTATGGAAGTGGGGTGAACCGAATCCATACCTTATCCGTAAATTCTAAAGCATTTTGTAGGTAGACTTCTCGGTCTTACATTTCAATGTAAACCGTTATTTCGCTTCCAATATCTTTATTGAGTTAAGCAGTGTATTGTAGCACATCTAAAACTATATAAGGCAATTTAACGGTTTCTCACTTAGTGAGAACATGTCACAATAAGGCAGGCTGAGCATCAGTCTCGAGGACTATGAATGGCCTATTCCGAGTATAGAATACTCTATCTCTGTTGAAAACAGAGAAACCTCAATATATTTTGGATAAATTAACCGGAGTGTTTGAATAGTTATCAGACAAGAAGTCACTACCCGGATGTTCCTACTAGCTTGTATCTTTCATCAGACCCCGAAGGTCATCATGAACAAGCTATGTTACTTCTTTATAACCATTATCCTTTCCCGATTGAAAGGAAACTTAGTCATTGAACCTTTGAGACAATATAACCAGACTGGGAGAAAGGAATCACCCTAAGCCAGTCTTCAGGTCTTGTCTTTTGGGGACTATGCACTAACTATGGAATATGAAGAAGCGTTTATCTAAATATAGAAACCAATTGCTTTTAATAGTTCTTAAGATGTGTTTTATATACATATTTCAGCAGTTCTAAGTGGTTTTTGACTTTATCAAACAAAAGTCCGAGTCTTGAATTCGTACTACAAATGGTATATTCACTTTCTATACGACAAACAAATTATCGAATAGAAGCTAAATCCATTCGTTCCAACGAATCTTAAACCGAAAATAAATTTTCCGCGATATCCAATGATTGAATCCGAGATTCATTTCCTTATATCACTCCCACTATTCTAGCTAAAATTAACTGCCCGTTGTTTACTCCTTTAATCGTTAAATGCACCGCTACCTTGTTCTTCCAAAGAACTTAGCTCGAGAAAATCGCCAAGGATTCATAGGTTGGTGATCCAAAATCACTGTCCTTATCCTATAATTTTCAGTTAATTAATTTTCGGTTCAGCCTTAAAGTTTTCTTAGTTTAGATGACTAACACTTTTAGACATATTCTCCCATTCTTGACTTTCCGTGAATGGAAACAGTCTTGAACCAGCGGTTCGTTTGAGTAGACACTACTCTTGAACCGTGGGATGTCTATTTCGAGTGTTACTCGTCGGGACTTCTCGGATTTTTAATATACCGGAAAAAACAACAAATCATAACATTAAAGCTCCCACTAGTTTATCGGTTCCAAATACCGTCTAACGAGCAATGCTTTATTTTTATGATTTTCCGATTTTTTTCGATTAGAAAATCTTTCGTACATAGTTCCAATGTTTCCAGAAAAACAACAAATCATAGAACTCCCACTAGTTCATCGATTCCAAATATCGTCCAACTAGCAACATTTCATGACTTTCCGGTTTTTCAATTAGAACGGTCACGTGTGTAGTCAGTTACACTTTTCTAATGTTCTAGAAAAACAACAAATCATAAAGCTCCCACTGGTTCATCGATTCCAAATATCGTCCAACTAGTAACACTTCATGATTTTCCGATTTTTCAATTAGAAAATTACTCGTGTAATCACTACACACTCAAAATTCACTAGAAGAATTTCAAAGTCCGAAATCACCTTTGATCAAACTAAGTTTGTCTCCCGTTTGACACGAATGACACTAGTGACATACCTATATGTCACTCTGGCTTTTAAAAGGCTTAAGAGAAAATATCGCTTTCGAAAAATAATTGCATTATCGATTAACTAGTTCAACGTCCTAGTTACTTTCCACTTTTTAACGAAGTCAATACTAGTCAATTATTAATTTTTAAGCAATTTAGTAAGGGATATAATGCTGTAAATAAAATGACATATATTAATTCAAGTTTAACACTACTATATAAGTTTACTTTAGGAATTGCAAACTAAAAATAAGTCTACTCTACCATTCCAAGGTTTCAACCTCGCATCTCAGTGCCGCCTTAGGGTAGGTCAAAGAGATGATGGTTAAATCGAGACAATTTCATCAATGAATAACCTGTGAGAATCGAACATCCCACGAGAATCGAACATCCATTGACTACCTTCCTTTTTTAGCCTAGATATTATCAAGAATATCCTTTATGAGTGTGACCTACTATATCGGATCTCTTAGGTACGCCCCGAGTATGCCGTCGTAGGATAGGTCAGTGACCCGACGAGTACCCGGAAATCCTATCCTTTCGGAGACCAAGCCATGAATGTTGATAGGGGTGAACACCATCCTTAGGGGGACGAAATCAAAGCGCCGCAAGGCGTCACCCTTCTCTCACTTACTTGTATCTATAGTAGAGGCCGTGGGGTTGGCTGTCGCCTCCCCCGCTCCCACTCAATATTTTGGAAGTGGTGGTGGGTTAACTAACCACGTCTTTTGATGTTAACATAAAAGCACATCAAATCAAGGATTCCGAATGGTGTCGGTAACGTAGGCAAGCCTACCCGTCCTATTCGTTGGAACATATGTGACAGTCGGACGAAGTCGGGTCAAGAGAGCCCCATTGAGATAAGAAGGAATCACCCCTCCGCTCGCCGGTGTAGCTTAGTCTTGCCGGACCCCCGTGCATACATCACACTAGGAGGGTTAAGTCGGTCGAGCCTAGCTCAGTTGACCACCCAACCTATAGGCGAACCGTTTTTATCCAAAATTTATTGTTCTTTTACCATCATTCAATCTCGTAGACACTACGAATCGAAAACGTGATCTCATTTGGGCTTTTACGGCGGTTCACCGAGAACACACACCGAAAGGCTTAACGATTTCATAACCCGTCCTCGGATCTTTAATTAGTTACTAAATTAATTAATTACCACGTATTAATTAAATTTCAACTAATTACGCGAGTTTGTATACATGCCTATTTTAATTACCAAAATTAAAATTCTACATGTATGCATGGAGTGGATTTATGATATGATGCATGTCATGTCAATTCCGATTTTATATCTATTTTATGATCAAACACATAAAAAATAAATTGCGGAAAATTTAACACCGAGATGGATCGTTGGTACCTCCGACTAACCTATTTTCTAAGGAAAAGTAAAACTAATTCTAAGTCTTCAAATCTCGATCGTCGATCTTGATCTTGATGAAACTTCCGGATCTCGAACCTTCGATCTCAACACGAACCACGAACGAAGAGGAGAGGAGGCCGTAATTTACCAATATATTAAAAATATATCTATATTATCAAATTGTTTTTTTTTAATAACAGGCCCTCAGCCAAAGTTAATGAAAAGGACTTTTCTTTTCTTCTTAACGGCTGTTATGCAAATATATATATTTTTTTTGTGCGGTCAAACCTTGCGGCCAATTCTAATGCATTAGGTTACAAGGAAAAAAAATTGGTTCCGCCAAAAAAATTGCCGACGATGGGAAAACAAAATAATAATTAAACAATTCGGCCTTCTCCCGTTTTTACCTTTTTGATGATCTTCAACACCATCATCTTCGTTGTCTTAGACCCGGATTAAAATTAAAATTACAAAGAAGCCATCTTTACAATTTTCGAGTTTTATAAAATTAAATTACAAGTCCTATGCTCAAGTGCTAATCAAAAGAGCTACAAAATAGATCTACGGGTAAACAATACCAACCCCAATCCATCTCTTCAAACCACAACAATCGCAACATAAAAAATATAATGCATCGGCCCCAAGAAAAAAATTGGGACAAAAAATCTACATGTTTACCACTCCTAGATCTAATATTTTATACGTATAAATATAGATCACCTTGGCGACTGATACCACTGTTAGTAATATCATCCGCAACGGAAGCGATTTAAGGATCTAGATCTATAAATTACACGTAATAAAATAACTAGATCTACTCTACAAGGGGGTTGTAGAACATACCTCTTGGATCTCAAAATCCAAGTAGAAGAACCGCAATGGAAAGAACAAACGAAGGTATGAAGAGCACCACGATCTTCCGCACGTGTGATCCAAGCAACTCCCGGTGGAAGGAAATTCTCGTATCAAATCCTCCCGATATGCTACCCGGAAAACCTCCAAGATTTTCCCCTTCTCTCCCCTTGGCCGAAAATATTTTCCTTCTCCTCTCTAAGAGGTGAAGTCGAAATTTATGTGTAGTAATAAGGCTTGGGAGAACTCTTTTTATATAGGAGAGTAATCATTGTCCTCCAATGATTTTATTATGCAAATAAATAAATCAAATCAAATAAAAATAATCCCATAATATTCTAAAACAAATCTAGAATAATATTATCTTTATTTCTTACCATAAATATTTATCCAATAAATATTTTGTGCACATGTCTTATTTATCAAGAAAACTAATTTCCCAACAAATAATCATCTAGAAATTGCGCCACCTTAAACCCTAGGTATTAAGGGCTTCCACGCATTTCACACTTGGGCCAAGATTTTGAAAAAATGTCTTTTTCACATTTTTAATTATTTAGCCCAACTAATTTAATAGTTCACTAAACAATTAATTCACATATCGTTTTAATTAAATTCTAATAAGAACTAAATTAATATTATTAGGATTCGACGTCCGAGAATAGCTATCCTAATTGGAGGCACGTCCGGACCATGGGCTAATAATCAGCGTCTCCGATAAATCAAATAAATAATTATCTTACGAACAGAATAATTATATTCGATAAATCAATCACAGGAATATGCCACCATAATCCCGTGACTGCACTCCTCCGATTATAAGATTATATTTATCTCCTCACGAGAATGATAATGAGCGTCCATTGATATAATCATTACATATGGATTAATCCTCCATAGACTGTTCATTCTAAATCGGAAGTTACCGTTAACCCTCTTTAGAACCTCTTATCCTTATTTACCATTAACCCCCTAGTGATCAATTAATTCATACAACTCACTGGTAGCTAATCAGTGTAATATGAACTCCATGGATCGATCAGTTTCTAGGATTAACAAATAAGGGAACTGTCTATCTACTTCCAGAAATGGAAGGAATGGATTCCGTATCTATGATAACACAGACTACTCACTCAATCCAGTACAATGCCAAGATGGGGTAATTCAGATCACAGACTCAGTGTAATCCTTAACCGTCAAGTCAAACCTCATACTGATTCAAGCAGTTGACTGTGATCACCTCCGGATTAAGATATATCCATAAATATCATCGATTGATTCGATAAGACTTCTCGATTACGGAATTATATCGTGAACTCTAATCAAATCGGTCCAGCCCTATATGATATATCTATCATAAATAAATGCCCCACTAGGTTCTCTTAACCGAAAGTCCGGATAAGACAATCACACCTATTGTGTTCTGGGCGCATTAATAGCACGTTAAAGGAGAGACCCGATACTCTCGATTAACTTACTACGGGCTAATTGTATTTTAAGTACATCTTCACTAACTCAATCCTCCCGTGTATATCCCATACACTGAGTTAAGTGATTACATAAACGATATACTTTAGGATTTTCTGTAGTGTAAATACTATTGTCACATCGGTGAATATGAGAATAATAAATATGAATAATAATATCATTTCATTTATTAAATAAAACAATTACAAAAATTGTCTTTCGGGCATAACACTTAACGCTACATCTGTGTCTGGAAGTCTCAGCTGAGTGAAGTCAGCTAAGCATCTGGTGAACATGTCTGAGGTGGAGTTCCCATCTAGAGTTAAGTCTTATCTGGAGAAGTCTCACCTGAAGTCTGTTATGTTCACATCTGGTCAGCTCAGAATCAAAATCTGCAAATCTGTTTGGTTGAAGTTGAATCTGAAGAACTCGGCTGAGGTGATTACATCTGAATCTGGTAATCACATCTTGTTTGGTGATCAAGTCTGAATCTGTTGATCACATCTATTCTCAACTCAATCAAGTCTGAATCTGTTAATAGCATAGAATCTCATCTGAATCTGGGAGGTTCTCATCTGATGTTGGTTTCTCATCTTGAGTTAACTCTCATCTGGAGGAATCACATCAGTAGATGTTAAGTCCGAAGAAAGAGGAGGAATCTGGTACAGTACATCCGGCATTGACGAATGCATCTGGTACAGTACATCTGGTTATACATCTGTTTGAACGAAAGTTCAAGTCAAAGGTGGAGATTGTTAGAAAATGTGACTTGACCTCTCATCCGATCCGGCCGAGTACTAAGTCATTTGAGTAATCAGCAGGGCTAAGTCAGCTGAGCAACGTCAGCAGGTTACGTCTGGTCGAATTAGTTGAGCTGAGTTCACATCCGGGGTATTTTAGTCAATCTGCTAGCAGGTCTTTATGTCGGCTAGGTCTAGGGTTTTGTGACTATCAATACTCATCTGTTGTAACCTAGAATAATTCCAGAAGCAGCTGCGTCAGTATCAGGAGCAATTGCGTATGCAATTGCAAGTCCGTAAAATCTCCAGTGATAATATATTCTCCTCGTTTTTGCCCGTGGACTAGTCGGTATATTGCCGGAAACCACGTTAAATCCTGTGTTATTGTTTCTTTGTGTGATTTATGATTTCTTGTTTATTCTTGATTATTGCAATCCATTTTTGATACCTGACGGTCCTGTTATAACATTTTTTGTTTAATTTCCTAAAAAAATTAGGTTAAAAAATTAATACCAATGAACCGTAAGAAATGAAAATTGATTATGGTCATTAGTTGCAGTTTAATTATGGCCCGATTTATTATCATCTTTCATTAATGAAGTTATTTATGTGATCTTTCATTAGATCCTTCAGTTTGTCATCTCCCCGTAACAAAGTATATCAATTACCACTGGTTTATTTACTGTAGTTTAATGTAATTTTCTTGATGGGTGAAAATTAACCGCGGTTTACTAAATTACAGTATGGGTCCCAGGTCTAGCCCTATAAGTAGCCTGCACACCATCAGTACAGACTCATTCAGTTTTTGGGAATAGACTGGAAGATATCATATTCATTCTCTGAAGGTTTAAAGGTTAGCATAGTAAGGATTTCTTTCTTTTGTGAAGAAACTTGAATTGTAATGGCTGGAGGTATGATCTATTTGATTTATGTTATTATTTCCGCTGCAATGTTGTCTCTGTTTTTTTATGTTAGAACTAACATGTGGTGTCAGAGGTTACTCAATCTGTTTGATTCAGTTTATGAATAACTGCGATTGTTGTTTTTAATTTTGTGTTACCGTGGAAAGTTGAATAGTGAAATATTATCATGCCAGCATGCGGCAATACATGGCTGGACAATTTGTATGTCACTAAAATATGCAATTTTCTTTTGTATGGTTATTTTCAGGATAATTTCTATAAAATTGTACATATATTCTAAGTATATGTATGGTATAAGATAATCTAGTTAGAGAGCCTTGTGTGTTATTCAAGGTACATATATTGATGTCAATTGTATATATTTGTATTGTTTTTCATGGAAGTGCAATGCATCCATCTGCAAACTCTTTCTGGCCAATCAAATTTTCATTTTTTTTATTAATATAATATTGGAATGACACAATCTGACAATACATATTCGAAGGTAAATGTTTTATTTTGGTGAGTTTTAAATTACCATATAAGTCATTTTAATATTATATTAATAAAAAAATGGGATGGGATGAAATGGCGAGTAGGGAATGGAGACTCGGTGTATGTATTTCATGACGCTTGGACAAGTCGGCAACCTTCGATCCGCATACCTTTTGCAGGGCATGAGCTCCCACCCGATTCCAAGGTGTTAGATTTATTCATTCCTCATTCCAGAGCGAGGGATGTGCAGTGGGTTCACCGGGTATTCAGGCCATGGGAGTAAGATGCCATTCTGGCGACCACCATAGCCCCTAGTGGGCATCCAGATAGGCGGATTTGGCATTATGATCGCAATGGAGTTTATACAGTTCGGTCTGGGTACTTCCTGGCCTTATCACTCTATCAGCCATCTTTTGTGACAGGGCCAGCTTCTTCGGGCGGGAAGAGTAAGAGTTGGAGGAGTTGTTGGCAGCTTCCTGTGCAGCCACGTATTCAGCATTTCTTGTGGAGGTGCCTGCATGATTGTCTCGCTACTGGCCAGGGATTACAGAGGAGGCAAATGAGGGATGGCCGTTGTCTGGCATGCGGGGAGGGTCTAGAAACTTTACGACATGTACTTTTCGAGTGCGAGATGACAAATAAGCTTTGGCAAGTGTCGCCATTTTATGGGATCTTTGAGCGCTTTCGTTCCGCTTCCTTTGTGGATTTCTTTATGCGATTAGTGGAGGATCAGGGTGTTAAGGGCACCGCGAGATTTGTGTGGCTCGCATGGGAGATTTGGAAGGCGCATTGCTCTGCGGTTTTCGATGATCAGGTTGTTTATGTCTCCGCGGTGTGTACACACTCTCTGGCAGCATCGGCGGAGTATGCAGAGGCTATTGAGGTTTATCGGACGCATGTCCCGCTCCATTCTTTGTCGATAAGTGGGTGCGGCCACCAGAGGGAGTTATAAAGGGCAATGTTGATGCGTCAATTACTGAGGCAGGAGCAGGGGTTGGAGTCATTTTCCGAGATTCTCATATGGGACATTTCTTCATTTTTTTGAATATCACTTCGATCCAGGAGACTCGGTTGAATATATGGAGTTAAAGGCTATTTCCTTGGCTTTGGAGGAAGTGCGTCATTTGGGGATTCAGCGCCTACAAGTAGAGAGCGATTGCTTGGCGTGTGTCTCGAGGCTCCGCAGACCTGTTGAAGATCTTACGGTCCATGGTTGTCTAGTACAAGACTGTTTGGCCATGTTATCTAGTTTCATATCTGTTTCCTTTACTTTTATTCGGCGTTTGGGGAATGTCCCTATGCACCTTTTAGCTCGACATGCTTTGTTAGTTTTGACTCGAACATCTTGGGGTACCTCGCCCCCGGTTGACGGTTTGGCCGCTTGTTTGGCGGATGTTGCTTAATAAAAGTACTTTTTTCTCAACAAAAAAAAAACCATATGTGTCGTACTAATATTTGCTAATTTTTCAAATAAACAACTTGTTTATGTTAAATTTTATGGGAAATCAGGGATAAGGACACAATCTGGAATATTTTTAAGTAACAGGACAGCTACATATTTTTTATAGGGAGAAGGACAACTGCATAATTTTTATAGCGAGAAGGACAAACAGTAAATCCCAAAAATCAGTGAATCTCCCCAGTGAATCCCGAAATCAGTGAATTTCGATAGTGAATCCCGAAAATCAGTGAATTTGGACAATGAATTATGAAAATTAGTGAATTTCGACAGTGAATTTCGGCAGTGAATTTAAATAGTGAATTTCAAACACAAGTGAATTTTGACAGTGGATAAATAGTTTTGCCCTCTATGCAAAAGTTTTAAAAGACTGTCATTCTACTCAATTGATGAAATATTTCTGTCATTCTCCCTCATTCCCCCTAAATTTTATTTGAGATAACATGTCTAACATTTATGGAATGCGAAAATATGTTTACTATTTGATGATTATTGTGTTTTATTCACGTTTAGTTTGTGGATTAAATAGTGAGATGTACTTTTGTTCATATTATGTCACATTACGGTACTTTGTTTTACACTTGAGAAAACCAAAGCATCTTAAGTGTTTAATGAGTATAAATATTTTATTACATTTTGTTAGTAATGAAATAATGACATATAATAATCACAATATGAATAGTGATTAAAACAAAATTTAATAATTTTATGGCAATTATTTTATAGGTAGTTATCATACCCCAAAAGGGAGATGACTATTTATAAGAATAATTGAGATAAAATAGGAGATTAAATTTATTTTGTGAGAGTGATTATCTATTTGTCTAAAGGTATAGGTGATTATTCTTGCTTATTTATCTACTAGTTTTATCATTTAGTTAGTAAATTCTATGCTAGTGTGCAACCTTTGCCTAAAGGTAGGTCTTGAATTTACTTTACAATTTGATGGTGTATGCTTCATTTCTTATATTTTTTGTTCTTGGTCATTGCAGTTTTTCCTACTACTGCTTTCTTTGATTCATCTAATGTTCCAATGCTATCTGGTGATAACTATTCTGAGTGGAAAGATCCTGGGCTTTTGACTTTAGGGTGCATGGACCTGGATTTGGCTTTTCGTGTGGACGAACCACCCGTCCCCACGTAATCTAGTACGCCAAGTGATAAGTTGGCTTATGAACGGTGGGAGCGATCTAACCGTCTCAGTTTGATGTTCATAATGTCAAAGGTTCCAAAGGCTGTTAGGGATACAATCCCCAAGGCCAATTGATAAGTCCACCATATGTGGTTATTCTTGGATCATTTTGGCCTGTTTTAATGCCTATTTTGTGATTTTCGTATGATAAATTGTCTTTTTGGACTAGATTACTGTTGTGGCTTTGATATTTTGCAGATATGATGAATCCGAGCATAAAAGGCAATGAAAACGAGCTAAAAAGGAGTCAAAATCATGAAGGCAAGAAGAATCACACCCAGGTGTGGAAGAATGGAACAGGGTGTGAAAAAATGCAGAAACTATCCAGATTTTCTACAGGCCAACGAAATGTTTTGATTGGTTGACACAACTTCCAACGTGATTTTCATGTTGATGGCGCAAATTTGGATGGATTTACACGCATATTTTTAGGGAATTTTATTTTAGGAGATAAATTACACAATTTAAATTAAGGAAAATTCCTATTTATCCTAAAATAATTCCCTTAAATTGAAAAAAGGATCATACACGCCAATATCATTCTTTTTAGGCGTGAATTGCAAAAAAAATCCCATCTACTATTTTTCTCTCAACTTTTGAAGAACAAGATTTTTGCTTAGGGCTCAAGAACGAAGAACGGATCATGAATTTCTTGATTTTATGATATTTGTGAGACTATTCTCTTTTCTCTCTCTTAATTTTCTTCCTTTTATTTTATTTTTTTCGTTTCACAATGCCTGAATCCATGATTTTTGTGATCTCTTTAATTATGCGTGAGTAGATTTAATTTTCTAGGATTAAGAGAGCCCGGTAAATGAATATATGAGTTAAAGATTCGGTCTTTCCTATTATTATGAATTGATATGCTTTTGTATTGATTTTGGTGTGCTATTTCGTATGAATTTATGAATTGATGGATCGTAAGATGGATTTCCATAGGTTTATATGAAGAATTTATTATCAATTAGGTGATGTACTGAAAGGTGAAGTTTAGTTGATAGGTTAGAACCCTAATTTCAATCAAGAAAATTCATGAGAGTGAAAGTTAATTGAAATTTCTTGTGGCAATATGAATAATGATGTTTTAATGGGTCTAGATTAAGTTAATGAGCAAGAAATCGGATTTAACATTAATTTAGGCACGATTAATAGTTGTTTGAAAGAATATTGTTAATCACTTTTTATTATTCGTCAACATAAGTAAAAATTCATAGTAAATGGAAAGGCCGTTGTAAAAGTCATATATTTGTTACCGTGGTAATCCGACATCCTAGAAGTTCTTCCAACTTGATCTTTAGCAATTTCTTGGACTTGCGTTGAGTTTTAAATAGGACCTTAGTTTAGTTATTTTATAATTCAAAACACCAAAATTTGATTAGTTTAGCTAATATAAATTGATAACCATTCGGTGATTGTCCCAAGTCACTGTGGGATCGACATCCTAAGTACTACTCGATAAGCCGTGCGCTTGCGGTAGCATTTAGTGATTATATTGAAAATCACACATCACCAATCGAATCACAGCATATATGAAATCAATTGAGGAACAATTTGTGAGCTTTGATAAGGCTAAGGCCGGCACCCTGATGAAAAGACTCTCCATTATGACATATGACAATAGAAAGAGTGTGCGCAAGCACATTATGGAAATGAGGGACATTGCTGCTAAGCTGGGTGCCCTGGATATTGAGATTTCTGAATCATTCTTGGTGCATTTCATTATGAACTCTCTTCCCTCTGAGTTTGGGCCGTTTAAGATCTCTTACAACGCACATAAAGAAAAATGGTCTCTTAATTATTGCTTGACCATGTGTGTTCAAGACGAAGAGAGGTTGAAGCATGAGACTCTGGAAAGTGCCCATTTTGTGTCTCATGTCAAGAGAAATGCCAAAGGGAAAGGCAAACATGTACTTGTCAAGAAAAATGACATGAAGGACAATTGTCGTTTTTATAGAATGGCAGGTCACTAGAGGAAAGATTGCCCTAAGTTCAAGGAACGGCTTGACAAGAAAGGTAATCTCAATTTTGTGTGTTATGAATCTCATTTTACTGAGGTTTCTGACAATACTTGGTGGATTGATTCTAGTTGTTAAATTCATATTGCCAAAACTATGCAGGGCTTCCTAAACATGATAAGACCGTTGGGAAGTGAGCAGAGTATCTATTCTAGAAACCAGATGCGCTCTGAAGTGGAAGGAGTGGGAACTTACAGACTCATTTTGAGATCTAGTTTTCATTTGGATTTGGAAAACACTTTTTATGTACTGTCTTATTCCAGAAATTTAGTTTCTGTATCAAGATTGTCACATTTGGTTTTGGATTTAATTTCCATGGTTCTGTTGTTGACTTTCTGAAATATAATAAAATTGTTGGTTCTGGAATTTTAGATGGCTTATTTAAATTTGAGCTAGACCCCATGTATGAGAATAAAATTCTATCCTTGCATACTGTTAATTCTAGCATTAAGCGTTGTATTGTCGATGAGAATTCATCTAGACTTTGACAAACGAGATTGGGTCATATCTCGATCGATAGAATTAAAAGGTTGGTGAATGATGGAATTTTGACATCTCTTGATTTTACGGACTTTGGGACTTATGTGGATTGCATCAAGGGAAAGAAAACCAACATTTCCACTAAAGGTGCCAAAAGAAGTTCTCAACTACTAGAGATTATACACATTGACATTTGTGGACCATTTCATAACACCTGCCTGAATGGTCAAAGATACTTCAAGGTATATGTATCTCTATCTTCTATTTGAGAAATATGAGGCAGTAGATGTCTTTAAGGTATTTGTTATGACGGATCGATCAAGAAGTGATAGTGATTGTGAGTAAAGATAATCAATTAACAAGTAAACAAACACAGAAACAAGAAGAAAACAGATTTAACGTGGTTTCCGGTAATGTAGCGACTACTCCACGGACAAACGAGAATATTTATTATCACATGAAAGTTACATCAAGTTACAATTAATACAGACGGTATTTATAGCCTTAGGAATCCAACCCTAACCGACTAAACAGCCAAACCAAGTAATGACTGAAATACCCCAGAAGTAACCTTATCCAAAACCGAAAACCATGCAGACGTGTTCCCCAAGTAATGCCGAGAACCAACTCCGCAGCTCTAACAGATGATCAGTCTGCCGACCTCCTTCAGCAGAACACCAGACTCAGTAGACACCTTCGTGCTCTGCTGACCACAACAGTTTTCTAGACTCTGCTGACTATCACACGCATAAGACAAACTCAACAGCATAGTTTAAGTCACCAGTACAAATATACACATTGACTTCAACTTCATACAGGCTGACTAGATGCACAACCAAGTGCCATATTTCCTCCTTTGTCTTCAGATATGAATACCTCAGCAGACCCCCATCTTCAGCTGAGTATTCCATGAATCAGATTAACAGCTTTGGATATTCAGGAAGTCCATACTTAACTGAAACTTGCCCCTTGGAACTAGTTTAGTGAACATATCAGCAGGATTGACATCAGTGCTGATCTTCTCCACTTTGACCCTCCTCTTATTCCTCAGAAAATGGTACCTAACATCAATGTGCTTGGTTCTTTCATGATGAACCTGATCCTTAGCCAATCATATTGCACTGAGACTGTCACAATACACCCTGGCTTGATCTTGATGCAGACTCAGATAATTGACTAGCCCTTTTAACCAGATTGCTTCCTTTGCTGCTTCTGTCATTGCCATGTATTCTGCTTCAGTAGTAGATAATGTCACTGTACCCTATAAAGTTGCCTTCCAACTTACTACAGAACCACCCAAAGTAAACACATACCCAGTTATAGATCTCCTGCTATCCACATCAGCAACATAATCAGAATCACAGCACCCTAGGACAAAACATTGAGTACCACCTCTATAAATGAGTCCAATATCAGATGTACCCCTAAGGTACCTAAACATCCTTTTTACTACTTTCTAGTGTTCCTTTCCAGGTTAAGCCATAAACCTGCTGACAACACTGACTGCCTGAGCCAAATCAGGCCAAGTACAGACCATGACATACATTAAACTTCCCACTGCACTAGCATATGGAACCCTTGACATGTATTCTTCCTCTTCAGCTGACTGTGGAGCAAACACTGCAGATAGATGTAGATTTGGTGCCATAGGAGTATCTATAGGTTTGGCTATTGACATGCCAAACCTGGATAGTATCTTTTCAATATATCCCTGCTGAGACAGGAACAACCTCCCCTGCTTCCTATCTCTATCGATTTCCATCCCCAGAATTTTCTTTGCATTCCCTAAATCCTTCATCTCAAATTCAGCCTTGAGCAGATTCTTCAGATTTTGAATATCAGACTTGTTCACAGCAGCTATCAGCATATCATCCACATACAAAACCAGATAGATGATTGAACCATCCTTCAACTTGTTGTGATAAACACAGCAATCATGTGGACTCCTGGTATAACCCTGCTGAATCATATAACTGTCAAACTTCTTATACCACTGTCTTGGGGCCTGCTTAAGTCCATACAATGACTTCTTCAACTTGCAAACATATCCTTCCTTGCCAGAAACTTGGAAACCCTCTGACTGAGTCATATATATTTCCTTATCTACATCTTCATGTAGAAAGGCTGTCATCACATCTAATTGCTCAAGTTCAAGATTCTGATGTGCCACTATTGCTAATAGCACCCTGATGGAAGTGTGTCTGACCACTGGAGAAAATATCTCTTCATAGTTGATGTATAACATTTATATGATAAAAATTACGATGTTTTATATACATTATCGACTCTTTTTATATAAAATATAAGTAATTATAACAGATAATCCTATAAAATATTAATAGCTATGAATAAATCTAAATACTATAAAAATCTAGTAAAAATGATAAAAAGTTATAAATTTTGTACCGGGTTAATAACCGGAGTGTCGTGTCAGATTCACGTGGGTATTTTTGGTATTTTACAGACCTTAGGTAAACCAAGACCCCGAGTGACGACACTTTTTGGAGTAAAATCATATCTTTTGAAGGAATAAAGGAAGTGCCACGAGATTTAAAGTTCAAGTGGATCAATGGTTCGTGACACCGTATCAAGTTATATTTTCGACGAACAAATGGCCCAGCAAAAAGGCATTTTCTGAAAAAGAAGTCTTCATGGAAGTTATAGATCTCCTCAAGAGCTTTCCAACGCATCTCGAATTATGTCATTTGGAGATCCAGAGCTCAAGTTATGATTTTATCAAGTTTCGGATTAAGATTGGAAAAAAATCTATCCGGATCGATCCGGATTTACCTCGGATCGATCCGAGGAGGCATAATGATTATCCAGCATGTGGCCCTGCAGAGAATATCCTGGGATAATATTTTTTATTCCCGGATCGATCCGCCCTTTCTCGGATCGATCCGGCTTGGGAAAAGTTGCCTATAAATAGGGCAGCATTGCAGGCACAAAAGGGGGTACCAAATATATTTTCTTCACCTCTTTTTAGTAGTAGTAGTATGTATATATATAGGCCTTATGCCATAAATAAAGTAGTATCGTTATAATGCTCGAGAAATTATCAGAAGATCAATGTTGTTGAAGTTGTTGTAGCATCCGGAAAAATACATCTTCTGATCTAATCGTTGTAATCGGGTAAAATTTCTAAAGTATTTATGTTTGTTTTGTCTTTTTTTATTTTCGTATAATGTTAGTAGGCTAAATCTAATAACTAGCCAAAGTTATGTAATCGTTTTATTTCGATCTTTTCGGTAAAGGAATGTTGTCTAAGTAAAATTGAATAAAATTGAGTTAATTGAATCTTTTTCTATTGATAAAGTTTGACTTGAAAGAATTCATAATCTAATTATGAATTGACACCTCGTAATTAAGTTATGAACTCGTTAATAGAAAAACCGGAAGGTAAAATTGGCCGAGTGAAAACGTGACAACGGAACCCAGTTTCCTACCCGGGGGCAGATTTGTCCTAAAAGATGAATCTTATTAAAATTTGTACTCAAGATCGTACTAATGTTAAATTCATCAGTTTAATTGAAACTTAAACCGGAAAGTTGAATCGGCCGGCCTTGACAACCGGAGCCTTTAAATAAAATTGACCGTTTGATGAACGGAATGACTCCTTTTTATTCAGAGGTAGAATCGTACTCGGGACCTGTTCAGAAAAACCGTAACAGTTGTGGACTTTGGACTGATGACAATGGACATATGACAATTTCACACGCTAATGTGAGGAGGAATTGTTAACCTTAGGAGTGCACCGTTTCATTTACTCAATTGAACCTAAAGATCGAGCACATTCCATTCACTGAAAAGATCGTATAAATCAATTATATAAACTTTGGCTAGTTCTCTAATAATATATTTGGCATCTATATATTTATATCTATATATATACTTTGCAACTTATGCACATCTATATATATTTATATATCTATATATATTATATTAGAATAACTTTTAAATTACGTATTTATTTTATGTTGACTAGAATAGTAGTGATCTGTGTTATAAAATTGCGGTTTAGATCGAGTTAATAACAGCTCTTTGGTGTTTAACCACACTTAGAAGAATTACAAAGTTCCCTGAGGATACGATACTCTGACTCACCATACTAGCACTACAGTTTGACCCGATACACTGTCGGTTAAGGACTGGTATTAGCACTAGAAAAGGCCACGTCAGCTTTCTGGCGCCGTTGCCGGGGAACGACGCTAATTTCTTTTTTGTGTCTATGGTTACTACTTGTATTGGCTCAAAATTCTCGAGAATAAGTCCACACTTTTCTTATCTCATTTCTATTTTTATTTTCGTCGGTACTTACCTTATAGGTAAGTCACCATTTTTTTTACTACTATCAATTTCGTGTTATTTTCTATTTTCGTTAGTTGATGACCAGAAGTGGTAAGGCCCCACTCACTCCTTATAAGCCTGACATAAACACTTACGAAAGGCAGTTAAGAGTAGAGAGAAAACGTGGTCATACTAGTCAGGGAAATCCTGACGAATCATCTTCAAACAGAAATACGAGAATGGCTGAAATCAGTGATGAAACACCTGAACAAGGGCTGGAACATGCTCTAGGGCATGGACAAAACCCTGTTAACCTTAATAATCAAAATAATAATAATAATAATAATAGAAATAATCAAAATCGGAACCAGAATAATCGTAACAACCCAGTAAACCCAAGGCCTATCTGTGACCAAACCATAAGAAGAAATCAGACTAATAATCCCATACTTTTACCTAATGAAGGAGCGAATAATTTCGAGATTAAATCTCATCTTTTTGGTTTAATTGACACAAGAGCCCAATTCCTAGGAGAAGATGATGAAGATCCGCATCATCATCTCTATCTTTTTGAAGAACTATGCAATACAGCCAAAAGTCAAGGTGCTCACAAGGAATTAACAAGGATGACTATGTTTCCTTTTTCTCTAAAAGGACGAGCCCGAGATTGGTTTATGTCTCTTCCACATCATTCACTTACTAGTTGGGAGGAGATTCAAACTGAATTTCTGAAACAATACTTCACTCCTGGACGGAATTTGGAATTAAAAGTCGAGGTTGCTAACTTTAGACAAGGATCTGAAGAAACGCTCGGGAATGCCTGTGAAAGATTTAAAAAATTGTTAAGAGCTTGTCCCGACCATGGTTATTCCTTAGATATGCAAATTCAACTCTTCTGTCGTAAATTAAGAAAAGATTCACGTGCTGATGTAGATCATGCATGTGGTGGTTCGTTAATGATGAGTGAAGCTCAAACAGTTTACGATGCTATAGAAAAGATTTCCAAAAATAACAGAATGTGGGAAACCGGTTCTAGCACCGGAAAAGTAGCTTTTGCAGGAGAATGTACGTCTAATACGGAAGTTCTAGCACATTTAGAAAATTTGAGTAGGAAATTTGATGGTTTACAACAGAATAAGAACCAAAGTTCAGAAAATAGTACACCAACTGAATACTCGAATCAGGATAATATGCCATTAGGGATTGAAGAACCAACAGGATACTCAAGAGAGGAGGTGAGTTTTCTTCAGCAGCATAGGAATTTAAACAATGCTTACTCAAACTCGTTTAATGCTATTAGAAAAGATCACCCTACTTATCGATGGTCTGAAAACCCTAGTAAGCAAGGACAACCGCCGTATCCAGTTCCATATAGGAACATGAATAATAATCAAGTTTATCAAGAAAACACGTCTAATCAGAATTTACAATCATTACCTAGATCCTATCCTCAACATACCACTCAAAGTATACCAGTAACTCAAAGTTCAACTCAGCCTGCAGAAGGAGTTGAAAAATGGGAAAAACTAATGGAAAATATGATGGGTGTAGTATCTACTCAAGCTAAAAATATAGAAACGATGGTGACTTCTATTGGTACAGTCACTAAGGACATGAGTTCAATGAAAACATCTATGAGTGGACATGATACCGGGATGAGAACGATAGAAGCCTCATTAAGGAATATGGAAGATCATTTGAGTAGGGAAGGTGAACGTAATAACAGCAGACCCCCAGGAGGATTACCAAGTAACACTGAAAGGAACCCAAGAGAGGTAAATGTTGTAGTTACGAGAAGTAGGAAGCTCAGTGGAAGTAATGGAGTTGAAAACTTTGGGAATAATGAAGTAGAAGATGACTTAGATGGTAAGAATGATGAAACTAAAGATGAACTTGAATTTACAGATGAGGAAGAAGAAATTATAGAAAATTTCTTGAAAAGAAATAAAAGTTCGGAACCTGAAAGTGAAAGGGAAAATTGGGTAAAAATCCCTAAGATTCTGAAAGATCCCATGGATAAAGATTTAAGGACTTTATTTAAGGAACATGTTAGAATGGAAAATAATGAAAACAAGGATGAAAAACAGGAAGAAATGAAGGAATCTGA
Organism: Gentiana dahurica var. dahurica; assembly: GCA_024500145.1. Taxonomy (NCBI): domain Eukaryota; kingdom Viridiplantae; phylum Streptophyta; class Magnoliopsida; order Gentianales; family Gentianaceae; genus Gentiana; species Gentiana dahurica. The sequence continues at coordinate 80,007,818 of CM044906.1, read as the reverse complement.
AGTAGAGATTGATTCAGGGAACAATTTAAAAGAAAGAATTCAAGAACCTGAAACATGGCGACTGAATAATACTCAAAGGTTTAAGGAAAAAGGAAAAGAGAAACTGACAAAGGAGCCAAAGGTCATAGATCTAGAATCTTTACCTTACCCTCCTAAAGATCAAATCAAAAAGGCAAAAACTGATAAGAAGTATGCTCGTTTCCTTGACACTTTTCGTCATATTCAAGTTAATATCCCTGTTATCGAAGCTCGATTAATATACGCCTATGGAAAATTTCTGAAAGAAATTCTGTCAAACAAGAAAAAATTAGAGGAATATGAGAATATATGCCTAAATGAAGAATGTTCCGCAATTTTGCAGCATAAGTTACCACCTAAACCGAAAGATCCTGGTAGTTTTACCATTCCGTGTGAAATTGGAGGATTTCTATTTAAGAAGGTCTTATGTGATCTAGGAGCAAGTATAAATCTAATGTCTTATGAGGATTATAAAAAGCTAGGCATAGGAAAGCTTACTACGATCGAAATGACTCGCAAATGGCAGATAGATCGATTAAGTACCCTAAAGGAATTATTAAGGACGTATTGGTTAAAGTAGACAAATTCTATTTTCCAGTAGACTTTGTAGTTATGGAAATGGAAGATGGTTATTCAGCACCTCTTATTCTAGGTCGTCCATTTCTAGCTACAGGAAGAACTTTAATCGATGTTCAGAAAGGAGAATTAATTTTGAGAGTCAATGAAGATGAAGTTACTTTCAATATTTTCAAAGCTATGAATCATGCATCATCAGAATCATGTTCTTTTATAGAAGATATTCATTCTGTCTATGATAATCAGTTACCAACTTTTGAAGACAGATTAGAAGAATGCTTAACTCTGTCTATCTATAAAGAAGATGAGGAAGACATTGAAATGAAAGAGATAATTCTTTCTTTAGATACAGAAAGTTTTACCTTTAAGCCACCATGGCATAAGTATTTGGAATTAGAACTAGAAGGACCAGTTCTTAAATCGTCAATAGAAGATCCGCCGAAGAATCTGGAATTGAAACCATTACCTTTAAATCTGAAATATGCTTTTCTTGAAACTGATAATCTATTACCGATTATTATTTCATCAGCTTTAACTGAGCAACAAGAAGATCAATTACTTAGAATGTTGAAAAAGCATAAGAAAGCTTTTGGATGGACAGTTGCTGATATTCGAGGTATTAGCCCTGAGATTTGCGTTCATAAGATAATTCTGAAGGAGGATGCTAAGCCTTGTATTCAACCGCAACGCCGCCTCAACCCGAATTTGCAGCTAATTGTTAAGAAAGAGGTCATTAAGCTATTAGAAATGGGAATAATTTTCCCCATATCAGATAGTGAATGGGTTAGTCCAACTCAAGTTGTACCAAAGAAAGGAGGTTTCACAGTGAAAGAGAATGATAGGAATGAATGGATTCCAACAAGAGAAATTACAGGTTATCGAATGTGCATTGATTTTAGGAAACTAAATGATCATACTAAGAAAGATCATCATCCACTTCCATTCATAGTTCAAATGTTGGAACGGTTAAGTGGTCATAAATATTCCTGTTTCTTAGATGGTTATTCAGGTTATTTACTGATTTTCATTGCGGCAGGAGATAGGGAAAAGACTACTTTCACTTGTCCTTATGGAACTTTTGCGTATAAAAGAATGCCGTTTGGTTTATGTAATGCTCCTGCTACGTTTCAAAGATGCATGATGGCTATATTTTCCGATATGGTTGAGAAATTCTTAGAAATTTTTATGGACGACTTTAGTGTTTACGGAGATTCTTTTGGTAAATGTTTATCGCACTTAGAAAGAGTGTTACAACGCTGTGAGGATACCAATTTAGTTTTAAATTGGGAAAAATGTCATTTAATGGTATCGGAAGGAATTGTCCTAGGCCATAGAATCTCTGAAATAGGAATTGAAGTTGATAAAGCTAAGGTTGAAGTAATTGAAAAATTACCACCACCGGTTAATCTAAGGACTCTAAGAGGATTTCTTGGACATGCAGGATTTTATAGGAGATTTATTGCAGATTTTTCAAAGATAGCAAAGCCTCTAAGTCATTTGCTTGAAAAGGAAGTACCTTTTAACTTCGATAGTAAATGTAAAGAAGCTTTTCGGACCTTAAAAGCGAGATTGACTACTGCACCAGTGCTAGTAGCACCAGATTGGAATTTGCCATTTGAGATTATGTGTGATGCCAGTGATTTAGCTGTAGGAGCAGTTTTAGGTCAAAGATATAACAAAATTCTCAAAGCTATTTACTATGCATCTCATACATTAACTGCAGCTCAACTGAACTATACAACTACAGAAAAAGAACTGTTGGCTGTAATTTTTGCCTTAGATAAGTTTAGATCGTATATTGTTGGTTCTAAGGTAATAATTTATACAGACCATTCAGCTTTGAAGTATTTACTAAGTAAGAAGGATGCGAAACCACGTCTTCTTAGATGGATTCTCTTACTTCAAGAATTTGATATTGAAATTAAAGATAAAAAGGGAAGTGAGAATGTAGTAGCAGATCATCTAAGTAGAATGGAAAATGATGTTGAAAAGGGAATAGAAATTAAAGATTCATTTCCTGATGAACAACTGTTTAGAATAGATACTCCTTCGACCATGCAGTTATTAAAGAATAGAATTCCTTCTAAGGAAATGTCACCCTGGTTTGGAGATATCATTAATTACTTAACCTGTGATTATATTCCGTCTCATTGGACTTGGCAGCAGAAGAAGAAATTCTTTTATGACTTAAAATTCTATTACTGGGAGGAACCAGACCTTTTCCGTAAATGTTCGGATGGGATAATCAGAAAGTGTGTGCCCGATAATGAAATTTTAAGTATTTTATCATTTTGTCATGATCGTGAGGCAGGAGGTCATCATGGAGGTTGGAAAACCGCTTTTAAAGTTTTACAATGTGGTTTTATTGGCCTACGCTATATAGAGATGCTTATAAGTATGTCAAATCTTGTGAATCTTGTCAAAAATGGGGAAATGTATCTAAAAAACATGAAATGCCTATGCAACCTATTTTAGAATGTGAGTTATTTGATGTTTGGGGTATAGATTTCATGGGACCATTTCCTATATCTTTTGGAAAAAGATTTATTCTAGTAATGGTAGATTATGTTTCGAAATGGGTAGAAGCTGAAGCTCTTCCCACTAATGATACCAAAGTTGTCATACGCTTCCTTAAAAAGAACATATTCACTAGATATGGCATTCCAAGGGCTATCATTAGTGATAGAGGTTCACACTTTTGTAATAGACCATTTACCAAGATAATTGAAAAATATGGTGTAACGCATAAGTTAGGAACGCCCTATCATCCGCAAACCAGTGGTCAGGTAGAGGTGTCTAATAGAGAGATCAAAAGAATCGTAGAAAAGACAGTGGATTCAAATCGAACAAACTGGGCAGTTAAACTAGACGATGCATTATGGGCGTATAGAACAGCTTTTAAAACACCAATTGGTTGTTCTCCCTATAAGTTAGTTTTTGGTAAGTCTTGTCATCTCCCAGTTGAGTTAGAACACCGAGCCTTCTGGGCTATTAAATTTTTGAATTTCAATCCTAAGGCTGTCGGTGATCATAGATTGCTTCAATTGACAGAACTAGAAGAATTCCGTCTCGATTCTTATGAAAACGCTCGAATCTACAAGGAACGCACGAAATCTTTTCACGATAAGAGAATCTATAGGCGTGAGTTCCATGTAGGTGATCGAGTACTCTTGTACAATTCACGTTTAAAGTTATTTCCAGGAAAGCTTAAATCAAGATGGACAGGTCCATTTAAAGTAACGAGTTTACAAATCTGGAGCTGTTGAACTAACCGATGGAAATACAACTTTTATAGCCAATGGCCATAGAGTAAAGTTATTTGTGGAAGGAGAAGGAACCGCACTAAAAGAAGAAATAATGCTACTAACTGATCCTCCGACAAAGTAAAAAGCAGAGAAATCAAGAAACTGAAAAGTAGAGGAACTAAATTCAGCCGAATACCAGGTGCTATCTATCTTTACTCTACTTTTCTGCGTTTTTTTATTTATGTTTAAATTAGTTTCGTCTTTTACCGGATAGACGTAAAAGAACTGGATGCCTTTTTTAGATAGAATAGGAATTTTTATATTGCTTTTGAAATTAGGCTTGGATAAAGATGTCGCGTTTAAAATAGAAGCTTCAGTTTTTGAGAAAAACAAGCAATTGTTGAGAGAGATCAGATTGAGAGAAGTATGTAATGGAAAATCGAGAAGTTCGATAAAGAGAAGGGCAAAGTTTTTAAGAAGGTGTAGAAGCTGTGGAAAAAGTGAGCATGAAGGGAAATGTAGGGAAAGCACAACCAAATCACAGGATGAGTGTTTGAATGTTGTTAAGAAGGGACCGATTAGGTGGTTATCCGAAAATCCCGATGGAGATCAAAGAGAAAATTCGAACGCCTCATTTCTTAAGATTAGGTTAATGGACCGTTATTATAGAAATCTTGAAGATTTAAGAATGGTGGGAGTAGAATTAGATTAAGTTTTTGTTTATTTTAATTTTAAGACTTCAAAAAATTTTATGATAAAACTTATTTTTATCATATATATGATTTATATGATATAATTGAGGATTATCATACCAAAAATATTTTTTTTAAAAAAAAAAAATAATAAAAAAAAATAAAAAAAGTGGTCGGATCGATCCGACCTAACCCCGGATCGATCCGGAAGCTAAAAAAACCTAAAAAAGAACGGGATCTTCCTTTCTTCTTTCTTCTTCCATTTTTCTAAAAACAGCCGCCCCTCCCCTTTTCCCCTCAATTCGAATTTTTTCTTCAAATCATCACACAACATCACCATTAAACTACCCCACCTCTTATACTTTTCTCATTTTCCATTCCTCTCTTCAAAGTTGCATTTAAATTGAAGAATTTTTCAAGGGTAGCTTCAACTTTTATTCCGGCGAAATTTCCATCTTTTCCGGCCAAATTTCAACTTTTTTAAGCTTTGTAAGGTAACATTGTAGTCACTTATTTTCTTAATTTCGTTTTTTTTAGCAAGTCTTTATTTAATTCCAAAATTTTGTGTAACTCATTTGTGTTGTTTTGTGTTGTTTTGTGTTGTTTTGTTATTTTGTCATTATCGTAGAATGGCCGAATCATCGAAAGCTAGTAAAAAACGTAAACCTAATATCCCAACCCAAATTCCAGTCATCGAAACTAGGCCTTTAACAGAAGAAGAATTGGCAGTTAGTTTTGAAAGAACCGCGTCTGCTGCAGCTAAGAAAGCATTGAAAAATAAATTTGGGAAGTGTTTAGTTGCAGTCGAGAGGGGTTTGAATTTTAAGGATTTGGGAAGGGAGGTAAAAGAGATTTTTGAAAGGCGACATTGGTTGGAATTAGCCAGTTTAAGGTCGGGAGAAATTAACACCACCTTAGTAGCTGAATTTTATTCTCTGGTAGCAACTCATAATGCTACAGAAGATGGTGAGTTAACTTCTGTCAACCTAAGAACTAGGACAGTGCCGTTTACTCCTCACATTATAAATGCTATTTATGGTATTCCTGATATACCAGAGAATGAGGACTATTATACAGTTTGGAATTTGGATGAACCAGCAGACTTTGATTATATTGTCTCACTAGCCCAGAATGAGTTAGATCCCACTGCCGTCTGGCATGAAAACAGGTTTTCCTATGGAAAATGTATACGGGATATGAGAGCCATTAAACGTTTTATTAGTCACACTCTTTACCCTACTCGACATTTTACATCTTTTGGTAAAGAGGATTTGTGTATTGCTTGGGCTATGGTCAATGATATACCCGTGGATGTAGGCAGAATAATGTGTAGAAGGGCCAAGGAATTTGCCCTGAATGCTAGACCCCGGCAGTCACATGCTTTTTCCGTGTTTTATTTCTTCCCTGTGTCGCCAGATAGGAGTCCCTGAGCTCCCAAATGATAATTTGATGATGGTGGATGACACACTTATAGGTCCTAGTTTACCACTTAGGCCGGCAGGAAGAATAAACTTTTTGGACCCTAACCGTCAACGACCTCAGCCTACTCCATCCACTGCTGTCCCTCCTTCATCCAGTCAAACTCAAACTCAACTTCCGAATACCATTACTTACGACATGTTTCAATCCATGGCCTATGATGTTCATCGTGCTAATGCCAATATGGCTGTTTTTGCGGAAAGGAATAAATTATGGTCTGAAGATTTACGTCAAGGCATGCGAGGTTTATATCAAATGAATATACTGCAGAACCCTACCTATGCCGAGATGGATATTCCGCAATGCCAAACCCAACCTTATACCTTGCCCGATTTCATTCCACCGATGCCACCTCGCTCAGACTTCCAACAAATGCCACATTCTTTTGGATTTCAAACTAGTGGTGTAGGGGATTTTTCGACAGGTACTACGGCAGCTGCGACATCTGAATGGGCTGGATCTGGATCATTTGGCCATACCACGACGGGATGGGGAAGCACTTTTTCTGATATTACGAGAGAAATGAGCTCGATGGGACTAGATAGCTCGGTACGGATGTCCACTTATTTTCAAGATCCATCCCAAGAATCGACACGTTATCAAGCTATGCCAAGTTCAAGCCACGTCGAGATGAGTGATGAAGAGGAGTAATTTTAATCATTCTATGATTTTTGACATTGAAACATTTTATTTTTCGTACAATTTCGTTATCGTAAAATTTTAGGTTATTTTGATTTTGGTAGGATTTTATTTTATTACGATTTTCATGTTTTCATTGCATGTTATGGTATTACGCATTGTGTAGTAAAATTTATCGTTATAATAAAATGAAAATGAACAAAAAAATAGGAAGAAAACTTGTCCCCTAGAAAAAACTAGGCATTTTTCAAGCAAAATCAACTCTGTCCGTGAACAGTAATGTTCCGGATCGATCCGGATTTTCACCGGATCGATCCGATGTGAGTATACCGACCTGACAGCATTACTAGTTCAGAGGCCGGATCGATCCGGCCTTTTCTCGGATCGATCCGGCAAGTACAAAAACGCGCAGAAAAGAGATCTTTTCTACTTTTGCTTGATAGATATATTTCTATAAAAGGAAAGAGCAACAGCCATAAACTTTGCTCATTCTTCCCTTCCTTCTATTTTTAGTCTCTGTATCAGAAATGTCTAACCGATCCTCTCCCTCGGTTAATAGTTATGAACCACGTACGCCTGATGGTGTGGTTCCCGAAGGGCATGCCTCTTGCTTTCATAATAACGTCCCGAGACATCTAAATTTCGTCCGTTCTCCTATTCTGATGGAGAAAGGCTTAAACATTGAAAAAATTGATCAGTGGGGACGTAATCTAATCCGAGGTTGCGGGTGGAAAAAGTTGATAAGGACTCCCAGAGGTCGAATAAACATTTCGATTGTTAGAGATTTCTTTGCGTCTCTCACTGAGATAACGACAGTAGCCTCGTCTCAACTTATTACAATTAGGGGAATCGTTATTTCATTTTCACCAGTCATCATAAATCAAATCTATCAAATCCCACCATGTACTTTTGATCGAAACCCACACTTCGAGTTTCTTTGGGAACTTGGAGATGCGTATAATGTTGTAAATCGTACTGCAGAAGCCTTTCAGTTCGTATTTCCGTTGTTTGATCATAACTATGATTCTTCAACTCTGGCCTTACCCCCTCATTTAAGGGCGTGGAAACGCTTCATTAATTCTCGGATCTATCCAACTAGAGATTTTTATGGGGTTACGGATGATGAAATGCTGCTGTTGTATGCATTAACTGTGGGAGCATACATTGATTGGGGAGTTTTGATTTTTAAGACTGCAATTAATTTTGCAGTAGAAAGACGTAATAGGGGAAGACCGTTACCGTTTGCCTGGGTTATCTCTCATCTTTGTGTCCAACTGAATCACGTGCCTGAGTTTGCTACTGACGAGATTTTTCCATCTCGTGATTCTCAGTTAGGATTACTTCCGATGGATACTCCCGGATGTTCATCTACGGTTTGATAATCAGTTAGAAGTTATGTTGTTAAGTTGGTAGTCGTTTAATTAGTTGTTTAATCGATTTTTGTTGTTTCTTACTTTTATTTATAGTTTGTAATAGTGTTTAATATATATGTCATTTTCTTTAATCAAAATAATATATGGTTGCTAAAAATAATAAATAATAATCAAAATCATATAAAATTTTAATTTTATTTTCAAACTAACTTTTATTTACTCACTGAACATCGGGACGATGTCATTTCGTAAGTGGGGAGTGGAAGTAAGTTAGTAAATAAAAATTAAAATTTTCTTATATAAATTTATACTTAATTGCTCAATACTTAGTTTAATTTTTCTTGGAACAAAATAATTAGATAATATATAATTAGTATGAATAAAAACAATATAAATTGGTAAGAATAGATTTTAATTAAGTAAAGTAAATTAGATATATTATAAGTATATTATATATGTCAATTTTAGATTTTTATAAGATTTTAAGTATATGTAACTATACATAAATATTATCAAGTAAGTTTCATATGAAATTTTAGCAAATATACTTATATTTATAATGAATTTTTTAGAATAATTTTCTTTGTAAAACGAAATATGAATATGGAATCGGATTAGGAATGATGAGATTTTTGACACCACAAAAATTACCTCAACCTTGATTAGAGTGATCAAGACCTCACTCGAAATAGCCATTTTTTATCATAACCGACCCTTGGCTTATTTTGGTCTACATTTCCTAAAAATCCCACGAGTTTGTACGTACTTATGAAAGGAGATGATAGCACAGAAGCTAAGGATGGTGTATGCTGAGGTGAAAAAAAAAAAAAAAGAGAAGAAGATTTATATAAGAACGAAGCACCATATTTACAGAGAATTAATCGAATACCAGGTATCTTCCTTATCTTTGATCGACAGATATCGGTAGTAGCTTCCAATGATTTGAGTGCAGTAGGGTGTTATCTAGAAACGTCCTATATCACTATGAGGTATAAAGCTCCCGATAAAAATTCGAATCATAAGATCTCAAGAATGATTACGAGTTTAAGGAAACCGGACTCGTAATTTTAGATCGAAAGAGTATTACTCCGATCAATCTTGATGAAGCAATGCTTGTAAATTTGATTTTCTACACACACTCACGCTTTTAGTTCTTAATATTGAAAAAGAAGAGAGAAAATCTGAAAAATAGTTGGAATAAGAGGATGTTATTAATCGAGATTGTTTTTGATCAAACGTGAAGGTGTAAAGTACGTACGACTTGCCTCTTTCTCTTTTTGATTTCCTTTTCTATCTTTTCGATTAACCAATGTCCCATCCTAAAAAGTATAAGCCATTTTGTCAATTACTTGACTTAGTCTTTGATTCCAAATATTTCATATAAGTTGAGATAGGAAAATAATTCTAGAATTTTAATTATATTTATTGAGTAGATTTTGTGAAATTTCATTTGAATAATAGTTGATAAATAATTTATCAAAGTTATCTACACTTTTTATCTTATTAATTTCTAAGAAAGATATAATTAATATGTTTATAATATTGAAATGATATTTTACTAATTTAAAATTTTTATCTACCACTTATATTATTTTTATCGTAATTTTTATATATTACCGCTTATTTTGCTCGAGGACGATCAAAGAGCTAAGTGGGGAGTAGTTGATGTATAACATTTATATGATAAAAATTACGATGTTTTATATACATTATCGACTCTTTTTATATAAAATATAAGTAATTATAACAGATAATCTTATAAAATATTAATAGCTATGAATAAATCTAAATACTATAAAAATCTAGTAAAAATGATAAAAAGTTATAAATTTTGTACCGGGTTAATAACCGGAGTGTCGTGTCGATTCACGTGGGTATTTTTGGTATTTTACAGACCTTAGGTAAACCAAGACCCGAGTGACGACACTTTTTGGAGTAAAATCATATCTTTTGAAGGAATAAAGGAAGTGCCACGAGATTTAAAGTTCAAGTGGATCAATGGTTCGTGACACCGTATCAAGTTATATTTTCGATGAACAAATGGCCCAGCAAAAAGGCATTTTCTGAAAAAGAAGTCTTCATGGAAGTTATAGATCTCCTCAAGAGCTTTCCAACGCATCTTGAATTATGTCATTTGGAGATCCAGAGCTCAAGTTATGATTTTATCAAGTTTCGGATTAAGATTGGAAAAAATCTATCCGGATCGATCCGGATTTACCTCGGATCGATCCGAGGAAACATCATGATTAACCAACATGTGGCCCTGCAGAGAAGATCCTGGGATAATATTTTTTATTCCTGGATCGATCCGCCCTTTCTCGGATCGATCCGGCTTGGGAAAATATGCCTATAAATAGAGCGGCTTGCAGGCACATAAAAGGGGTACCAAATATATTTTCTTCACCTCTCTTTAGTAGTAGTAGTATGTATATATATAGGCCTTATGCCATAAATAAAGTAGTATCGTTATAATGCTCGAGAAATTATCAGAAGATCAATGTTGTTGAAGTTGTTGTAGCATCCGGAAGAATACAGCTTCTGATTCAAACGTTGTAATCGGGTAAAATTTCTAAAGTATTTATGTTTGTTTTATCTGTTTTTATTTTCGTATAATGTTAGTAGGCTAAATCTAATAACTAGCCAAAGTTATGTAATCGTTTTATTTCGATCTTTTCGGTAAAGGAATGTTGTCTAAGTAAAATTGAATAAAATTGAGTTAATTGAATCTTTTTCTATTGATAAAGTTTGACTTGAAAGAATTCATAATCTAATTATGAATTGACACCTCGTAATTAAGTTATGAACTCGTTAATAGAAAAACCGGAGGGTAAAATTGGCCGAGTGAAAACGTGACAACGGAACCCAGTTTCCTACCCGGGGGCAGATTTGTCCTAAAAGATGAATCTTATTAAAATTTGTACTCAAGATCGTAATAATGTTAAATTCATCAGTTTAATTGAAACTTAAACCGGAAAGTTGAATCGCCCGGCCTTGACAACCGGAGCCTTTAAATAAAATTGACCGTTTGACGAACGGAATGACTCCTTTTTATTCAAAGGTAGAATCGTACTCGGGACCTGTTCGGAAAAACCGTAACAATTGTGGACTTTGGACTGATGACAATGGACATATGACAATTTCACACGCTAATGTGAGGAGGAATTGTTAACCTTAGGAGTGCACCGTTTCATTTACTCAATTGAACCTAAAGATCGAGCACATTCCATTCACTGAAAAGATCGTATAAATCAATTATATAAACTTTGGCTAGTTCTCTAATAATATATTTGGCATCTATATATTTATATCTATATATATACTTTGCAACTTATGCACATCTATATATATTTGTATATCTATATATATTATATTAGAATAACTTTTAAATTACGTATTTATTTTATGTTGACTAGAATAGTAGTGATCTGTGTTATAAAATTGCGGTTTAGATCGAGTTAATAACAGCTCTTTGGTGTTTAACCACACTTAGAAGAATTACAAAGTTCCCTGAGGATACGATACTCTGACTCACCATACTAGCACTACAGTTTGACCCGATACACTGTCGGTTAAGGACTGGTATTAGCACTAGAAAAGGCCACGTCAATAGTCTACCCCCTCTTTCTGACTGAACCCTCTTGCAACTAAACATGCCTTATATCTGATGTCCTCGGTAGATGTCATTCCTTCCTTTTTCTTGAAGATCCATTTGCAGCTGACCACCCTTCTATCATGTGGTTGTTTGACTAGATCTCAAGTCTCATTCTTCTGAAGTGACTCCATTTCTTCTCTCATGGCAACAAGCCATTGGGATGCCTCAAAACATGCCATAGATTCCCTGTAAGTGTTTGGTTCAAACCCATCCACTTCTTCAGCTACCTGTAGTGCATATCCAACCATATTATCCTCAAACCCATATCTCCTTGTGGGTCTGATATTGGTCTTCCTTGCTCTATTGAGAGCTATACCCTGCTGACCAACATCAGCTGTTAGATTATCTGCTGACCCTTGTTCAGCAGACTGGCTTGGATTCAGTTCTGGATCTACTGAGTGCTAATTGTCCTCTGCTGAGTCTTTCAATTTAGTAGACTCTACTTGAAGCTCCACCTGTTTGTCAACCTTCTCTGTTCCAGATCCAATTTCAGATTCAGATGTGGCCCTCACAGATGAGTTGAGCATAGAATTTTCATCAAAGACTACACGTTTGCTGAGTATAACCCTATTCTCACCTGATGACCAGATTTTATACCCTTTTACTCCATCTCCATATCCAACAAACACTCCTTTCTTGGCTCTAGGATCCAGTTTACCTTCACTGACATGATAGTAGACTGTGCTTCCAGAAACCCTTAGACCAGAGTAGTTTGCTGACTTTCCTGACCAAATCTCAAGTGGTGTTTTGAGCTTTGTTCGGAGGATTTTGCATCACTAAACAAAAAACAATTTATAAACCTGTACCTAACATGCAAACTAACTCCTAACCGACCGAATATCGGGTAATTGCTAGCATAGTAGGGTAAGTACGGGTATCGATCCACAGGGAATTGGGCTGCTGAATCTAATCTTATTAACTCTCTCAATTGCTACTCATGGAAACAAATAAACGAAAGAAAAACATATAAACGAAGATAGAACAACTAAAATAAATCTGACCTCTAACAAACAATAAAAACGACCTAAACTAAAGATACATGGGATCAAACAAAATACAAACCAAGTGATTTCAATCCTAGTTCATCTCATGATTTTAATTCAAATTGTGGTTTCACCTTTACACGAGATACAAATTCCTAATCTCTTAGTGAATCTATTTCTCAAGCTATGAATTCCTAATTCCTTAGTGAATTCAATTATCGATCTCTCCTCTTCCGAATGTTGAGACCAATTTCCATACAAAACGAAGGTGTAGATTCAGGTTAACTCTCGTATTTTAGAATCTAACAACCTAGATAATTAATCCATTAATTTGTCACGAATTAACGATTAAAGATCCTATCTTTCTATGGTGATCTAGTTTACGCAACTTCCGTATGTTGTAAACATATCAATTAGTAAACAATCTTTCGATATGGTTCACATAATAGCATCATGAATCGAATAGAAAGATACAACATAAATTAAGGCTCATGAAAATAAACAAAGGAATTGAATAAATTCAAAGAGAAACTCACATCGTTTGGATAATGGATGAATCCATGAATTAAACGAACGAAAAGAAAACGAAAAACTACATCCTAATCTAACCCGGATCACCCGAGCACAAGGCTCGGGTGACCGGCCTTGAACTCCTCAAGAAGGGCTGCTGCTACTGTGTTTTTGCCGCAGGAATATTGTGTGTCCTTAGGGTTTGGGGCTACTGCTATTTATAATAAAACTAAGTCGGCTGCTACAGTAACCTAAGTCGGTTTTGCTGAATACGGCCTTGGACGCCCGTTTGAATAACCGGACGCCCGTCCGCAATGGCTGGACTGAGGCTGGACGTTCGTTTGAAGGCAGTCTGGAGACTCTGTTCTAATTCTGGACCTATGAACGCTCGTTCAATATTCTGAACGCCCGTCCTGACTTGGACGCTCGTTCACTTCCCTTGGACGCCAGTCCAGTGTCGATCAAATTGGTAATTCCATCTTTATCTTGATTTATTTCTTTCCTTATCTCTTTTAATCTTCCATAAATCTTGATTGATCCTTTCCAATCATGAATTTGGCTCTCTAAAATCCTCTCTTCCATCATCAATGAGTATCTACAACAATAGGAAAAACATACCAATGTGTAACACAATTCCAAAATAACATAAAATCATCATTTAAGCACATAATTCGCTACGTTTTGCAAATTAACTAATAAAAACACCATTTACTCAATAATTCAATATAAAGCTCGATTTCTATGAAAATAATACGAATATGGGGGAAATTGATATAAAACATATCCTTATAAAACGTGTAAAATCACCCTTAACAAGCTTGATCCCAGTGTGAGGCCCCCTATTGATTAAGTAGCATGATGTGTTAACATCCTATGCCCAAAATATTCTTGCCAGACCAGAATTAGAGAGTATGCACCTTGCCATCTCCAGAAGAGTTTGATTCATTCTTTCTGCAACACCATTCTGTTGTGGAGTATCTCTGACAGTGTGGTGCCTAGCAATGCCTTCATTCTTGAAAAATTCATCAAACTCAGACCAACATAATTCCAGTCCATTATCAGTTCTAAGTCTCTTGATCTTCTTCCTTGTATAATTCTCAACCAGTGCCTTCCACTGCTTGAAGTGCTTGAATGCTTCACTCTTGTGCTTTATTATAATTACCCAAACCATCATTGAATAATAAAGACACAAAGTACCTGTGACCACCCAGTGACTCCACCCTTGAAGGTCCCCAACAATCAGAATGGACATAATCAAGTGTCCTTTTGTGATGTGAATTGATTTTGGGAATTTGCTCCTATGTAGCTTCCGAAACACACAACGTTCACAAAATTCCAGCTCCTTGACCTTATGTCCCCCAAGTAGATCAGACTTAGACAGAATTTGCATCTCTCTTTCACCTATATGGCCCAATCTCATATGCCACAACTTAGTTAGCTATGACTGGTGAACTTCTGATGATGCTACAGTGGCAGAACCTGATACAGTAGACCCTTGTAAGGTATACAATGTCCCCTGTCTGATACCCTTTAGAATCACAACTGAACCCTTATAGACATTCACCACTCCACCTTCACCCCTGAACTTGAATCCTTTGCTGTCTAGAAGAATAAGTGATATCAAATTCTTGGTTATTTGTGGAACATGCCTAACCTCATTCAGTGTACAGAATCTACCATCATGTGTCCTTAATTGAACAGATCCAATCCTAACTATTTTGCTGACCTCGCTGTTATCCATTGCAATATGGCCTCCATCCACCTACTGATAAGTTGAAAACCACTCCCTGTTTGGACACACATGATAAGATGCCCAGTGTCCAAAATCCACACATCTCTGTGCCTGCTGACTCTGAAACTGCTAAGGCCAGATCTTCTTCAGAGTTGGTGTCTTGTTCTGCCAATGCAACATTACCCTGCTGCTTCTTTCTTTTTGGACATTCATTTTTCCACTGTCCCTGCTCCTTGCAGTAATTACAGATATCCTTAGCTTTAGGTCCCTTGGAAGTTCTCTTGGATTTCTTCTTTCTAGAATTTCCTGGCCCTCTGCTGATTCCACTGGCCACCAATCCAGTAGACTGACTGTCTGTCCCAGAACCAGATGCCTTATGGCGTAGCTCTCGAGCATGGAGTGATGATCTTACATCCTCCAATGACACCGAGTCCTTCCCAACAATAAAGGATTACACAAAGTTCTCATATGATGTAGGCAATGATCTAAGTAGGATCAATGATGCATCATCATCTTCAATCTTCACATCAACATTCCTTAGGTCAAGAAATATTGTGTTAGCTGATCTAGATGATCCCTCAGCTGAGTGCCCTCATGCATCAATAGGCTGAACAGACGTTGTTTCAATAACAACTTGTTGATTAGGGACTTTGTCATATACAGACTCTCAAGCTTGGCCCACAGCTTCTCTACTGTGTCCTCTTCAGCAACCTCTGTGATAATATCATCTGACAAGCACAACATAATTGTTGAATGTGCTTTCTCCTCCAGACTGGCTCTCTCGGCAGCACTTCTTTCTGTTGATTTAGACAAGGGACCCCAAATCCCTGTTGCTTCAACAAAGCACGCATCTTGATCTGCCATAGACTAAAACTGTTTCTTCTTGTAAACTTTTCAATCTTGATGTTTAAAGCAGACATCTTTCTCACCAGAAAAGCTTGCATAGATCTCAAATCCTAGCGTCAATTATAACCTTGGTGCCAATCTACCTTGCTTAAAACAGATAAACAGATTTCTTGATGAACCTGGACGCTCCGATACCAGTTTGTTATGACGGATCAATCAAGAAGTGATGGTGATTGTGAGTAAAGATAAACAATTAACAAGTAAACAAATATAGAAACAAGAAGAACACAGATTTAACGTGGTTTTTGGAAATGTGCCGACTACTCCACGGACAAACGAGGATATTTATTATCACGAGAAAGTTACATCAACTTACAATTAATACATACGGTATTTATTGCCTTGGGAATTCAACACTAACCGACTAAAACCAAAATCCATAAAGACGTGTTCCCCAAGTAATGTTGAGAACCAACTCAGCAGCCTTCAGCAGATGATCAGTCTGCTGACCTCCTTCAGCAGAACACCAGACTCAGCAGACACCTTCGTGCTCTGCTGGCCACCACAGTTTCCCTAGACTCTGCAGAGTATCACATTCAGTAGACCAAACACAGCAGCATAGTTTAAGTCACCATTACAGTATTCAAGGCAGAAGTGGAGAAACAAAAGGAAAGAAAAATTAGGATCGTTCGATCTGACAGGGTGGTGAATATTTTGGTAGGTTCAAGGAAAAAGGGAAAGCTCCTGGTCCATTTTCTAAGTTCCTTAGTGATGAAGGCATCATTGCACAAGTTATAATTCCTGACACACCTCAACAAAATGGTGTTGTTGAAAGAAGGAACCGTACTGTTATGGACATGGTAAGGAGCATGATTAGCAATTCAAAGTTACCTATATCCTTATGAAGTGAAGCACTAAAAACCGCAATGTATATTCTAAATAGGGTTCCGACTAAAGCAATTTCTAAGACTCCATTTCAAATTTGGTGTGGCTGGAAACCTAGTTTGAGACATTTACATGTATGAGGTTGTCCAGCTGAAGTAAGGGTTTACAACCCACTCCTTAAGAAGTTGGATGAAAGAACCACAAGCGGTTTCTTTATTGGTTATGCTATGAACTCAAAGGTTATAAGTTTTATTGTCCTTCTCATACTCCTAAAGTTGTTGAATCTAGAGTTGTTAAGTTTCTTGAAGATCATGATGTTAATGGGAGTAACCTGCCTCGCATGGTGGATTTTGAAGAAGTGAGGGAATCGTCTACGACACCCTTACCTGCTGAAATGTTGATTGTACCTCAATCTAATCCATTGGATTCTATTGAGGATCAACCAACACAACAACAACCAATTGAGGAGGCATTTGAAGAATCACCTATATTTGATAATCATAATGTTCATGATGCACCTAGAGAAGTGGTAGTGCGTAGATCTTCGAGACCTAGAAATCCAGCAATTTCTAGTGGCTATATTTTATACCTCAAAGAGTCCAAATTCGATGTTGGACCTAAGGATGATCCTATAATGTTTTCTGAGGCAATGAGTGGAGAATTCACATTATGATATGATGCCATGAAAGAAGAGATGGAATCAATGGCTAAGAATAATGTTTGGGATCTAGTCCCTTTACCAGAAGGTGCCTCTGTTGTTAGAAGTAAATGGGTCTTTAAGACCAATAGAGACTCAACTGGTAATGTGGAACGATATAAATCCAGACGTGTTTCCAAGGGTTTCACTCAGAAAGAAGGCATTGATTACCATGAAACCTTTTCTCCAGTATCTAAGAAGGATTAATTTTGATAATCATGGCCTTAGTACCTCATTTTGATTTTGAGCTACATCAAATGGATGTGAAAACGGCTTTTCTAAATGGGGATCTTGAGGAAGAGGTATATATGTGTCAACCCAAGGGCTTTAATGATGGGAATAATGACAAGCTTGCTTGTCGTTTGAGGAAATCTATATATGGGCTAAAACAAGCTTCCAGACAATGGTATATCAAATTTCACAATGTTATCTCTTCATTTGGTTTTGTTGAGAATATCGTTGATCAGTGTATATACCTTAAAGTAAGTGGAACCAAATATATATTCTTAGTCATGTATGTAGATGACATTTTGTTGGCAAGTAGTGATTTGGTGTTATTGCATCAAACTGAGCAATTCCTTGTCCAGAATTTTGAAATGAAGGATATGGGTGAAGCATCTTATGTCATTGTCACAGAGATTCACAGAGATAGGTGCAAAAGGATGTTAGGTCTATCTCAGTAGGCCTACATTGAAAAGGTTTTGGACAGATTTGGGATGCAAAATTGTTCGCCCCTTGCAGCTCTCATTGTCAAAGGCAAAACATTTAGTGTGACTCAGTGTCCGAAAAATGCATTGGAGATGAATCATATGAAGGAGATTCCATCTGATTCACTTGTTGTGAGTCTTATGTATGCAATGGTTTGTATCAGACCAGATATTGCATTTGCAGTAGACGTGTTAGGCATATATCAAAGTAATCCTGGCTTGGAGTTGGAAAGTTGCTAAGAGGGTTCTTAGATTTTTGCAAGGGACCAAGGATTTCAAGCTCACATACAAGAATTATGACCTTTTGGAAATAGTCGGACACTCGGATTCTGATTTGGCTGGATGCAAAGATTCTGGAAAGTCTACTTCAGGATACATATTCTTTTTTCCTAGAGGAGCGGTGTCTTGGAGAAGCATTAAGAAGACTAATGTTGAAACATCCATGATGGAAGCAGAATTTTTTGCGTGTTATGAAGAACTTCGCAGGCATTATGGTTGAGGAATTTCCTCACTGGCCTTAAGGTGGTCGATCGTGTGGATAGGCCTTTATGAATATTTTATGACAACTCGGCTACTATATATTTTTCAAAGAACAATAAGAGTGGGAGCCGTAGTAAACACATCGACATTAAATATATGAAAGTCAGAGATCATGTTTAGAGGCGAGATATCTCTATTGAGCATGCTAGCATCACTATGATGATTCCTGATCCTATGACTATGGGATTGTCGGCCTATGTATTTAAGGATCATGTAATCAGTATGGGGCTCATTAGATGTTTGTAGATTCGCTATTTATGATTCTGATTATTTAGTTATTATAAAGACATTTTGTTTTTTTTGCATTAAAATGCGCATTTTTTACCCGTCTTTTGGGGTGTTCTCTTTTGAGCACATTGAGAGGACCCAAATTGACATATAGTTTAGTCATTCATAATGTTGGCTCAGTTAGGGAATGTTTCATATTGTGATAATGGAAGGAAGAGCTCAATGATGTTGGACTGCCATTGTTCAAGTGTTAATGTTTTCAAGACCGAAGTCTGTTAAATAAACCATTTTGTGTAAGTGACATTTCGTGCATGCAAATTTTGGTCACTATATGTATTATCGGGCCAAGTGGGAGAATGTAAGAAATGCAAATTGATTATGGTCATTAATTGCACATTAATTATGGTCCGATTTATTATCATTTTTCATTAATGAGGTTATTTATTATGATCTTTCATTAATGCCTTCATTTTTTCATCTCCCCGTAACAGAGTATATCAGTTACCATTGGTTTATTTACTGTAGTTAAATGTAATTTCCTTGATGGGTGGAAATTAACCGTGGTTTACTAAATTGCAATATGGGTCCCCGTTCTAGCCCTATAAGTAGCCTGTACACCATCGGTACAGACTCATTCAGTTTTTGGGAATAGACTGGAAGATCCCAAATTCACTCTCTGAAGGATTAAAGGTTAGCATAGTAAGGATTTCTTTCTCTTGTGAAGAAACTTGAATTGCAATGGCTGGAGGTATGATCTATTTGATTTATGTTATTATCTATTGCAATGTTATCTCTGTTTTTTATGTTAGAACTAACATTAACAACTGCACCTGAACTCGAACTCGAACCGAGCCGGCCGGACGGACGGCGGAGCGTGTGTGTGGTGAACTAAGATCCATCCAAGTCATCCCTTTCAAACAAAAGTGCATGGGAACATCCATAAGTGCAAACTAGGATTTAAGTCCTCATTCTCGAGTTTAGCGGCACTTCAAAATACTCGAGCTCAGGTGAAGTACAATATGCTCCGAGTTCTCTTCAACACAATAGGACATCTCCTTCATTGAGGTTCTTTTTAAAGTGGAGAGGATGCCTCTTAAGATGTGTTTTCCTACTCTTGAAGACATGAAGATTTACCCACCTTAATCACATTCACCGACCCTAAAATGCATTTTAGAAACGCATTTTTGGCTTAATTTCTTAAAGAAATTTTTTCTAAAAACTTCATTCCAATTAACAACTGAACTTGAACTCGAACCGAGTCATCGGGAAGGACGGCGGTGTGCACGTGTGGTGAACCAAGATCATTTAAGTCCTCCATATCGCGGAAAAGTGCTCTTGCTCCTTAGGGCACATCCATAAGTGCAAACTAGGCTCTAAGTCCTCCCTCTCGAGTTTAGTGGCACTTCTAAAACTCGAGCTCTGATGAACTATAAGATGATTCGACTTTTCTTCGACACGACACGACTCAAGAACAATGTATGCTGAAAGTTTGTAGTGGAGAAGATGAAAAAATTCAATGTTTAATTCTCAGTCATTGGAGTTACTTATATAGTTGAGAGGATGCCACTCAAGAAGCGTTTTTTTATCTCCCAAGACAAGAAAATGAATCACAATGGCCGACCAAAAACCGCATTTTAGTAATGCGTTTTTGGTTTAATTTTTAAAGAAATTTTGTCCAAAAAATTAATATCAACCGACAATTGAACCCAAACTCGAACTCGAACCGAGATGGATGGACAGCGCGTATGGTGAACCAAGATCCATCTAAGTCTTCTCTCTCACAAAAATGCTCTTACCCTTTGGGGCACAAGAATAAGTGCAAACTCTAATATGTATAGCACTTCCTGCACAAGTTGTCAATGTGGGATGAGTAAGTTGAACCACCCTTCAACTCCTCTCCTACACATTTATTTTGCCAATTTTAGTCATTAATTTTTCATTCACTCGATATCTGAAATGAGTGATTTAAAAACCATCCATCATCTTTCTTCGTAAATAGTATTTAATGATGTCATAAACTCTCGATAAATCATGTCGGAGCATATCCAAAATTAACGTTAAAGTTGATTGTTTTACCGCTCCATTCACACACATGCAATGGGCTTTTGGGCCTTTAGGTCCAACACTAAATTCAAACATTTATTTTTTCATAGATAGTGTAACGCTCCGTTCCCGGACACCGAGTCCTTATCCGGAAAGAGCGCTCGGCACAAATATTATCATATGTAAGCCTTACGTCATACATCAGAACTAAAACGACGCGGAAGATAAAATGACTCGGGATACAAAAGATCGAACACACGGTTTTCAATGCTGCGACAACTAAATCCAATGAAGAAAACTGTCTCGGATTTTATCTAATGAAAAATAAACAAGTAATAAAAATAAATCCGGTTTACCCCAAGTGCAGGGATCGTAGTATAGAGGTTAATACCGGAGTCGAGTCCACAGGGAATCGAGTTTGTTCACCTAGTTTTTATCTAACTAACCTAAAGATGTCACAACTACTATTACCAAAATTATAAGAAAATAAAAACGACTAACACGTAACAAACTAAAAACGAAAATAACAAAAGTAAACTGGACAGAAGATTAGAAATCTAAAGCCAGGACGTGATTACGAACCAAATTATCTAAAATAATCTATTCTAAAACCTAAACATGCAGTAAAAAGTTCTAACTTAGCTAAGCAATTCAAGTTCAAGCGATTTTAATCAATAATTTAACGAACGAACAAACAATTGATCCACCAATTCTATAACATTCAATTTCTCCTCTAGATTATCTAGTGATTTTTAATAAAAGTTGTGATTCACCTAACAAAGGTATGAGCTCATAATCTCTTAGAAAAGTTCGTCTATCAATCTTTTATCTTTCGATCCTAAAGATTAACGCTTTTATATCCAAGGTGTGAAATTTCTCAATTTCTAATCTAGAAATTCAACCTAACAACTCTCGTTAATTAGATTAAAGATCTAATCTTTACTACGGTGATCTAGGGTTTAATCACGATTCTCATCAACATTAAACATCAAACATGCAAAGATCTCTCGATTCAAATTGCATAAAAACAAGTAAAACATAATAAAGATGCAACTTTTAATAAAAACTCACAAGATAATCCAAAGGTGAAATCAAAGTGTTGATAGAACGGCTTCACAACGCTTGTTCCAACAGCTTTTAGCCTCTAAGCATCGCTTGAATACTCGAAATAGCTTCTATGGAGTACATAAATTTGAAGGAATTTATCTAAGAATTAAAAAGCATAAAGACTATCTAAGAAAGGTGCAAACCACAAGGAAGACGCCCCTTAGGGTTCTTGTGGCCGCCTAGAGTAATTAGGTTCTCTATATGTCTGGAAAAATGTGGCTATAAGAATTAAAGTCGGTTCTGCTGAAGTCGGTTTATGGACGCTCGTCCAGAGTCTTGAACGCCCGTCCATTCTGCATAAAATCTTTGAGTCGGGCCGAGTCATGTCAGACGCCCGTCCTATGTAAATTTGGACGCTTGTTCAGCAAAAATCTCAATACTCTGAATCCACTATTTCTTCCTGGACGCCCGTTCGATTCCTCAAACGCCCGTCCATCTGGACGGAGCTTCAGACGCTCGTTCAGTTTACTTCAAATCCGGTTTTCATCTCTATCTTTATCCGACTTCATCTTTATCCTTTTTCTTCCATGTAAATCCTCACTTGAACATCTTTTAAACCTCTTTTAAGCCAAATTCGTGTATCTTCAAGATATCAAAAACATTGCAAAGTGTAAAATCATTCAAATCGATAGAAAATCAACAATAAAACCTCATAATTCAACCAACTTTGCGATTAAACCATTCCAAACATCACTTCCTTAATAAATCAAATAAACGTTCACTTCCTATGCAAAACATCAGAGTATAGAGGAAAATTGTTACAAAATAGAACGATATAAATCATAGAAAATCACCCTAAACAAAAACTAAAATCATCCAACATTCAAATCCAAAAGAACTCAAACGGAACTAATCCAAAAGAAAGACAACATTGTTTGAACTTGAATCAACAACTTTATTGAAAGAAACCCAAACTAAAGAAACTAAGTCTTCGAGAGCTCCATCTCACACGTCATCGTCGAAGAACTCACCAACATTAGAAACCTGTTCATCTTCTTTGGGGAAAGGGAAAGACAAACAAAAAGTAACGGGGTAAGTACATAAGTAATTAGTAACGCGTAGAAGATTGTATAACGTCGGTCTCATAAAGAAATAAAAGCAACGCCGTCTTTTATTAATTCATTCCATTATTAGCCCTAGCTAACTATCATATTATGTTCATAGCATAAAATGAGGTTCCAAAGTTATCTAACTTATCTCAAGTTGGTTACATCATGAATAACAAGGGCACTACGCCTAGTAATAGGATGTACTAGGACAACTGGGTGCAACCTACTTAGAGACACACTCTAGTAGCCCCGGGAATATCTGAGTCCCGATAGTGTGATGACCAGCAGAGTGCACTAGTCGCTTTATCTAGCCAATCGATTGACCGGCGTGGGTACAGTCTACTTTGTCTAGTCAGAGAACACATCGCGATATTGTACTCTGCTTTACCAAGCATTTCATGATGTTTAATATTATTAATCTAACACATACGGTTGATTAGATGTTTAACTAGCCACCTAAGTTGATTCACATAAAAGGCTCGCCTATCAGTCTACTCCCTCTTCCTAAGACCACTAGACTCTAACAAAACCTAGCACATACACAGACATCGATAAACCCTAGCTTATCGAAGCACAAGGCAAATCCGAAGCTTTCGACGGTCCCACACTTCATCTTTTTAGGGAATCCATATTGTGCCGGAACTAAACGCATCAAAAGCTAATTCAAGGCTTTGTCACATAAGGTTTAGCAGTAAGGACATGATTATAAAGCCTGAAACCAAGCTGACACGATAAACAGTAAAGAAACGGAATAAACAGGTCAAACGCACGTTTGCCTTGAACGAACGTTTACTACTCCCCAAACGCCCGTTCGTGAAAAAAAAGCCACATCCTGTATCAAATGGCGAACCCTCAAACGCTCGTCCATAAACCCCAAACGCTCGTTTGAATTGTAACGATCGCAAACGCCCGTTTGCCTGGGTTTTTTCCCAGAAATCTGCAACTGTTAAAATACGATTTCCAACCCAATTCCTCCCCAAACTCCAACTTAAACAAATCAGAAACAACGAAAATAAACATACAAATTGCTCTAAAACTTTACAACACCTTAATCATACGATAAGAACACCACGTTACCTTAAATTACGAGCTACTACGATCCACGCTACCAAAACCTTGAAAAGGTTAAACTTTAGAACTCCGAACCTACAACGATTCGAACCAAGACTGATCACTACGAAAATTAACTCAGAAAAACTCAACCTTAACAATGGTGATTAAACCCTAATCACCAAGAACGAGGAGGGACAAAACTTACGTTAACCGTTTTGCGAAACGTCGGTACCAAAAGCTTCCTCACCTTGAGATGATCGCTTTTCCCTTGAAGAGTCTGTGGAAACGATCAACGGATTAGCCTCGAGGTTGAGAAATACTTTGCCCTAGATCTTGAATACTCAGAGCGTTTTCTCCCCTTTTAATTTTCTGCTGATGCGTGTATTATGATGATGTGCCGCCTATTGGGATAAAAATATCCCTTTTATACTCCGTAATTAAAATCATCATTAAACCATTTAATTTAATCCAATTAAATCCTTTTTCTTTTCTTTTCCCTTTTCTTTTAATCCTTTAAAAAAACAAAACCTAATATTCACATTTTTCGTGAAAGACAAGGATGTCATTTTAGAAAAATCGGGATATTACAGATAGTTATAAAGTCATGATAATGAAGTTATAAGCAAATTTTATGGTGGTCAATGACCACCAAATTCAATGGACACATTTTATCATATTAGTGATTGTGATCATGTGTATTAATTCTCAACCATTGAAGACAACTTTAGCTAGGAGCCTCTTTTCCGTCTGCCCAGCCCCCGATAACAACATTTGACTTGAATGTGTTAAGTATATAGCTAGCGTTCCTTCTGAGCCAGGATCAAACTCTTCTTTTGACTATGATATGTTCATATATTTAGACTGTTGATCATAATGCATTAGTTTCATAATTAACTATAGTATATATAAATAAATGTATAGAACAAATTTGGTTGAGACAATCATTATTTATGTAACTTTTAGTCCTTTTAATCTTCTTTTCCTTCCTTTTACCGGTCTTGTTAGTTACACTTTCTAATGGGCATGTCCACAAAAATGCATCTAATTCCCTTTAGTCACGCCGCAATCACTCCAACAACAGCAATACATTCCATATCCTCTCCCTCCCTGAAAACAAACAAAACCCCAAAAGCCCATGTGAAAGAATCTTCAATCTCTGCCATTTCTTCACCACAATTCCATTAATTATTCCATTCATCCACCATGACTGAGCTGTGCTTGTCAACCATGTCCAAAGCTCAACTTGTGTTTATTCTTCTATTTTCTGATTTGTATATCTTTTCTTCTTTCATTCTTTCTCAACCTCTTTACTTGTCTTACTTCCTGTTCTTCTCTCCATATCTTCTCAAACTCCTTTCTTTTCTTTCCCCTCTTTTCCTCACTACATCCCTTTTGCTCCTTTCCCTAGTCGCTAATTTCGTCTCACTTGAATATTCCTGCTGGAACTGGGAATTTTCCTCTGAGTATGATATGGGTTTTTTAACTGGTGCTTATCATGCCATCGTTAATTTCAGATCCAAGCTTTCCACCTGTCACATTGCTGATGATCAGATGGAATACATTTGTTCTGAAGATTCGGAAGTGTTCAAGATTGTGTTTGATATTCCGATGTTAATGACGTCGACACAACAAGTTGAGGAGGAAGAAATATTTTTTCAAGCTTTGGAAGAAGATGATGCTTCTTCTCCTTCTTCTGAATTATCAGATTTCACTTGTTGCTTGAAAAAATCTGATGAAGAGCACGAATTTCAGCAGCCAATCGGTACAAAAGACAAGAAAGTTGCTGATGAATTGTCGCTTGTCAGAAATGGATCCAAGGCAGAAAGCAATAAAGTAATCAAAAATAAAGTTGGTCAAGAATGTTATATGGGTCCTACTCTTTCTCCTGTCATGACTAATCCATCTGAAGAAAAACAAGAGTACTGTGATAAGGAATCTAAACAGTGTTTTTCTTCAGGGGACAACAGAGTCGATGACTACAATAATGGAGAAATGAATGTTGAGAGTTCAAGAACACTGAATTACAGTATTGGGAGCTATGGATCAATGAGGAAGCAGGAAAGAGAATGGAAAAGGACATTAGCATGCAAGCTCTTTGAAGAGAGACATAATGTTGTAGGGGGCGGAGGTGGTGAAGGAATGGATATGCTGTGGGAGACATACGAACTTGAATCAAGTAAGAAGAAGAAGAATCCCAAATCAAGAAACAAGAACTTGCAGAAGAAACATCATCAAGTTCAAGGATGTATTGATGATGAAGAGGAAGAGGGATTAGAAGAAGAAGAAGAAGATGATGAATCGAATGGGCAGCTTTGTTGCTTACAAGCATTTAAGTTTTCGGCAGGGAAGAAGATGAATTTAGGAATGAGAAAGCCTAATCTTGTTAAGATTACTAAGGCCATTAAAGGATTGGGATGGTTGCATCATCAAGTCACCAGCAGCCACAGCAGCAGGCGTAGCAGCAAGAAGGTGCACAATGGAGATTAGTGTCTTTTCTAACAATGGAGGCCTTATTTGCACCACCAGATCGTACACTTTTTCAGAAAGTAAATCGTTGAGTAAAAATTCGACGGTCAATTGGAAGAATCGACATAACAAAGGTTGATTCTGTGTTTATGGTTTGATGCACCGGTATTGAGTACAAATAATGACTCCTTTTCTACTTATCTAATTTTGTAATCAAGCATGATAGTTAAATAAAATTATTAAATGTTCTGATTATATTTGTCACGCTGAAGAAGCTTTTTAAATTAGTAAATATTTTCTATATGCAGGGGCACCCTCGTGGGAGGGCAATGGGGGCCATGGTCCCTAGCCCCCTAAAAAATCTATGAATTGAAGTGCTCTACGAAATTTTAACTCAATAGTATATATATATTGCATTTTTGAAAGGTTTTGTTTTGATGGTAAGCAGTATGGTATAACTTGATAAGTGACTAGGGTTTGATTCTTACTAGAGTCCAAAACAATATACTTTTTTTGGTTAACCTTTTTTTAGAAGGGCCTAAAACACTATTTAGCCCCGAGCCTAAATTTGGACAGGAACGTCACTGTCTATATTATTCTATTGACTATTACATAATAATGTCGATATTAAAAGGAAAAAGAATATGCCATGGCTGATGCTTCGCTCGACCTCCCTGCTTAGGGCTTTCCTCCCCAGAAGGGGCACAACCTCCGACTATCCGGCTTACTTCCATCGTGGTCTTCCTCCCGCTAGGCTTCACTCCTTCTCTGAGGGTGAATTTCGCAAATTCCCATCTCCGTTATTATCATCGGTACTTATACCTATATGTGAGATGTAACCACCTATACCCATCCATAATCAATATGTAACCATCTGAATCTATCTGTGAGACAGATGAAACACTGTATGTCACCTATACCTATAGTGCACTAGCTTGTCCGAAGTGTAAAAAGAATCACTCCAGTGAATGTCAGGCAGATACAAACATATGCTACTTTTGTGGGCATACGGGTCACTATGCAAGGGCTTGTCCTTCAATGAGTGCCAAGAGTAAGCAAGGAAATAACAACCGATGAAGTGCAAGCCGACCAACAAGGGTGTTTGTTTTGGATGCAACTTTACCAGATACCTTGTCTCGGATTTTATGCAAAGCAAAACAAACAAGTAATAAATAAATCCGGTTTACCCCAAGTGCAGGGATCGTAGTATAGCGATAAAAAACCGAAGTCGATCCACAGGGAATCGAGGTTGGTCTAGTTCTTAATTTTTCTAAAAGTTTCACGAGAAATAAAAAAAAAACTAAAAACGAAAACAAATAACTGGACAGAGGGTTGTCAATCCAAAGCCAGGAAAGATAATTACGAACCGAACTAACTAAGTTAATTCTAATCTATAAACTAAGAAGACAATAAAAATTGCTACGATTACTATGATGAAGACGAAGCAAAACAGCACAACGATTTTTCTTTCAAGTAATTTAACAACGAACAAGCAGTGATCCACCGATTCCCGCAACCCTCAATTTCGACTCTAGATTTTCTTGTGGTGATTTAACGAAAATTGTGATTCACCTATCGAAGGTATGAACTCCTAATCTCTTAGAAAAGTTCGCCTATCAATCTTTTATCTTTCGATTTTAAAGATTAACGCTTTCATAACAAAGGTGTGAAATCTCTCAATTTCGCAATCTAGATATTCAACCTAACAACTCTCGTTAATTAGATTAAAAATCCAATCTTTACTACGATGATCTAAGGTTTAACGATGATTCTCAACAAACGTTAAACATCAAACAGCAACCATCTCTCGATTTAAATTGCATAATCAATAAGAACATAATAAAGATACAAACTTTGATAAAAACTCACAAAACAATCCAAAAGTCGAAATCGAGATGTTGCTAAGAATCGGTTTCACAAAGCTTGTTCCAACGTGCTTCAGCCTCTCATCATCGTATGATTGCATAAAATCGTTTGAGATTTCAACTGTTGATTCATAAACCGTATTCTCCGGAAACAGTTACGACTTCAACAACAACGATCTTTTGATAATTTCTCGAGCATTACAACAATACTACGGTATTATTATTTTTTGATACATATATATATAAGTATATAAGTATATAAGTATATAGATCTATAGATATATATATAGATACATAAATATAGATACTAATATAGATATATATATATTGTTACTACAAAGAAATAAAACAGAAAAATGAAAGAAAAGAAATTAGATATATATATATGTATATATATATATATATATATATATATATATATATATATATAGTACTAAAAAATAAGAACAAGAAGGTAAAAGAAAATGGCCGAAAAAAAAGGGCCCCTGCTTCTGTGATCTATTCAGCCAATTTATAGGCAAATTAGTTAAAGCCGGATCGATCCGGGAAAGGGCCGGATCGATCCGTGTAATCATCACATTCATCTCCCCTTAATTTCTAATTTTCGGATATAAATTATATATTATGGAATAAAACTTCTAAAATTCATATCTCGAGTTCTGGATCTCCAAACAACATGATTCAAGAGGCATCGGAAAGCTCTCGGAAAAATCTACAACTTTCATGAAGGAATCTTCTTCAGAAAATGTCGTTTTGATGAGTCATTCGTTTGTCGAAGATATTTCTCGATTACCACTAAATCAAATCGATTAGCCACTTGACCACTTGACTTAATGATACTTGAGTTGTAGAAGTCCGATTGA
This sequence comes from Gentiana dahurica var. dahurica, assembly GCA_024500145.1. Taxonomy (NCBI): domain Eukaryota; kingdom Viridiplantae; phylum Streptophyta; class Magnoliopsida; order Gentianales; family Gentianaceae; genus Gentiana; species Gentiana dahurica. Next base: position 79,978,570 of record CM044906.1, on the reverse strand, counting down.
CATGATTCAAAATGCGTTGGAAAGCTCTTTCAAAGATCTACAACTTTCATTAAGGACACTTCTTCAGAAAATGCCGTTTTAATGAGCCATTTGTTCGTCGAAGATATAATTCGATTACCACTAAATTGAATCGATTAGCCACTTGACCACTTCGATTGACCAATTAACCATTTAAGCAATTCGATTGACCACTTAAGCTCGTGACACTCTCTAAATCCTTTCAGAGATATGATTATACTTCAAAATGTCGATTCTCGGGGTCTTGACTAATACATCTGCAATAAAATACCACAAATACCCACGTAAATCGACACGACATTCCGATTTACTAAAATCGGTACAAAAACTTATAAAAACACGATAAAAATACGATATTTTATATAATACTTACTACTTATATAATTAGATAAAACCTATAAATTAATGACTTGATTTGATACATAAATGCTCAAAATGGTATCAAAAGTGGGGTGAAATGTTATAATAATAACAGTGAATTTTTCCGTCATCACAAACCCCCCACTTAGCTTTTGGTCGTCCTCGAGCAAAACAAGTGATAAAACAAAATGAATGAGGGACAAAATTCACGAAAAGATAAGATATAAGGGACAACCAGATAATACAACCGATCGAATCATAACCACACGTTAACCTTAATATAAATGTATAACAGAGTGTGTGTGTGACAAGCCTTTCAATTTCCACTTTCCTCTCTTGAATAATTCAAGCAAACGCACAAGTGTCCATTCAGACAGTCCTAATGACTTTCCTAGGTATAGGCAGCAAAAGTTCCACACAACGTCCTCCCGTGTACTTATTAGGATAATCTCTAATGCATATCATTCAGTTTATACTGGGGATAGTCAGAAGATAACTAAGTTGTCAACCATGCTTAATTTATTCCCAGCAATAGGATGTTTCGTGATAACACCTTAGCTGGACTTAATTTCACATGTGTAGCATATGCCTTCATTCCCAGCAATAGGATGTTTCGTGATAACACCCTAGCTGCACTTCTATCATCAGGCAGTCGGGAGCTTTTAAACCTCATAGTGGTATAGGACGTTTCGTGATAACGTCCTACCGCACTCAAATCATTGGTAGCTACAACCGACATATATATAGTTCATCTTAATTTGGTATTTTTCTTTTTATTCCACTTAACTTATATCCTTTCTATCACATTCAAACCTTCAGATATTCACAGTACACGTTCAAAAGTTAGGTACTAAGTTACTGCAACTATCTCTAGAATAACCACTAGGATACTGAATGGATACAGTTTAAAATTTTCGCTTCAATGTCAAAGGCTTACGTGAAGGAATTCATGTTACACAAATAAATTTGGGGTTAAAATGCACTTACGGATCACATTGGTTATATATATCCAAATTGATCATTACATCTTCAAATACATGAAAAATATACCTTATAAAGTTCATTTTAATCAACTTATTAATGCACGAAAACGATTCAAAAACTAAGGTTTTTTTTTTCTGATACAAAATAAACACTTAATGCCATTGCTAGACCATCATCGAATCTACCTCCCACTTACGATTTTTCATTACCCTCAACATGTGAATGAGATAGAGAGAAAGACTTAGCTTATAAACCTGGCAGAAAGATGCTATCGAATCCCGTAACAGCCATGAAAAAACACGATCCGAATCCCTGTACCAAAACAAACAAAGCAAACACGGAACATGGTCCTCGTGCCAAAGTATGCAATAGGGATATGGGAACAATAAGAAAATGGCCCTGTCACGTCAGAAAATTCGATAGGCAATATATATATGGTCACTCTCATAAAAGCTTTAGATGGAAAAATAACTCACACGGGTAAAGCACAGAACATCTAAGCATATACGTATCATAGAGAGTATCAAACGAGTATATATCATAGTCAAGGCATAAATTCATATTGGAAACAGACTAGATCATAAAATGTAGCGAGTCTTTTATACCCAGATCCTCAAGGGTTAAATCATTCTAACAACCTAAGTCCAAGAAATGATGTATTTGAATGTTTTCTGTGTACTCCCTCGGGATTTTCGGATAACCACCTAATCGTTCCCTTTAAAAGACATTCAAACATTCATCCCGATACTTGGTTGTGCTATGTGTTCAACTTCCATTATGATTATTCATTCCACATATTCTACATTTCATTAAGACTAGTTGTATCCAAATTATTATTATTATTAGTATTATCGGGCTGCCTCCCGGTAGCGCTTTTGTTTAACGTCGTTTGCTCGACAATCCTGCAACTCAGCCTGGATCAGGCCACTTTAACTTCCTTCCAGCCACTACATCGTGTAAGCTCTGATTATTGGTGTGGCTGCAGAAACAGCATCTAACACATGAGGTCAAGTTTCTGATTGCTTTCCAAACACTTTTAATCCTCCCCATTGTAGACTTCTTCTTTTTCAGCTTTCTCTTTAATTGTGCCTCCCTTTTGAGTTCTTCCATATCCCAACTACAAGCCATAACTTCCTCTAATGAACCACTGCCGTCATCCTCAGAAAACAAGTCGGGCGAAAATTCTTCAAGCCTATTGACTTCAGTCATACCACACCCGAGGATGTCGAGGAAGTGAATAATCAAAGGTTTCTCTTTAGTTTGTCCTATATAATGCTTGCACCTTTGACCATTCACTCTGAACGGCTGGTCACCATGACCTCTTAGTTCTAAAACACCTCCAGAATGATTTGTAGAATTTCAAAGGGGCCGGACCAACGCGTCCTCAACTTTCCAGGAAACAGATGCAACCTGGAATTATAAAGTAAGACTTGCTCCCCAACTTGAAATTCTCGCTTCTTGATTTTAGCATCATGAAGGAGTTTCATTCTATCCTTGCTAATCCTGGCACTCTCGTAGGCCCGGAGTCTAAACTCATCCAATTCATGCAATCGCATCAGCCGATGTTCACCACATGATTGGGCATTAAAGTTTAAGAACTTAATGGCCCAATATGCTTTATGCTCTAATTCGACTGGCAAGTGGCAAGGTTTTCCATACACCATCCGATAAGGAGATGTACCCATGGGAGTTTTATAGGCGGTACGGTATGCCCATAGTACATCATCCAGTTTGAGACTCCAATCCTTTCTATGATTGTTTACAACTTTTTCCAGGATCCTTTTCAAACTCGATTACTTCTCTCGACCGCCACTAGTCATAGGGTGATATGGTGTGCCAATTTTGTGCCGGACACCATATTTCTCAAGGACTTTTTCTAGTGGCCTGTTGCAGAAGTGCGTTCCCTCATCACTGATTAAGGCACGGGGACATCCAAATCTCACGAATATATTTTTCTTGAGAAAGTTCATGACCGTTTTGTTGTCATTGCGAGAAGTGGCTTGAGCCTCCACCCATTTTGATACGTAGTCAACGCAGACTAAGATGTATTTGTTTCCACAGGAAGATGGAAACGGGACCATAAAATCAATACCCCATACATCAAAGACCTCACATTCTAAAATGGGCTTTAATGGCATGTCAAAACGCCTAGTTAGAGCACCGGTTCGTTGGCACCTATCACAAGCCTTGCAGAAGGCTTCTGAATCCTTGAAGATCGTGGGCCAATAGAAACCAGACTGAAAGATTTTAGCAACGGTTTTCCAAGGACCAAAGTGGCCACCAGTAGGTCCACTGTGGCATTGTTCAATGATATCACGTTGCTCTGATTCAGGGACACATCTTCTCAACAATCCATCTTTACAGATTTTAAAGAGGTAAGGTTCATCCCACACGAAGGTTTTCAAATCAAAGAAAAATTTCTTCTTCTCCTGATATGAAAATTCTGGATTTAAATACTGGGAATGCAGGTAGTTGACGATAGAGGCAAACCACGGAACATCTGGAGTGCACTCGTCTATATGCATAACATGCTCGAGAGGAAAGTAAAGGTCTATCTCTTCAGGTTCTTTCTTTTCATCATTCTGCATTCTAGAAACATGATCTGCTACTACGTTTTCACTGCCCTTTTTATCTTTAATTTGAACATCGAATTCTTGCAGGATCAGTATCCAACGTAGTAAACGCGGTTTAGCATCTTTCTTTGTCATAAGATAGCGCAGAGCAGCGTGGTCAGTCCAAACAATGACTGAGGCGCCCAACAAGTAACTACGAAATTTGTCCATAGCAAAGACTACAGCCAATAATTCCTTTTCAGTGGTTGTGTAGTTTACTTGTGTGGGGCTTAGTGTGTGACTGGCGTAAGAGATGGGCTGGAATTTTCCCTTAATTCGCTGACCTAAGACTGCACCAACGGCGTAGTTGGATGCATCGCACATGAGTTCAAAGGGTAGGTTCCAGTCAGGAGAGATAAGGATCGGGGCGGAAATCAGTTGACTTTTAAGCTCATCAAACGCATGCTTGCAACTATCATCAAAATTGAAAACAACATCTTCTCTGAGTAAAGTGGAAAGGGGCTTAGCTATCTTGGAAAAATCCTTAATGAACCTCCTATAAAAACCAACGTGTCCAAGGAAACCTCTTACTTCACGCACATTTTTAGGGAATTTCATCTTCTCTATAGCCTCAACTTTTGCCCTATCTACTTCCATTCCTCTTTCTGATATTTTGTGGCCAAGAACTATTCCTTCGTCTACCATAAAATGGCATTTTTCCCAGTTTAGGACTAAGTTCTTCTCCACACAGCGGGATAATACTTGATCAAGATTGTCAAGACAGTGATCAAAGGATTGACCAAAGACTGAGAAATCGTCCATGAATATCTCCATACACTTTTCAACAAGCCCATCAAAGATTGCCAGCATACATCTTTGGAATGTAGCTGGGGCATTGCAGAGACCGAATGGCATTCGCCTATAAGCGAATGTACCATAAGGGCAAGTGAAAGTGGTCTTTTCTTGGTCGACTGGGTCTATGGGTATCTGGAAGTATCCAGAATATCCATCAAGAAAACAGTAAAATGCATGTCCTGCCAGACGCTCAAGCATCTGGTCAATGAACGGAAGGGGGAAATGATCTTTCATCGTGACTTCATTAAGTTTTCTTTAGTCAATACAGACTCTATAACCAGTTACTAGTCTCAATGCTATTTCTTCACCCTTTTCATTCTTCTTGATAGTAATTCCTCCTTTCTTAGGAACTACTTGAGTAGGGGACACCCATTCACTGTCAGCAATTGCCAAAATAATACCCATGTCCAAAAGCTTGATAATCTCTTTCTTAATCACTTATTGCATGTGAGGGTTGAGCCTCCTCTGGGGCTGTCTAACACACTTAGCACCCTCTTCAGTTTTGATCTTGTGCATGCATATGTCAGGAGATATCCCTCTAATGTCTCCCACTTGCCATCCGAAAGCCTTTTCATTCTTCTTTAACACATTCAACAACTTCATTTCTTCTAACCGGGATAACTTGGCAGAGATAATTAAAGGAAGCTTGTCACCTTCTCTCAAGAAAACGTATTTCAGGTGCTGAGGCAAAGGCTTCAGTACCAAATCCGCAGGTGGTTCTTTTAAACTAGATTTAAGCTCCCCACTTTTCAACTCAACATCACTGAGTTTACTCAGTGGTCCCACTGCCAAAGCTTCACCATTCAACGAACCTTCATCAACTTCAGCTCCTAGTTGTTCTAGATTAACCCAACCATGATTATTCAGATTCTCCACTAATCGCTCATATTCAGTCTCAACAGCCATGACTTGCTTTTCCATATAGTCGTTAAAGTCATCTGACATGTACTCAATGGAGAAGCCAGTTGGATAATCAGAGGGTCTCTGAATAGCTTTAGAGACATTGTAGCTCACCTCCTGATCACCAACTCGTATAGTCACTTTGCCACTATCACAATCAATGAGGGCCCTGGCTGTAGAAAGAAAAGGTCTGCCGAGTATTAAAGGAACATTCTCATCATTCTCAATGTCTAGGACGTACCAGTCAACTGGGAAAGTGAATCTATCAATTTGAACTAAAACATCCTTTAATATCCCAGCAGCTTTCTTGGAAGATCTATCAGCGAATTGAAGATTCATGGTTGTGGGTTCTAAAAGATTATCTAAACAAAGTTGTTCACAAACAGACAATGGCATCAGACTAATGGATGCACCTAGGTCACATAAAGAATTTGGAAAGACTAAGCCTCCCATCAACAATGTGAGCACAAATTTCCCAGGGTCACCCCTCTTCATTGGCAACTCATCATAACCAATCACAGAGCAATTCTCACCAATTAACCGATCCATGTCTTCGAGCTTCTTTTTGGAGGACACAACATCCTTGATGAACTTTGTATACTTAGGCATCTCAACTAAAACATCAGATAATGGAAGATTTACCTGAGTATTCTTAAGAAGATTAAGCACTTTCTCATACTTTTTGTCTTCATGCAAGGAGATGTTATTTTTTCTGGGTGGAAATGGAAGTTTCTTTAAATCATTCTCAGAAAACACTTGCTTTGAGGATGAACTAACAGCTTTATCTTCCAAATCTTTCCACCTTACCACCTTTTCACCTTTCTTGCCAGTCAGGGGATCAGCCACCTGACTTCCACTAAACTCTTCATTTCTCAGGGGATCAGCCACCTGAGTACTATCATCTAGAACCGGGGGGCATGGATGTACGACTTCCCCTCCTGCCTTATCATTGGCAGGAGAGGTTAGTGGTTTCCCTGGTTCGGGGGACCATTAAGTTGAGTGCCCGATCTTAAATTCATACTTCTCTACCATAGGGAATTGTGGGAACTAGATCAGTGCATTGACTTTGATTTAACTCGGTCTGAGCGACTTGACCACCTTTGGGGTTCTTCTCAGTGAAGCTGGGTAACTGCCCCGAGGGTCTAGAAGCTTTTTGGTCAGCTACTTGCCCGAGCTGCCTTTCAAGATTCTTGATTGAACTGAGAAGGAATTGGAAATTATTATTCTGCTCCTTCTGATAGGAATCCAATTTAGTGTCAAGATTACTAGATTGAGAGGGGCCTTGAGAATTCTGAAAGTTTTGTGGAAAAGATTGGATATACCGACTTTGAAAAATAGGATTTGGATTGTTCGGCCAGTTCTGGTTGAACCTCTGATTTTGATTAGGAAAATTCATATTATGGTTCTGATTGAAGTTCGGATTTTGATTAAAACCCTGGTTTTGAAAATTGCTTTGGCCAGAGAACTGATTGTTGAATCTTTGATTTTGCTGGCCGTTGAAAGCATTAATTTCAGCGTTCTGTCCACCCATAGGACAGAAACGAGCGGTATGCCCCACATTATCACATGTCTGACACGTGACTGGACTGAACTGTCCCTGATTCTGGACAGTATTGACTTGATAGGTAGGAGGGGAAATAAACTGACACTGGCCAACCACATGGCCAGGTTGACAACAACTTTCACAAAACAGAACTTGAGAGTTCTGAGGAAATGACTGGTTCTGATTTGTAGGTTTAGAGGATATTTTGAGAGCTTCCACATGCTGTTGCAGCATGGCGATCTGATTTTGCATGTTCACCTCCTCGATCCTAGGTGGAGGAGGTGTCTGGATAGCGTGAGATGAAGGGGCGTAGTTGTACTTGGAAATATCTTCAAATAACTGCCATCCCTCTTCAGGTGTTTTTCTTAAAAATGCCCCTCCTGATGAACTATTGGCCATACCCTTGGTGAGTTCGGTCAATCCACTGAAGAAAGTGTTGACTTGCCTCTGCAAGTCTAAACCATGATGAGGGCATTTCCGCAGGAGAGCCTTAAATCTCTTCCAAGCATCAAAGAAAGATTCATTTTCCTTTTGGAAAAATGTGAAGATTTCACTCAAGCACTGGGCTGTTTTGGATGGTGGGAAATATTGACTCAGGAACTCGTGCTCGAGTTCAGCCCAGGTTGTAATCGACTCGGCAGGAAGAGAGTTGTACCACTCTTTCGCTTCCCCTCTTAAGGAAAAAGGAAACAATTTCAATTTAATTGCATCCTCACTAACTCCTTGTATGCGAGTTGTACCACATATTTCTAAAAATGTGTGTACGTGAGTGTGAGGATTCTCATATTGAAAACCATGAAAGATAGATGCGTGTTGCATCATTTGAATAAGACCTGGTTTAAGTTCGAAGGTTGGTGCATTAATAGCTGGTAAAATGACTGCTGGGTTGACTCTGACTTCACCAGGCATGGCGTAGTCAGCCAACGTGCGTCTTTCATTCGCAGCCATGATAATGATTTCTTCAATCTCCTCTGCTAACGTCGTTCGAAATCTTTATCGGCCGTGTTCCCTTCGTCAGGAAGAACCGCAGGACGGACTCTTCGCCTGTTTGGTCTGACTATGGTTCGCTCGAGGTCAGGGGTGTAAAGCAGTGGACCTTTCTGACTCTGAGTTTGCATAAACCAATATTTTTTTTTAAGGAAAGAAAACAGAAAAACTGAGAGCACCTGCCTACGAAAAATCAAAACAAAAACGGAAAAATTAATAAAAACTAGACAACCGTACCGGTTCCCCGGCAACGGCGCCAAAAACTTGTCTTGGATTTTATGCAAAGCAAAACAAACAAGTAATAAATAAATCCGGTTTACCCCAAGTGCAGGGATCGTAGTATAGCGATAAAAAACCGGAGTCGATCCACAGGGAATCGAGGTTGGTCTAGTTCTTAATTTTTCTAAAAGTGTCACGAGAAATAAAAAAAAAAACTAAAAACGAAAACAAATAACTGGACAGAGGGTTGTCAATCCAAAGCCAGGAAAGATAATTACGAACCGAACTAACTAAGTTAATTCTAATCTATAAACTAAGAAGACAATAAAAATTGCTACGATTACTATGATGAAGACGAAGCAAAACAGCACAAAGATTTTTCTTTCAAGTAATTTAACAACGAACAAGCAGTGATCCACCGATTCCCGCAACCCTCAATTTCGACTCTAGATTTTCTTGTGGTGATTTAACGAAAATTGTGATTCACCTATCGAAGGTATGAACTCCTAATCTCTTAGAAAAGTTCGCCTATCAATCTTTTATCTTTCGATTTTAAAGATTAACGCTTTCATAACAAAGGTGTGAAATCTCTCAATTTCGCAATCTAGATATTCAACCTAACAACTCTCGTTAATTAGATTAAAAATCCAATCTTTACTACGATGATCTAAGGTTTAACGATGATTCTCATCAAACGTTAAACATCAAACAGCAACCTTCTTTCGATTTAAATTGCATAATCAATAAGAACATAATAAAGATACAAACTTTGATAAAAACTCACAAAACAATCCAAAAGTCGAAATCGAGATGTTGCTAAGAATCGGTTTCACAAGGCTTGTTCCAACGTGCTTCAGCCTCTCATCATCGTATGATTGCTTAAAATCGTTTCAGTTTTCAACTGTTGATTCATAGACCGTATTCTCCGGAAACAGTTACGACTTCAACAACAACGATCTTTTGATAATTTCTCGAGCATTACAACAATACTACGGTATTATTATTTTTTGATACATATATATATAAGTATATAAGTATATATATAAGTATATAAGTATATAGATCTATAGATATATATATAGATACATAAATATAGATACTAATATAGATATATATATATTGTTACTACAAAGAAATAAAACAAGAAAAATGAAAGAAAAGAAATTAGATATATATATATGAGTACAAAAAAATAAGAACAAGAAGGTAAAAGAAAATGGCCGAAAAAAACAGGGCCCTTGCTTCTGTGATCTATTCAGCCTATTTATAGGCAAATTAGTTAAAGCTGGATCGATCCGGGAAAGGGCCGGATCGATCCGTGTAATCATCACATTCATCTCCCCTTAATTTCTAATTTTCGGATATAAATTATATATTTTGGAATAAAACTTCTAAAATTCATATCTCGAGTTCTGGATCTCCAAACAACATGATTCAAGAGGCATCGGAAAGCTCTCGGAAAAATCTACAACTTTCATGAAGGACTCTTCTTCAGAAAATGTCGTTTTGATGAGTCATTCGTTTGTCGAAGATATTTCTCGATTACCACTAAATCAAATCGATTAGCCACTTGACCACTTGACTTAATGATACTTGAGTTGTAGAAGCCCGATTGACGTGATTCAAAATGCGTTGGAAAGCTCTTTCTAAGATCTACAACTTTCATTAAGGACACTTCTTCAGAAAATGCCGTTTTAATGAGCCATTTGTTCGTCGAAGATATAATTCGATTACCACTAAATTGAATCGATTAGCCACTTGACCACTTCGATTGACCAATTAACCATTTAAGCAATTCGATTGACCACTTAAGCTCGTGACACTCTCTAAATCCTTTCAGAGATATGATTATACTTCAAAATGTTGATTCTCGGGGTCTTGACTTATACATCTGCAATAAAATACCACAAATACCCACGTAAATCTGACACGACATTCCGATTTACTAAAATAGGTACAAAAACTTATAAAAACACGATAAAAAAATACGATATTTTATATAATACTTACTACTTATATAATTAGATAAAACCTATAAATTAATGACTTGATTTGATACATAAATGCTCAAAATGGTATCAGAAGTGGGGTGAAATGTTATAATAATAACACTGAATTTTTCCGTCATCATACCTTTTAGTATGTTTATTTTCTTAGAGTACTTATGACATGAATCACGTTGTATATGTATGTAAGTGAATGAACTAACATTTAGATACATTGTTAATGGAGAACTTAGCTATGTCAACCTTAAATAACACAAGAATCTCAAAACTTTAAGTTAAGTAAGATAGCTAAGAAGTTAAGCCTGCCCTTTAACATTTAGGAAATCTTTTTGGACACCATCCGGGTAAGTGAGTTGTAGTGGGCAGATTGATGAATAGAAGTTTGGTTAGTGCAGATTCAGTAGTTCAAGAAGTGGTTGGTCAGTTCTGGGTTAGGTGAGCAAGAGTTTGAAAGAGTTTGGGTTTTCGTGCAGTTCTAGTTCTTTGACTAGCAAGATCTGAGTTGATGTTTAGGATCCAAATGTAAACAAGTGAAGTTTAAGTTTTGGTTTCGTTTTGAGAAGAGTATTAGAGGAAGATCTATAGTTTGAACATGTTCAAGTTTCGAGGACGAAGCTCCTCTTAAGAGAGATGAATGTAATACCCCGAACTTTAGGAAATGGCAGACATATCAATTTGTAAAGTTCGATATATTATATTTATTTAATTGTGGATTTTAAGTATGCTTTAAATAAAAGAAAAAGAAGAGACAGGGGTCAATTGGAAATAAAGGAAAATAGAGAAAAATGGAACTTGGAATTCAGGGATTTATGAGCAATTAATGGAAACCAGGAGGAGTTAATTACAAAAATAACTCCTCGAGGTTATTTTCTACAAAAAGAAAACTTCCCACTTACTAGAGGAAGTTATTGTCAGAAAACTAAAACCTCTTGGCAAGTTCGAACTCTGAATTTGTGAGAGAAAAGAAATTGAAAGAAAGGCAAAGAGTATTCTTCCAAGATTCTCACCAGTTATCCAATGGATTTCAGAAAGAATTACGGAAACGGAATCAGCAGAGAATGGGTTTTCTTTTGGTCATAAGAACATCAAGAGTTGAAAGGTTTTTGGTTGAGGTTTGAGGAAGTGCTGCAAGTTTCTTTCAAGTTGCGCTTTGAGGCTTGCTTTGATCAAGTAAGAGGCTCTTCCTAATGTTTAATTAAGGATTTATGATGTTAAGGTTGTGTTTTGGTATAATTTGATGCTAGAATTCATGTTTAGAAATCGTTGAGGGAAATCCATGATGTTATGCCTTATTAATAGTAGTGATTTTATGCTTTTATGATACTTAGATTGATGTTAAACTTGGTTGGTTTTGAGAGGAGATCGAGGTCACGGATTGGGGAGCATTTAAGAAGTTGTTCTACACCGAATACTTTCCACCTACGGTACAAGTAGAAAAAAGTAAATCAGTTTTTTAAACTCCATCAAGGTGTAAATATGACGGTTTCTCAATACACCAATCGGTTCAATGAGTTGGGTCGGTTCTACCCCGAGATCATGGGTGTTGAAGAGAGGAAGATGGATTTGTTCAAGAACAGATTGTCTTGGGAAAGACAAGCAGGGATGTTGGGATTCACCGCAAGGACCATGGCGGAGTTACTGAACAAGGCTTTGGATGTTGAGACTTTCAAGAGCAAGCCATCGGTTCTGGTTTGAGTAAAAAGACCCTTCGAAACTAGCCAAGAAGACTGTGTTGAAGAACCGTGGAAAAACACGAAATGAATTACGGCACAGCTTGCGGCAAGGTCATCAAGTAGTGCACTAGATTGCCCAAAGTGTAAGAAGAATCACTCCGGTGAATGTCGGGCAAATACAAACAAATGCTACTTTTTGTTAGGAAATCTACGCGGGAACGCAGCAGAATTCAAAAATTTATTTCCTTTAACCAAGATCGACTTCATTTAAGCAACGGACATAATAAGATAGTAGACGGTGGTTACCTTGCTTGATCTAAAAGATCGATGCTTTGACCGTCTAAGGAGAGTAACGATGCACGGAGCCGCCCATGCGTTTAACGTCTACCGCTAGTCCACACGAACAACCCTCCGGAATCCACCATTGGATTGCTAGACCGACATTTTCTCTCTCTCAAATCTCCCTCTAAGAAGCTCTCGATTTTTCATAAGAAACTATTAGTCTCTTGGAATTGTGATGTACAAAAGACCTAGCCAACCCCTTCTTATATAGGTGTTGGGGCGCCACTTTTAGATCCCAATCTTATTGGGAGAAGCTTCCTAGTAGATTGAGGAGAAGGAAAACATTTTCCTAATACAATAAGAAAGTATCTTTTATTGATTTATCTCATTTAATTTAATATCTTATATTAAATATTTCCAAGAAATTGTCAATATCTAATATTGACTATCTTTATCTTATTACCATAAATCAATTTACACATGTGTATATATCACGTATATATATTACAAATATAAATCTGTACATATATATATATACATTTATCACAATTGTGCACATGCATATCTCATATGCATGTCACGCATGTGACAACAAATATGTATATATATTAATATATGGTAATACCATTAATTAAATTGCACAATCCAAGTGTATCTTATACACTCCAAAATTGCGCCACATTTAGCCAATAAATTGGCATCCGGAATATTTTCAATTAATATAATGCTATGATTAATTAATTTACAAAATATATGTGTATCAATATACACAATTAATTTCGACTTATACATCAACTATGTATATTTAATTATTCAATATAATTAATATCTTGCATTTAATTGATTCATAATAGATAAATACCATCATATTAATTTACCACTATAACCCTTTATAGTCGAGATAAAACTCTCTTTATTTGGTTATCGCTATAACCGCATTTTAATCTAGCTAGATGTTCCTATGTGTCTGACCGGATAGGCTTCCGAATATGTTGGCCGTAGGCACAAAGTGCAAATTACAAAAATGCCTTTCATACCTAACGATCACGGGATATCGTCTGGCAACACACCGTGACCCCCAATCATCAGAAGAGTCAAATGCAATGACTACTACCTTTAATGTGAAACAGTTACCGTGTAAATATAATCCTATCACTGTAGTAATATCCATACGGTCTTACGTCGAGTGTCAAACATCAACGACCGTATCTTATAATCTGGATATCCTATTCTCTTGAAGTACTCATTTCCTTCCACTTTGCAAAGATTCACGAGAGTAAGACATTCCTTATAAGAAGACTCTTTCGGATATTCACCCCTACTAATTGGGTACGCGATTCCCGGATGACCAAACATGTATGCTCTACATGCTTCAGTATAACACTCAATCACTACCGCATGATCACCCCCGTGGCTAGGGGAAACCTCAATAGTGACAAAGCATGACAATCCACACCGTGATGCCATGTGGACTCCGGTCCTAAAGATAATTACACAACCGTCACATAGTGTGACACTTAACAATGTAAGTGGGTTAGTCTAACGTACGTATTCTCTAATACACGTCCACGTACAGTCCAAGTGTCTCAACACTTCGATAGACGAGATATATCCCTGCCCTTAAAGACAGAAGACATCTATAAGGATAGTATGTTTGTACTACCAATGCCATGTTTAATAGTACATAACTCCAGAGACATTTAAGTATCAAACTTATTAAAGTGATAAGAGATCTCATCAACCATAATCGCCTATCATGGTTTCTCTATCACAGTTTAATACTAAGGATGTTATCATATAACAATTCATAATTGATTCTTTAAAAGAACAAATATATGAAAACAGAAAATCCATTTATTATATATGTATAATAATAAAGAAATAGTTGAAATAATCCGACCCGGTCGGATCCGGTCCAACCCGATTGGGTTTAGGACACTATTTCAACAATCTCCCACTCGGCCTAAAGCCAATCACTCGTACACACAAGACCAAGTTGAAACATAAGAATCTCGTGCAATACTCGCAACCAACCCTAAGCATGAATGGATCACAATCCGTGGGGATTCAAACTATCTTCATATCATGCTCCAAATTATCAAGTCAAATGGAACCACCTCAACACACACATGAATCTCCGACGAGACCCTGGTCCTTGCTTCAAGCAATGAATCCACTTACTATATCAGCTATATAGAAAAGGTGGAAGAATCGTACAAGGTTCAGGAATGAACCTTCTAGATTCATGTACTGCTCTCGTTGCGCCTCCAAGGCACTACTATGTTTTGGCCCAGTTGTAGAATCTCCAGTGATTTCTAGCTAAGAACATTTCCAGCCCACTGTATCACTCAATCAAAGTGACTGTAAATAGCTCCCACTCGTCTTTATAAGACTCAAGATATACGTCTGTATATCTATATTTATCTTTCCAAGTTTCGTCAAACTAGGAAATCATCCTTAACTTGTTTAAGGATATTCTCGACATTCACTAGATTTACTTTCATACTTGCTCATGACTCTTCATGGACTATGAACATCTGGCATTACTTTTATGATGGTTCCTATCGCATTACCAATGTAAACCTTCCATAAGCATCATCTTTCACCTTATCTTTAGGACTAACGTCCTAACATAGATAGATCTGAAAACACCGGCTAGCAGTATCTCCTGTCGCGATCTATGCTAATATCTTTTAGCATCATTTCTATATAGATAAACTATAAACTAATAGCAGTTAAATATATCATTATAGATTCTTATTTCGAAAATAAGAACTGCTAATCCAAGTGCTTTCGCAAAGACCTTGAACTGCCAAACATTAATTGACTTTGACATGGGGTGATAATTCCCGAGAGAGATATCCAATACCTTACTCAAAAATCGTAACACACTCCCACTATCCCTCTTGTACATTGGACATATCCCTTTTTTTTTTACTAAATCAAACTCCTTTGATTACCAAACAAAGAAATTGTCTATAGAAACTTGTTTGAGTACATAAATGGATCTCGTGGGCTCACATATCATGTTATCATCTATGAATATCGAGCTGTTTGCCCAACGTCTTCAACACTATCATATAGCCATCATACGAAGTTACAACAAGCATAGTCTGAATAGAACTGGGCTCAGCTGGCAGCATAAAGATAATTACAAGGTTTACACCCCGTACCCTTCAGCCGTCAATATAGCCTTATGGTAATCATATTACTATCCATGTCAGCCTTTCAGGGACATTCCCTCTAGGTAAGACAGACTAGGTTCACAACCTGGTTGTACTGATGGGATCTAATTCAGATATTACGGCTCCTGGCCATATCTCTCAATCTAGCCTTTCAAATATTCCTTTATAAGTCGTGAGATATTCATTCTTCAATATGAACATGCCAGCAGCCTTTTCAGGCTTGAGGTTATCTACAGACTTATAGAACATTTGTGTGCACTGAGCAGTGTTATACACCTCATCGCTATGCGGCGTCTGCTCACATTCCTATGGTTGAATCTCTCCTTGTTGCTCTCAAACCTTTTTGGGATCTCACTTACTCTCACGATCTCTTTTGGAAGAAATACCTCCTTTAAAAGACAGCATGTTTGGAGACAAATGCCTTTTTCTCCGCGGACAAGTAAATAATATCTAGCGTACTTGCTAAGACATTCCACAAAGTTGCATACGTCGTACTAGGCTCCAAGCCTTTCTGACTTTGCCTATGACAACTTCAAATCATTGGTTAAGATAGATTCGACATTATCCCTTCCATATCTAATAAGGAATTTATTCAACCTTATTCTTTGGAACTCGGTTAAGTATGTGTTTTAATTAAGGACACTATCCCAAAATGGGTAATGGATTCTTTGCATGGCTTACATCACAACTTTATCATACGAAGTGTCGCTTTCATTTCGGAACCGCAATCCGATCACGCATCTCAAAATGATATCCTTTTAGGGAGAATCTAATTCATTTTCAAACGATTTCTGAAACACCCTCCAGTTATTAGTTGCTTCAATCCAATTGAAGATTAATTCCTAAGTAGTTTATCAATCTCATATTCGTACTCGCTCAAACTTTTTGGGCTTTCCGAATTATGCACTTCACTGAGTACACTTGACTATTTCTAAAAATAGTCGTAGAAATTAATAAACAATTATTTGTGGCATTAATTGTCACGAGCTAACAAACATAGGTATGTTTAAGCTCTAGACAATTTTTTTCTAGAATTTATAACCTTTTCATTAAAGGTTATTTTAGTCATCTTTAGATAAGATACATATTACCCACATGAATCATAATCACGTGGTTCATATATCATCAGAATGACATTTGATTATACGTTTCTCTTCCAGAGAGTCGACATCTAGAACAACCACAAATATCAAGGATTATTGCCAAACTATTTTACTTGGTTGAGATTTCATCACCTATATCGACTATATAGTGACATCGTTCTGGTATGTTAGATTTGGTGAACGTTCAACTTTACCGGAATAATAATTATTCCTTACAATTGAATTTGTCTACTAAATCCTAACAAATAACTGAACTCGTGTTCTTCATAAAAACCAGGACAGTAACGTTTATTTAGTTCCTTTATCAGTTTACCAGACTCATAATACAATACCGAAATGTCACAACGTTTGCTTCACTTTTCGTATCTCATTGTATCTTGTATTCAATCTTTCTAATTTAATCATGCTCGTAAGATATCATATATGTAAGAGTTGACTTAAACTTAGACAAATTTACCCCAACATACTTGCTTAGGATAGAGACTTCGATAAGTTCTCTTACTTAAGCACATGCCCTAACTTTCCATTTTAATCATTCAAGCTCTTGTGAATATTTATTAATTTAGTCTTCATAAGGCTTAAGAGAAATTACAAGAGCCATGACTTCAATTTTCTTTCGTAAAAAAAATCTAAAGTTTATTAAATTTTATTTAACTTTTTGAATCATATTCAAAATATGAACCATTTAATCTTTAAGAAATGATTAAATAATTAAGTCGATACTTATATCTTACAATTTTGAAAACAACCTTCCCAAAATTCGATGCGGTCATTCTTATTCAACGTTTGAATTAATTGTCATCGTATGACATAATCGTATCAAATATATGATTAATTCGTTGAAACTCATTTCAAGTGATTCAATCATATCATGAGTTTCCGTTTTTAATTAATAATGAAAGTCATGGAGCACTGTATCAAATATGTAGTCTCATTGTCTCTAACTACTATAACGGGGTTGCTCGTGTCATTTCTGATTTAAAAGGAGTAAAATTACTTAACCATTTTTGAGACGTTTCTCAAAAGAAAACAGTCATGATTTGCTTTTACTAATCGAGAATTAAAACATAAATATAAAAGTTTACCAAAAACTACTACATAAAAATAAAGATAAAAGAGTGTTGTTGTTTATACACGCAAATAGAAAATGGTCTTTTGGTTTATTATTTTGCTCCCACTAGTTGATGAGAGTGAACTTTACTATACTTCGGTTCATGTTTTAATCCCTATTTACGACACTCTTGGCTCATTTTGGGTACCTTTAGACCATTTATAGGGAAAAATCACATTGCACACTAACTTCGAGGTGAACCATCACAAAGATGGGAAACCTCGGCATTTTACAGTGTTTTAGACCCTATTCGAGACCTATCTTTCTTGCGGAGTTATGCTCGGTATGTGTTTGGATATTGTGACACAGGATACAGGTGACTTATGAGCCCAGAAGACAAGGCATGAGACTTAGATTGGCATAACCGAAGCCCGAGAATGGAAACGGATAAAAAATAGTTGATGTTTTCGCCTTACATTCACTTTATCTGCACTTTGAGCAATGTTGAAGGCATTTTCTGGACTTATGTCCTTCATGAAAATTGTAGATATTTCAATGTTCTTTCCAACGCAAATTGAATCACTCAAATCAGAGCCATACACTCGAAGATATTACCAAATTACTAAAGGCCTATCAATGCTGAATACTAACACAGGGCAATGTGTGCGCATTGATTGGGAATGCGCACGCATTTGGCCGATTTTCTGCACTTTTTGGCCGCTTATAAACAGATTTTTCACCCCCGGTTTCATATCCACTCATACCTAGACTCACTTAGACTCCCTTAGGTCCATTTTCATCACTTTTTTCCTTTAGATTAGCTCTTCTTTCACTCTTTCTCATAGATTAAACACAATTTAGCATAGATTCCTCTTTTTCTTGTTGGTGTATTGAAGCTTTCTTCCCTAAGTGACAATGAGTTTGGATGAAAATTGACGCAACTTCAAGTTTTCTGCATTTTGGTACTTAATTCAAGCTTATTTTCTAATCTAGTTCGTAGCCAAATTAAGTGAAAATTGAAGAAATCCCTCTCTAATTGATGAAATTGGGAATTGGTAGTGCTTAATTGATGTTGTATCGATGAATTCGTGTCTTAAAACTTGTTCTTAATGCTTGAATTAGCTTGATCACCTAGTTCATGAACTCACACACCACTTTTACAAATGTATGTTGTGAAGGGGTATGGGAAAAGGGGTTTTAAGATCATTTCTTGTAATTGACTGAGTTGTTTAGATTCGATTAGGTAACGAGGTTTGTCGGTGTGAATCGAGCAACTCTAGAGCGTTTATCTTGTTTCGGTTAGTTAAATCCTTAAATGCGGACTGTTGAACCGGGCTAAGGGTACTAGGTTGTTGCATGGCATCTAGTACCACTTTCGGAGTTTGCACCCCACGAATGAGTCGGTATAAGTGTTAGGTTGGTAGGTTGGTTAAGATTGTTCCCGAATAATCGATTAGAGGGGTGAAAGTAATCAATTGGATCATGGTTTGACTATGTCTCTCTCTATATCTTTTCAAATCTAGTTTACATATAGTTGTAGTATAATTACCGTGAACAAACCTTGATTAGCCTAAACTAAGTATGATAACGAATTTGGTACTCGATTGATTCCTCGTGGGATACTACCTTGCTTGCTACTATAGTGCATCCGACTCGGTACTCTGCCGATTAAGGTTGGACCGTCACTATTTTGGTCATCAAGAAGTTTGACGCCATTGCCGGGGAATCAAATCGATATCTCATAAGTTGTTTGAAGACTTAGGCTTAGGTTGCATTTTTTGGCTTCTTTTTTTCTTGCTTTTTTCTTGATGTTGGATTTTTGTTGAAGAGTCACACCACATACTGCGGTGGGGGTGGTGACTAGATACCGTTATTAAGTTCTTGTTTTTTCCTTGAATCACAGTGTACGGATCCATATGGCCATGAGAGCTCTCCTCCCTACTCATTTGGAGGCTTTAATTTCGGTGGTATGAGTGTTGGAGCCCAACCATATTATCAGTCCAACCCATACATATCCCATACAACAATGAATTGGGGAGTCCTCCAAGTTCTCAATTTCAACACCCTAGTGCCTATTTGCAATATGATCAACCTCCAGAAATAGCTCCTCCGCCACAAAATAGTTCGACCGATATGTTATTGGAGCAAATCAACAAGACTTTGCATGAGCAAGGCCGTGAGATAGAAGAGCAAGGCCGTGATTTGAGAGCTTTTCGGACTAGTTCCAACAACACCTGTACTACTCTACAATCGGCAATAAATAACTTGGAGAACCGGGTAGAGCAATTGATTGAGAAGAGGAAGGTTGAGAAGAGTGCTAAAAATGATAAAATTTCATTTTCTTCACCGTCGACTCTTGAGGTAATCACCCATCATGAATGGTATGAAGAAGGTATGAATAATGGTACTAGTGAATCATTTATTCCTTCTTCTTTGAACCTTATTGAAAAAATTGTGGGGGTGGATCATATAGAATATGTTGATGTTGTGGTTGAGCCAAAATTTTATTGCTTGGTGTTTGAATCGTTGTTACTTGGCATATGCTCTCATTCGGGGAAATTGAATTCATTGTGTTGCACGGTGAATTTCTTGAACCAATCTTGGTGGTGGGGATTGAGCCCCTTGCTTGTCTTACTCCATTTTAATGGTGTGCTCAATTCTTTTGATTTGTGTAAGGAAATGCAACGGTTTGATCTCCTTTGGTATAACTATCTTTGTTGTTTATTCCCCAGAAATTCCCTTCGGTTAGCCCAATCTCTGGCCTAACGTTACAACCTTGAAAGTCCTACTCGACCTTGCTTAGCCTCGGTTGGCCCCGATTAGTGGAGATGCTTATGAAGTATGAGCCTATGGTGTAGTCGTATTAACCAAGCGT